>CAMXCT020006802.1:0-336300 GCA_947184155.2 Cladocopium goreaui
CGCAGGGCGTCAAGCGTGACTGACTGGGATTGAACCAAGAAAATGGTAGTATCATGCAAAAAAATGATTTGAGGAAAATTTCAACGGATTGGTGTAAGAGACAATCTTTTAGAGGAAAATGCTCTGGAACATGTTCACCCACTTTTAGCTAAAACAATCTCAGGGAGTCCTGCATATCACACAAACTTAAGCCTGGGATGATCTGGCGACATCCAGCAGCCCTGTCACGGACGGCAGACTTTTTTCATCCAACGTTGATATCATCGTCACGTGTGTCTGAAAATATACACCCAATTCCAACGGAGTATCATCATTTTCCGTCTGAAATACCCTCTGGTAAACTAACGTAACTATGGAAAATCACCATTTTATAGCTGGGTAAATCCACTATTTCACTATTTCTATGGCCATGTTCAATAGCAAACTGTTTGTTTACCAGGCCGGGTAGGCCATGTAGGGGAATCTTGGGATAATCCCATCCCCCTATAATAATAAACACCCCAATAAGTGGACCCCACATATCTGTAAATCCCATTATACGAATAAATATGTATATACATATATATACAATTTATTAACCCACGGTTTCTGCTGTTTGATATTGATATTACCCTTTACTCACATGAATCCATTGAATCCCATAAAATCGGCATTTTCTTGTTGGGGTGGTGATTTTCACCGCTAACCCTGCCGGGGATCTCCGGACTTATCGACCAAATCCTGGAGCTGTTGCATGCGGACGTCGATGGCCTTCGACAGGAGCTCCCAGATTTTCATGGAAATTTAATGGCCATGTCATTGAAATAAGAATTTAATGGAATATATATATATATACCCTATGGATCCAAGTACCTTCCTAGGAAGTGTTTGGGGTATGATTTAGGGGGAATATATATATATATATATACCCTGAGACAGTGTTTGGATCCATAGGGATATATATAATATATGATGGTGATTTGATGGGATTTACCCTCTGGTTATTGGATATAGCTATGGAAAATGGCCCATGTATGCCTATATATAGATGATTTATGATGATTTGCCTATGAAGAATGGTGCTTTTCCATAGCTACCTTAAATTACCAGATGGTAGAAGAATTGGCCACTAAGATCAACTAAGCCCTGCAAAACCTGGAAAATGAACACCCTGGAAAACATTGAAAGCCCAGCAGTTCTCCATGTCTCAAGTGGGGCTTCAAAACGATGCCTTAAACTACAGCCAAGCAGTTGAAGGGACCACATATCTCCCGCCTTGATTTCCAATATATATATATATATATCAATATATTATATAGGCGTAACATGGTGTAACTAGTCTGAAATCTCGGTCTTCAAACATGGGAGTGTCCATGTTTGGCTTGGCAATTGGGTAAGTTGCCTTGTGATCCCACAAGACTACGACCGGTATACCTGGTATACCTCACCATCTCAATCCATTTGGGTGGTTTCCTTTCAACATCTGAAAGGAGAGCTGGCTCCGACTCACCAGTGAAGAAACAACCAGAGGTGAGGCAATGAACATTTACCCTCCGGTAATCGGTGCCATAGCCAATGCGCCAAGCAAAGTAACGTCAATGGGCCAAGTTCCATGGCTATGTTCAATCACTTCACCGAAGAATAAATACCTCATCCTCGGCATCTGACGCCAGCCTTATCTTTGGCATCTCGCATCTCTTGAATGAAGGCATCCTGCGACACGTCAGCGACGTGACAAGTGAAATGGAGATCTTCACCTGCAGCAAACATTGTGATTACCAAAGGGTAGTTCTACGGTGGATGGTTGCGAAATAGTGCACCAGTAAATAATGGGATAAACAACCTATGAAATGGTGCAGGATTTGTCCATCCACTGTATGTAATTATCAAATTCAAGATTTAAGATGTTCCCTAATATGGTTCCAACATGTTCCAGTGATGCAAACTATCATAAACTATCCCCACCCCAGCCTTTGTACTGGTTGCTTAAAAGGTATCCCGGTATCCCTATGACATGTGCTATAAGAATCCCAATGCGCCGCGTGAAAACCCCAATGGTCCAGCAGTAGGTCAGAATAATCGTGTCAAAATCATCACGGTTGAAGCTTGGAAGTCTCAAATATGGATTCTTTGGGTTAACAGTATTGTATACATTCTAACATAAAATCCATAATATATTACGATCTAGTCATATCAAAATATATCTTACTAAGTACTAAAACACGCTTTCTAGATTAGATGATCTAATCTATTTGTAGTAAACATAGTTCAACAGTTATATATATATATATATATAGATTTATTTACTAATATACATCATTTACTCAATAGTTTTATTGTATTTATATATCTATATAGTAAATCATGTTCCAAACCACCCACCAGTTATACTAATATAATTTACCCCAATAGTTATATATACATATAATAGTCCAATAGTTAAATATATATATATATATATATATATTATTATATATATTTATTATATTATATATGTATATTATATTATATTATAAATATATATATATTATATTATATATATATATAATCAGGATACCCTCTGGTAAACTAACGTAGCTATGGAAAATCACCATTATTAATGGGTACATCAACTATAAATGGCAATTTTCAATAGCAAACTGTTAAACTACCGGAGGGAATATGTTTTTTGTATAACATTTACCATCAATATACCATCAATATACCATCAAAATACCCCAAATGTTAGCATATATACCAGCACCATGGATCCTATGGGTAATGGTGGCTTACTTGAGGTTTACCGGAGGAAACAGTCATTGGGATAACTACCCGGCCTGGTAAACATACAAAAAGCTCCATTTATTTCAGGGATTTTCCATGGCTATGTTAAATAACCAAATGGTATAAAATCAGGATATCTTTCATCAATGGATTGGTTTAAGGGAAAATCTACAGGAAACAACGGTTTTTACCATCAAATATAGGGTTTTCCTGTAAATGTTCCCATCATCCAATTCTATGATTTCAGCTTCAACGGCCGTGCTCTTTTTGGCTCGTCCTGGTCTTTTCCTTCGGCGCTCTCTGCCAGGCTTTCCACCTCCAGGTGCAGGCAGCGCACCGACGCCTTCACCTTGCCTCGGCACCGGGGATGGTGCCCGGAAACCTCAAGGAACCCTGGGGAAAAATATGGAAAATATATGGAAAACCTATGGAAAATATATTGAACAAAATATGGACAATATATGGACA
This sequence comes from Cladocopium goreaui, assembly GCA_947184155.2. NCBI lineage: Eukaryota > Dinophyceae > Suessiales > Symbiodiniaceae > Cladocopium > Cladocopium goreaui. The sequence goes on from CAMXCT020006802.1 coordinate 3,211, forward strand.
AATATGGAAAATACATGGACAAATATGAAAAATTATGGAAAATATGTGGAAAATATGGAAAATACATGGAAAAATATGGACAATATATGGAGAAATTATGGACATATATGGAAAGTACCTAGAGAACCCAAAAAACTCTATAAAAATCATGGTTCAACTGGGTAAAACCATGTAATTTTTCTCAAAAAAAATGTTTGTCCAAAACCTTGGTTTTTGCAAGTCCACCATTTCACTGAAATTTCATCAAATATCCATTTACCTCCAATCCCCCTCATTCCACATTTGTTCAATCCCGTTCAAATGATATTGTTTGAGAAAAAATGCTTCCGTCCAGATCCTCCACCGTTTCCATCCGGCTTGGAGTGAGCGTTCCCCACAATTGAACTGATATGAGCCATATGGTCAATACTCACTATATGGTTGATGGTCATCCCATCCATAATAAGGATCCTCATAATGGTTATTATAAATCCCTATGAACCATTGGATGACTAGCCCCTATTAGTGGTTATTAACCATGAGTATTGACCATAGCTCATATGTTAGTTTTTCTTGGATCTTGAAGCCTTCAGCTCCCCTCCTTCCAAGTTAAAAAATCGCATGACATGCATTATGGCTAACCATGCGCAAAAACCCATATTTTTCCTGCAGGTTACTACGGGATAAATACGGGTTTCTCTGATTTCCTCTATTTTCTGCCCACAAAAAAGTCATGAGTTCGATAATTTTCTGAAAAGGAAACGCTATGCACAACAAAGTTCGATAGTAAATGGATCCGAACGAGTTGGCAACCATGTTGTTGCCTGGAATAAGGTAGGTAACGACAAAATCTCAATGATTTGGACGCGGATATCTTATAATATGATATGTTATCATGATAGCATTCTGAAATGACATATATGATATGATTTTTGTTGTATGACATGAAAAGGAGGCTCTATGCAATAATCTAGAGGGTAATGTAGTGTTTTTTTTTTTTTTTTAAAAGTTGTTCCAGCATTTTCCCCAAAAAACATGTTTGTTACTTGCGACCTACATTTTTATAGGTGTTGGGTTCTCTAGCTATGGCATGACATGGACTTAGAATTGGACAATTTAGGAAAATTTCAAGAAACGGTTGCCACGATGAAAATTGGGGGTTGAACTCGGTAAATGATGTGTTCATTCAATTCTGGGATTGGTTGGTTTAGCCACTCCCAAAAACATATAAACAAAATTCACCAAATATCAAAATACATGTGGTGCAATCATCCCACTGACCTTGATATGTGCTTAATTATGTTTAATTTAACCATGCTGTTTGTGGAAAGGTCCTCTGTATCTGGTTGCTTCCCAGCTCTCCTAAACTGTTAAAAGCTAAACATCTGGAAAAAAATGGCACAGGGTTCCTGCCGTTTTGTATGAGATGACTAAGCCCAAAAATGATCACGTCCTGTGCTCCAATCCGCTCCGCCTGTGTAGAGCTTGGTCCATGGAATCGCCAAAGAGATCCGTTCGATGCGGCCGCGGCGCACGCGGAAGCCGCCCCAACCTGCGGATGTTTTGTCTGCAACTCTGACTGGCCGGTTATTGAGCACAAAGTGCCTTTGGCGGGATCTTATTCTTCTATCAGCTTTGTATCTTTTTAAAAGGGTTGCTTGATCATCATCCCATTTGGTAAGTGGTCTATAGCAACAGTGAGCAAGTTCGTGATGCGATCGCTTCTGAGAGCATCCATACGTGAGCGAGAAAATTGCCCAAGTGAATCCCTTTCCCTGACCCCATATGCCATACTGCATTGAATTCTCCAATACCCATGTTTTTTTGACCCAGCAATATGGCGATACCAGCTGTAAATCTGGCAAGTCGGATTTGGAATGGACTTGGATCATATGGAGTTGTTCAACAAAAGTAGGGATAGAACCAAGAACTTTCATGGAATTATCATGGGAAATTCATGGGATTTGCCCGACATTACCAGACCATGGCATGCTGGAAAATCCCCCATGCATTTGGTGAGAAATTACTTCTGACTTCCCAAAGTTAGTGCCTATTTAATGGGGATGTCCTGTTCCGCTCATCGCGTAAACTGTCTACCAGGGCGTCGCACAACCAGTTGAGCACTGGACATTCCGCATCTACTGTATGCCCATTTGTCATGATTATCCTGTCCATCATGGCTATGTCGGACTACCAGAGATTCAACAATTTGTAACATTCCTTTTTCTCAAGTCGTTGAAAATCAGCAAGGCAATACTAGGGTTGATTCAGGTTGTAGTAGCACCCAATGCGTACATCACCCTGAAACTATGGACATTCTGTGCTTGGCGGCAGCCTACAAGAAACAGTGCGAAAGGAGGGGTCCACCGGACCCGAAAGCGATTGAGAACTAGTTGGGTTCTGGTGGCCAATCAAAATAATCAAAAACGCCATACAAATCGTGAAATCTTGAAACAGTGACTTCCAAATTTCGTCCAAGAGATTGAGGGAATTGCCCAGTTCGGAACAGGGTTCGGCCTCCAGGTAGAACATCAATTGGAAGCATAGACCCGGTCGATTCCCAATAGCCTAGTCGCCTAGTTGCCATGAAATCCCTTGTTATTCCACCATGTTCGGAGAATGAGAAAACTAAACCATATCATATTGTTGGTATTTGTTGGTTCATGATGTTCATGTCTAATGTATTATGATTATTATGTGGATACCATCATTATATCATCATGTGTATCCCGATAACTCCCCACGTATTCATGGGTAACTCCCGCCAAATCTACGGGGATCGAGCCGAGCCGACCGAGCGGCCTAGGGTACTCAAGGCATCAGGACGAACTTCCAAATGCTCCAACCTGCCGCCAGGTTGGAAATCTTGGTCCCGGGGTATCATGGGAATTCAAACCATCAAAAAAACGATGAAAATCATAAGGATATGTCAGAATCAATTCTGGCATAGTTGGCTTTGCTGGGAACATTTGCGGAGGTTTCCGTGTTTGTCTTGCCAGGATTTTTGTTGTGGAGTTCCTGCTTCTCTTAGCATCAACGTCTCGGACCATCCTCATGATTGTGGGATGCTGGGCGCAACCCGCATCCGAAACAGGCACCAATTCATACAGGAAATGCTGCTAAAACGTCCATGCTTCGTTTGTTCTTGATGTCTTCAACTAGATGTTTGATGATTTTTGGGAAGGACATCATGGTAATTACATTCTAAGACTCAAGTGTTTTCCGCGTAACCCGCCACATTGCATATAAATATATGGTTTCAATTAACATTACGTACCCTCTGGTAATTTAACATAGCTATTGGAAATTGCCATAGAAATAGTGGATTTTCCCATTGAAAATGGTGATTTTCCATAGATTTTTGTATGTTTACCAGAGGGTATTGAACCTCCCATGGGCAGAAACTCATGGAGACCCAAAAGTTCACCGAGGCACTGTAAGGAGCCGCTGAAGACACCCAAATGCAATTTGTCCTGTTGAAAAATGGGGATCTTTATAACTCCAATAACTATATGGAATAACTATATGGTAAAAATATGGTACTTATAACATCTTATAACTATAGTATTCATGGGGCTTTTGTTAACCAACAAACATCACTGGTGGGGTGATTTGTTTGTGGAAAATGGGGATCCAATCGATCCAGACCTGGAAAATCGGGACACTGGCCTATCTGGGCACCACCAAAATGGTAACAGGTTACTATCTAAATTGCTACTGCCACCGCTTAATAAGCTGGGAGTTTTGCTGATCCTCAGTCAACATTGTGTGTGTGTGACCGTGTGAATCTCTGAATGTATGTATGTATAATGTAAATTAATGTAACACAATATAACAACATATAGGATGATTATAAAAATACGATGCAATAAAATGTAATGTAAATTAAGTAAACATGTAGGCCTATGTATGTGTATGTCGTGCATGTGCATGTGAATGTGTGTATGTGTATGTAAATGTGTGTGTATGCGTATGTATGCATGCATGCATGCATGCATGCATGCATATATATATGTATCTATGTAACTATATACCTATGTCAAATGTGCCTATGTACCTATGTACCTATATACTTATGTACCTATAAACCTATTTACCTATGTACCTATATACCTATATACCTATGTACCTATGCACCTATGTACCTACGTACCTATGTAACTACCTATCGATCTATCCATCCATCATCATCTATCCATCTATCAATCTATCCATCTATCCATCTATCCATTTACCCATCTATCCATGTACCTATCTATCTATGCATGTATGTATGTATGCATGTATGCATGTCATGCATGTATGCATGTATCTATGTATCTATGTAATAAATATAAATATAAATATATGTATATATAATATTATCGTGTACATATATGCAACTACATCAAAAACTACATTTTACATAAGGAAGGTATCATGAGGAATCCGTACGGGAATGATATCCAACAATTAACAATAAAAGGGCCAACCAAAACGATCCGCAACAAAACACTTGATCTATAGTAGGATGTTATCGTTTTTCAGCATGGCCCGGAATCAAGCCATTCAAACCAAAGTTTCCCAGTAATTACACATGAGCCTAGGCGACATTTTCGATCAAGTTCGGGAGTGGTCAAAATTCCCAGGTGTGAGACAAACAAATTCCCGAGTAGTGCCATCACCCCATCCGCCAAAGTAACCTATTGGGGATTATCATTCTAGGTTGAGATGTCAACCGCACATCTAATCAGATCCAGATTTATATGAGTCAATGTTAGGCGGAAATATCGCACAACTAGATAAGGGCTAATTTTGCCATTCTTGGCACCCAATTTATGAACCAATATACCCCCGAACAACTCATCATTGAACCCATTAAATCCCCATTGGTAGGGATAAAACCAAACATAGCTGAACCAATCAAGACACTAACAGGTACAGACCAGAAGGCCCTCCCGGAACTCATCAAACATCATCTAACCCATATGTAACTATACACATCATCAAGTCATAGATGATGTTCCCATTACCCTCTGGTAAACATACAAAAAACTATGGAAAATCACCATTTTTAATAGGTAAATCAACTATATATAAATGGCAATTTTCAATAGCTTTTTGTTTGTTTACCAAAGGGTAAAATCTCTATTCATCGTGGATTTCCCACTGCTATCTTTGAGGCGTTCGCCCAACAAAAACGACCGAGCGGGGTCCCGGGTGATGCCGTCCACATAGGGAGCCAGGTACTGCAAGAGAATGTTCTCCTGGGCGTCGAACCCGCGTTCCCGGGCATGGTCGGAATGGATCACTTAAGCAATGGCATGCGATGCAACTTAAGATTGGGAAATCAACAGTTCAAGTTGATTGTTTTGGAAAGATATGTTTCAACATATCAGAATGCGCTTTTCGAATGCGTATCATATCAGAATGCGTGAATCATGGGTATTCCTAATGTATACCCTCTGGTAAACTAACATAGCTGTTGAAAATCACCATTTTTAATAGGAAAACTCACTAGTTATTTCTATGGCCATGTTCAATAGCTAGGTTAAATTACCAGAGGGTAAATTCATTAGTTGGTTACACATTCCCAACATATTCCCATGTTTCATGCGTAATTATCATGGATATTCCTATTGTGTATATATATATATGGTAACAATGTCATTTCTTTCCAGGAATGACATAGGAATGACATAGGAATACCATGGGAAAGAACAAGGGATCATCCCATATAGCCACCGGAGATTTTTCTTCGCCAATCTCGGCTGTTTTTTTTTTTTTCGGTGATCAAAATGGGAGTCACCAACAGCCGCAAGAAAAGGGGTCTAAAGTCTAAACATGTATATGTACCCTCTGGTAATTTAACATAGCTATTGAAAATGGCCATAGAAATAGTGAGTTTTCCCATGAAAAAAAGGTGATTTTCCATAGTTACGTTAGTTTACCAAAGGGTATATTAATTATCTGGTTGGTGGTGCAATAACCATCTTGAAAAATATGAGTTCGTCAATGGGAAGGATTATCCCATATATTATGGAAAATCAAAATAACACATGTTTGAAATCACCAACCAGATATGTATGGCCCTTTACCACTTAACAAATGGTAACTGGTTATTTCTATGGGACTATACATTCCATAAATGGGGTTAAGATGTTATAAGATGTTATAACTATTTGTAACTGGTATTTTGGGCCATAACTGTATGCAAACTCAGAGACACAAATCACATGAAATCACAGCCGAAAAATGCTCCAAAGTGCCAAAGCATAGCATCTGGTCAAATATGGCAATGAAACATACCCCATCTAGTGCAATGATGGTAAAACAATATGGTAAAAAAATGGCAATGTTTTACATTCATTGCCATTGTACAATGTTTTGCGGGGTGTTTCAAATATGGCAATTACAATATGGTAAAACTCCATTTGTTTCGGGGCCAGCTTGTCACGTTTGATTACCGGAAGGGTAAACAAATGAAAGTTAACTCACCATTTTTCCATCGTAAAATCAGCATTGTTCTCTACAGCATGGTGCCCCCGCCAGTGATGTTTGTTGGTTTATAAAAACCCCATGAACTATAGTTATCTATAGTTATATCTACCATAAACCATAGTTAAACATAGTTAAACCATATTTATGTCAACTTAGCTATCTTGGGTCCCCATCCTGTAATAAACGAGGCTTTTTTCCAAAGTCACTGGATGTACCCCCCCTGCGCCAAGGAACTAGTGCAGATTCCAACATCCCGGCTGCGCGTTTCGGCACTTGGCGTCATGGATACGTTGTGGCTGGTGACGGGATTTTTGCTGCTGGATGTTGCTGGCAACTTGGGGATCATGTTAGATTCAACCCAAAGCCATATCAATAAAATCAAATAAATACATATCTCGCTATGTATATCATATCATATCACATATATATGTATATTTAAGCAAATGAATAAAACAAAAAAAAAAACATATATACATATGTATATATATATATGTATGTATGTATGTGTATATATCCATATAATGTGGTAAACCCAATTCCATAAACCTATCATCTGGGGATGGTACATACAACCCATACAAAATGTGATTTTGAGATGGTTATCATTGGATTTGCCAGGACTCACCAGATTCATGGCTGGTATGAATCATCCCAAAGAACTATGGCATATGATGGCATTGGGTTCACTCTGACCACTCAGTATGTCAAAGTCATGAAGAATGGATCAATGATGATCAATGGATTGATTGGGAAATGGACATGCTAGAGCGGGCTCACTATAAATCCACCCTTTGAACCATTTCTGAGAATGGAGCCTAGTCAAAGAATCCAAATGGATTTGAAAACGATCAATAAGGATCCAAACATCTCACAAGATCGTCTCGCCTCACTACATAACACGTCTGCTATCTTCTGTTTGCAGCTATTACTGATCTCTTCAAACCCTTGGCTGAGGCATCATGAGGATAAGCCTGTACTTAACATCCTAGCAGCCGCGGCGGTCGAATGCGAGCACTGGATACCTTTGCCTGTCACATGTGGGGACTCCCGAACTACATGTGCTTGGAAGATTGTAAACACGATGACAGCTGAAGTGCATAGTTGCAGGGGGACAATTTTTTATCATAAACAATTGAAAAGCTGTCGTATAAATGACCACTTGGCTCTTCAAGTTTCCCAACGCATCACCCTCACAAGTGGAGTCAATCAATCAAAATCTTCGGGTGCCGGGCCCTCGTACTCCAACAATAGATACCCTGCGGAAATTTGCTACATATAGCAATGGAAGCCATGGCCCAGTTAGTTCGACAATTTGCCTATTCAGAATGGTGATTTTCCACAGCTATGGCACAAATTACCAGAGGGCACTAGGGCTTTGATAACCGACGAATCCCTTCGCCTTGGCATATCTTGGTAAATAACGCCCTTGAACCCGCCTTGCTCAATAATTACGAATTCTATCTAAATCCATTAATTAGTGTTGGGGGTTTCCAAATGCGGAATACTTACAGAACATTGGGAAGAGGGATTGAAAGGGGTTGCTCGTGGCTAATGACCCCGGTTACCTTTCAGCAGTGTTCCATGTTTGCATCATTGCTTTCAGAGAGGCAGGGTGAACCCAGGAAGTAAAAAAAACATGGTATGCCTATGCAGTACCTCCTCCATAACTGGTTGGTGCCTTAAACTATTTCCAAGAATGTAAATATATGTGAAATATATGTGAAAGTTTCGATCATCCCGTGAATATAAATAGTATGTTAAATATATGTGAAAGTTTGGATCGGATCATCCCGTCTTTCAAATCAGGAAAGACAGGAGATCACCGATCAAAATGATTGACCCCACCAGAAACAAAAGAAAGCAGGGCGATAAAGCACCAATCCAAACACGCATTTTGGGGTTACCCTGTGGTAATTTAACATAACTATGGAAATTCACCATTTATAGTGGATTTTCCCATGAACAAATGTGATTTTCCATATAGTTATGTTAGTTTACCAGAGGGTAACACCGTTCTAAACTACCTGCCCGCAATGCATTGGGATGCAACAAGTGTGGCTACAACCACGTACCGATGCAAATGATGATTTTCTGTTCGTTGAACTAAAACAACCACACACAGTTTTCTCTTTTTTTTGTGGTATGTGCATACAATCAACATACTGTGGATGGTTGCGAAATCCTGCACCAATTGGTAGATGGTTTATCCATGTTTATCCCATTATGCTTCCATATTTACAGCGTTTCATAGTTACAACTAGTTACCAACTGGTGCTTTCGCGATTTCGCAACCAAGTACATGACAACTAACGCACAGATTTCATACGGGTTCACCCCAGCTAGCTCCCTGGGATCTCCAGTTGCCTGAAGCTGTGCTGGAAAACAGCACCTTGGTGGTTTACCAAAGGACGGCGAACTGCGATTGCAAATGAAGTACTTGGATGTGCTTGGATGATCCTGGAACTCACTATTTCGGCTTCAAAAAATATCACCCAAACAAAAAGGTTTAATCACATTACAAAAAGGTTTAATAACATTACCATATATATATATATATTATGGGTATGATTTTATAGATCTATAATATATTACCATATAGGTTCTCTATTATATATATATATATATTATATTCTGTATATGTTTATATGTTATTGGTTATTATGTATTAATGTTATTACAGTAAAAAGAAAACTTATATTCTGTATAAAAATACGTATCATGTTTATATGTTTGTTTCCATATATCATATATATATATATATATGTATAATTATATATATACCATATATATATATAAATACATATCACATTTATATGTTTGTTCATTGTATGATTTGAGTGACGGATCCACCATGAATTTCACCTCTCGCGCTGTTTCGGTTTCTGATCCATCCCGGGATGACCGGAACAAAAATCCGCAGAACACGTTGATGTCGCCGGAGTCGCCGGAGTCGAATGGTAATTTAATGGTGATTTAACCATCAACCATCAAATTAATAGGGGTTTTATGAGGTTTTAACTATGAAACATATGGATAATACATGATCATATCTGGCTGTTGGCTGATTTACCGATGGCAAATTCATCCAAAATCCCTAGCCTCTGGTAATTTAACAGCAATAGAAATAGTTGATTTACCATGATTTACCATGATTTACCATGATTTACCCACTAATTGAATGGAAATTGCGGTGCTGTAAGGGCCAGGGCCAAGTGGCCCACCTAGGCGTAGAGGGGTACCATGGTACCTTTATGGATCTAGTAAAATCTGGTACCAGCCATGGAAATGATAATCTGGTTGGTGGTTGACCTACCCCTCTGAAAAATGATGGAGTTCGTCAGTTGGGATGATGAGATTCCCAATATATGGAAAGTCATGAAATTCATATTCCGAACCACCAACCAGCATGGCGATTTAGTCATAAACATGTACCCTCTTATTTAACATAGCCATGGTATGGATGGCCCATTTATAGATGTTAAACAAAAAATGATTTACTTATTAAACATGACAATTTTCCATGGCTATGTTAAATAACCAAAGGGATCCAAAGGGTAGTTCGAGGATTTTCCCATTTAAAATGCACCTCCATTTCCAGAGGATGTTCGATTACCCATATGATACCATTTTCATCCATTTTCCCAAGTTTACATTGAGCCAACTAAAAATGACAGCCACATTGCCACATCCGTAGCCCAAGTCTGTGATACTCCTGGAGCTTCCAACCATTTTAGCCGCACCTGGCTTTGCCCGCGGAGACTGTCCGAGAAAAAAAACACATCCTTCGCATGGCGATGATCGACTAGAGCCTTGCAGTGGCGGCCAAGCTAGCAACCTTGCCAAGGTCAATGGACTGGGTATAGGAAAAATAACACCAACCAAAAGATAGAAAGGGTTCAATGTATCACTACATTAAGATATTTGCAACTTTGATCTTTTAGGGATTGCCATTCAATGCTATTTAGTCACCCAAATGTTGGGTTTTCTGGTCGACTTTCCCTTACTCCAATTCTTGGCCAAGGTATTTGCATGCGCTATTTATTTGCATTTCTTGACATGATACTACTCTATGGGGAAAGTTGCATCATTCCAAACTGAGAGCTACCCTCTGGTAATTTAACATAGCTATTGAAATTTGCCATAGAAATAGTTGATTTACCAATTTAAAAATGTGATTTTCCATAGTTATGTGGCTGTTTACCAGAGGCTACCCAAATCTGCCGAAATGTCTGCTGAATTTGCCCGACCCTTGAAGGTGACCATTGAATATACCATCGCATGTCTGGCTCGTGCCAGCCACTTGCCATCGGAAGCGCTAAAAAACTACGAGGGTTCAGTAGGTTCAGTAGGTTCAGTAGGTTCAGTAGGTTCAGTATCAGTCTTCTGCAGTGTCATGCATGATCACTTGAGATACTTGAGACATCTTGAGACTCTTCCTTCAAATCATGGTCCAAGCATTTTCTTGTTGACTCCCGCACACTTGGGGATACAAGAGGACTGAACCCGGGTGAAACAACCCAAATATAATCCAAAACAAAACTCGTGTCTCTTGTACCCTGGCTCTTGTTTGGGTTTGTCCGACGTTCACCATTGCTTTCTCTGTCAAAAGAGTTTTTGGGGGTATACGATGGTATGTGTCCGATATACTGTCATTTGTGTGGACAAGCCGCCCAGAAATTAACCCAAGGATTGCAAAGACCACAGAGATCAGGGTGAAACAATCCTCGTGCTGAGAAGTTCTGTTCTACCCAGCTCAGTTTCAAGGTGACAATCGAAACATTGGAATAGGCAATGACTTTGAAACATAGGAAAACTGATCCTGGTGCATCTTGAAGGTCTTGGTGATCATTGTGGGTGTTTACTTAAGATACTACGATTTTTCCTCACATTAGCACGTAGCTCATAAGTATACATTTATATTGTGGAACATGTTGAATTATTCAAACAAGAGCAACATAAACAAATCTCCACAACAATGTCTAGTCTAAGACAAACATATCAGCGGTGGCAATCTCATGACATATATCTGTGAAAAATCGAATAACTGCCAAGAAAAAAAAAAACAATTGGGGGTTGTGAATGTTTGTGGTGGTTTCCATCGTTTATAAATAGTTTCAGGTCGCAGCATCAGTGATCGAATAGTCTCCTTCCACCAAATCCACCCATTGAAAACTGCGGCAATACGGCCGCCCAGGGTGGTCTCGGATGTCATCGGATTTCCGTACTTTTCGGAGTCTTTTCGGCACGACTCTCGTCCCAAAGTGAATATCATTTGGAAGAAGATTGCACTTTTTTCAAAAACACATACTGCATCTTTTTCCTTCATAATTTGTAGCGGTATTGCTTGTTGAAGAAACATTGTACTTTCTCAAAGGAAAAATACAACTTAATAAAATTGATATAACATAATATTGATAGGTAATTTAAATACATAATATTATATATATTGATATTGCATTTTAGAACAGGAATGCGCTATGTTAAACTCATGCTGCATATTATAGAAACATGTTTTCCCTTCAAGGGAAGGATGTACTTCTTTAAGGACACCCTGCATCTTTTAGAAAAAAAAACAGGATATTTTGCACGGGATGGTGAAGTGGAAGGCTTCATGCAACTATTTCAAGGATATTGAGGTGCAAATACGGTTCAATATTATTCAATATTGTTATTCCATCTTATTCCTGAATTGTGTATACTTACATCTATGACCCTTTGCCATATGACTCTGGTGTATTGACTTAATTGCATTCAATAAGTATAAACATGATGTGGCATGGGAATTGCATGGAACTATACAAATAATATGTCCGGATAAAACCTAACCTTATTGATTTATGGAAATTTTGAGCACATAGTTGGGTGAAAAGTATGTGTTTAAAAGATCTTAAAAGTGGATTAATTGCATTTAGGAATTGCAAAACAAAATTTCAATTTTCTGCCGCTCACAACAATCACCTGCCATCTTTTTCCACACTATTAACCCAAGGAATATCCAAGGAACTTCCACGAACTGACTTCAACACTGAAGAAAATTTCCACAGATCATTGGGTTGGTTACGGTTGGTTCAAGGGAATATTCAATGGAAATTTCAGGATCCTAAAATGGAGGTACTGTACCATATAAGGCCTTATTTTGTAGGGATATTCCCTTACATAGGCCTGAATTTTGGGCCTTATATATGGTAGGTACCTCCGATTTAGGATCATTAGGATCCTTGAATTCCCATTGATAAGGTGGGCCCTGCCAGTTCTATTTGTTGGTGATTGTTGGTGTATAAATCCTTTTAGAATTCAAAATATCCCCATAGTTGCCATAGTTAACCGACAATGTCGCCAATTTCCCCCGATTGAGGCTAAAGATGAAGGAATCAGCCGCAACAAAATCTCTCAGCCTGGGATCATGCCGAAAAACTCCCGGGGATGACCCCAGTGAAACTGTCGATCAACGGCGAGGTCCTGGTTGGATTCCAGGTTGGATTCGGCGTGGGGGCAATCAAGTACACCAATCAAAAACTATGAACGATGTAGAATGATTGGTGTAATAATAATAAAATAAAAATAATAAATAAATATATATATATACAATAGATGATATGTATATTCTACATCTAACTATCATGTCCAACTGAGTATATACCTATACATAATTATATATATATTGGCAAGTGTCCAATGGAACATGTAGAATATTAAGTGAAGAGTATCTATTGCATCGAGTTCACCCGTTCTGGTCATCCTTGAGGTCAGGCAGTGGGAAATTCCGCCGGCTGAAAATTTAAGGTGAAACCACCAACGTTGCTGAAAGCAATCACAAGAAAACACAAGGGCCAACACAAGAGGTTCCATGATTTCGATTGATATTGATAATCTGATATTCTTCGATATCTGGCTGGTGGTTGAGCCCAACCCCTCTGAAAAATGATGGAGTGAAAGTCAATTGGGATGATTATTCTATTCCCAACTGAATGGAAAGTCATAAAATTCCATGGTTCCAAACCACCAACCAGATATTCATTGATATTAAGGTTGATATTGGACATTGCCTTTCTATCAGATTCTATTGATTTGGATGATCGAAGCCATTGAAGCATGGTTTATCTTTGGTCAATTCCCCAGGACCTGGGGACCTCAACATAGCACGAAATGGCAGTCGTATCCCATGGTAAAAATCGTCATTTTACCAAAAAAAACAGGCCATTTTATAGGCACCTCCCATTTTCATACACACCCGAATCCATGTTACCCTCTGGTAATCAAACATGACATGAGAATCACTGGCAAAAATCCCTCAGTTCTGTGTTGTTTGCACTAAAACCTCCTAAAATGGGGGTTTCCTAAGTCATGGGGGTACCCCTGTTCATCGTCCATTTTAGATTGGGATTTTCCATTACAAGGTGGTGCCCCCCCCAGTTATAAGTTGGATTAAAATCCCCATAAACTATAGATATAACCCCCTAATCACCCCTAGTTATTGGACTTATGTTCACCAACTTAGCTAACGAACTGGGGCACCACCTTGTAAGAACAACGTCTGATTTACCACTGGAAAGTCCACCATTTCCCAGATGATTTTCCCATTTTAGGATCCTGAAGATCTCCCATTTCCCATCTATAAACGATCCAGCGATAAAGGGGTGCCACCATTTATGGAAAGCTCCAGCTATCCCGATCCGCCTTCCCGCTTCACTCGCTTCACTCGTCCCAAGAAGGCCTTGGAATGAGACAAAATAAAAGGCCTTCCGAAGGAAAAAAAAACACATCTTTATTGGGCATAGTCTTGCCAAGAACAGAGGGTGGTTTATGGAAATGTCTATGATTTTATGGGTGATCAATGGGTTTTGAGGGGGTCCGAATCTTAAACAGCCTCCAAAAACCATGATTTAGGGAGTTGTAGATTATTTGGGACCATAGAATGGGGCTGTTTAATGCTAGGGAGATGGGATTAGCCAGTACAAAGTTGGACAACATTTTTTGTGACCTTTTGTTGATGCCAGACTTGGCTTAAAGGGAAACTTCTTTACAGGAAAGCACGGAACAACACCACATGTTTCATATATGTACATATGTATATATATATATATATGTACACTTATGTGTGCATATATATATATATATATAAATAGCATATATATATATATATATATAAACATACATATATATATAATACATATACATATGTTTGATGATTTCCTGCACATGTTCATACATGAGATCAAGCCTTTCAACCCAGATGGCATCCAAGAAACAATGAACCGTGCTCGGCCACATAGCTTTTGCCCGTCTGATGTCCTCGATTACCCACCTGATCGGTGATTTTGCAGAGCTCTGTGGAACATGGCCATAGTTGGATGATGTTACCCTCTGCTTACCATAGGTTCAATGGGATTTAATGAGATTTAATGGTGTTTTAATGGGATTTAATGGAAGTGTCTGGTGATTTCCCCTCTGGTTAACTAACAGTTTGCTATTGAAAATTGCCATAGAAATAGTTGGTAAACATACAAACAGCGACATAGAAAATGGCCATAGAAATAGTGAGTTTTCCCATTAAAAATTGCGATTTTCCATAGCAAACTGTTTGTTTACCAAAGGGTATGGCATGTTGATATTATGAGAATAGATGAAAATCATGAAAATTGCCATATCTATAGATGATGCTTGTTGATCGACCCATTAAAAGTATCAAAAATGGTGATTGTCCATAGCTGATGCCACTCCTTCATCAAAACCACCCCAGAGTATGGCCCGATGGTAAGCTTAGTGAAGCACATGTACGGTGGGGGTTTTGAGGGACTTTCAACACATCTCTGGGCTGCGGGGCTAATCATACCCACATTGGCTCAGAAAAAATAACAACTTGAAAATTATACCAGAAAAGAAATTCAACAGTAACACCTGAACTTCTATAGTTGTTGCTTCACCCGTTAAAACCCATTTTCAATGGTTTTAAATCCATTTCAACCGCATAGTTCATCCTTTTTTATGGTGAACGCTCCCATTTTCCAGCACGCTTCATGTGTTTCATGGCTCGCCTGCACCCAATCGCGGCCGCCGTTGGTCTTCACCACTGCCCACTGATCTTCACCCGCAAACAAGACCCCTTGATGCTCCAGCAGCGTACGGGCCTCGCCAAATCCTACGGGCGATTTCACCTTAAAAATCATCGAACTGTTGATTTTCTGTACATGATTTTACCCTCTGGTAAACTTACAAAAATCTATGGAAAATCACCATTTTTAATGGGTAAATCCACTATTTCTATGGTCATTTTCAATAGCTATGTTAAATTACCAGAGGGTATTATTCTGTGCATGATTTTATTGATTTTCGTCATGAGCGCTGGCGCGACTTACGGGAATACTACTGTGGATGGAAGAAATCCTGCATCACCTTGGATGGTTGAAACCCTATAAACGATGGGATAAACCACCTATCAACTGGGGCAGGATTTCTTCCATCCACAGTATTTTGTATAAATGTTACCATAGATGGACCTAAATGGAGGTTTTACATAGATTGTTTCAGTGTTTTAGGGTAACAGCCTGGGTAATATTTTTGCGACCAAACTATGGCTGGGGGATTCTAAATTGCCACGTTACCGGAGGGTGAAAACCTAGACCCTCCAGTTCTTGTTTGTACTCATTACATGGGTAATCATTCCGTATTAAAGTGCAAGTTACCATACGTTCAATGGCAATTTCAGCATCCTAAAATAGAGGTACTGTACCATATATAAGGCCATATTTTGTGGGGATATCCCTTCCATAGGCCTTATATATGGTAGGTACCTCCAATAAATTGGTTCCTGAGTCATGGCCATTGATAAGTTACCACTATTTGGATTGATCATGGTGATTTCATGCCCAAAATGGTCAACTTGGCGAATTGCTCATTTCGAATCTGGGGATGATCCCCCCTATAATTTCCGCCATCATGACTTGTCATTTGGAGCTGTCCCAAGTCATTTTAAGACACCCCCAAGTTGGGTAATTGACTGAGGACCCCAAGAAAGCCCCAAGGGTGGATATCACCCTACAAGGCGGTGCCGCAGTTATCTTTGGTGAAACCCAGTTGACGTTTATCTACCCAACCCAACTGATTAGTTATCATGATCATCAACTACATCAATTTATACCAACTATGAAAAACCTACATCAAGTCACACACACATATATATATATATATATATGTGAACAGATATATGTATATCGACTATAAACTTGAGGCCGGGGGTGGATGACGAAAGCTAGCGGGGTAGGAGAAAGAAGGAAGGGAAGAGGTGAGTTGCGGAGGGACTGTCATCATCGTGTCGCGGCATTGTTCGTCCCAACGAGGATGCAACAATGATATATTGATATATGATATATAACAATGATATATAACAATGATATATATGGGGGAGGGGGCAGGGGGGGGCCCTTTCGCGGGAAAAATCACGTGATGTCCTTGGGGAGCCCCGGAATACGTGCTAAAGCAAGAAGACTCTAGCGAGCTGACGCTAGCTTTCGTGATAATGACAATAATTGCCAATAATGATAAAATGTAATTGAATAACGATGATGATGATGATGATGATGATGGATGATGGATGATGAATGATGAATGATGAATGATGAATGATGAATGATGATGATGATGATGACGATGATGATGATGATGATGACGAGGATGATGATGATGATGATGATGATGACGATGATGATGACGATGACGATGACGATGACGATGACGATGACGAGGACGATGACGATGACGAGGACGATGACGAGGATGACGATGATGATCATGATGATGATGATGATGATGATGATGATGACGATGACGAGGACGATGGAGAGGACGATGACGATGATGATGACGATGATGATGATGATGGTGATGGTGGTGATGGTGGTGATGGTGGTGGTGGTGGGGGAGGGGGGGGAGGGCCTTTCGCGTGAAAAATCACGTGATGTCCTTGAGCAGCCCCCCCAATACTTGCTAAAGCAAGAAGACTCCAGCTAGCTGACGCTAGCTTTCGTGAAAAACACACATGTTTTCTTAAGCTTAATTTTTACATGGTGGTTTCTTAAGTCATTTTTGGGATCCCCAGTCGTCACATGTCGTCATGGTCCGACTTGCCTCATCCAAGGTCAACAACTCTCCGTCCTTTTTCCTCGGAGAATCCCGGAAGATTCGCCCGGAGAATCTCTGTGTATCGTTGATGGGGAGAAAAAACCATACACAATGTGTGATTAGAAAAACAATATGCATAGTGCGTATAATATATATATATATAATAGAACATATAAATATAATAGAACATATAAATATAATATAACATACATATATATATATATTAATATATATATATATAGAATCATATGCATGCCTATAAACATATGCATGATACGATATGGCATGATCTGATAATATGATGTGATATGAGTTAAAAAAGAAAACACTTACTAACTGAAATACGCTCCAAAACAAAGCCCGGCAAAGATCCGAAACAACTTTGCTGAAAAGCAACAATTAATTCAACCCACTGAAGTTTTTGTTCGGATTTATCCTGGGCCTACCACAACAATTAAGATGTGGAAAAGCCATGGGAACACCCCCGGGGAACATGATCAACGCATTCAGATACTGTAGTTGGTTTTTAAAGGAGGGTGTGAGCAGCAACAAAACTCGGCAAAACTGGTGATTTCATGATGATCATGAAAACATATTAAATCGAAAAATGGGAATATTTATACTCATCTATATAATAACATTATATATATAAATAAATATAAATATATAGACTTAGCCGACTTAGCCTCCTGTAAACATACACTTGAAATCACTAGTGACAACTCCAAACGCATTTCCTCGACGTTCCCAGCTGGATCCCGCTGAAACTCACCGCACTTTCAGGGTGTTACCCTGCAAGTGGGTGAAGTATGGTGAAGTCTTGGATTTATAGCAGCTATAATCATCTACAATCCCATGACGGATCCATGGTGCTGGTAGAAAAATGCTAACATGACTGGGGTATATTATGGTATATATATTGATGGGATCCATGTTAGCACATATACCAGCACCATGGATCCGTCATGGGAGTATATCTACAGAGTATCTACACGTATCTACAGTATCTACAGCTGGCGTCTATAAATCGCCGCACCACCGAGGGGCCACCTTTTTGGTGCAACTATAGATGTGTTATGAAACTGGCGTGGTGACCATGTCTGGCAGTTCACCCCCGAAGAGCTGGATTTCAAAACCATCAAGTGCCAAGAAAACAACACCATACCCGACCCCAGGCATCCTAAACATGATGTTATCCCATTTGGGATACCGAATTTTTCGGCTTAAGGTGATATAACATCAATTTGTTGCTTATACCATCCGGTAATCAAAGTGACAATGGTACATGCCCCATTTAGTTCGAGGATTTTCCCATTAGACTCTCCATTTATAGGGAATTCTCCAGACAGCCTCGTTTGATTACGGTAGGGTAGAGGTTATATTGCCTTATGTTATATCACTGATTGGTGATTTCCCTTCCCTGAGCAAATGTCAAGCCATTGAGGGTCATCCCATTTCTATGGTTGAACATCAACAATATTTGACACCAACCAGAAGTCACTGGTCATACCTCACTATATCCCCATTGTAGATGTTTCAATGTTGTGTTGGTTTAAATTCAATGAAACATCATATGGCTATGGATCAAAACCTATAAATAACATTTTTAGGGGGATGAACATCAATAAATCCCAGCTATTTTGATGTGAACAGAAGGGGTTTATCCGGTTTTGACCCATCCTCATATGACCTCCCAACCATGGGAAAAACAACTCATCCAATACCAAGTTATCTTCGCCAAAGGCACCCGGCAAAGTCTTCGGAGGATTCCAAGGTTAAGCCGGGAGCGGCTTTGCCCCAACGCCGGTCCGCTTTGCCCCAACGCATCTCTGTCCTGCTCAGTGGTACAAACGGCAGTGCCCCAAAGGAATGGGCCTACAGTACGGCCCCCCCAGTCGATCACGTGAACTGTTGCCTGAACAAAGTGGCTTAACTAACTATGGTCTATGGTAGATGTAACGAACTAAGATAGCGTTCAGTTGACATAAATATGGTTTAACTATCTTTAAGTGTGGTTTATGGTAGATATATATAACCATATATAGATAACTATAGTTCATGGGGTTTATCATAAACAAACATCACTGGGGGGGCCATCCTGTATAGGTAACCCAACACGTCACAAGGTGAGGCTCCCCAGTTTTGTTTGTTGGTTTATAACCCCCATGATCTAGTTCGATATAATACATTAAATATATATATATATATGTATGATATATGTGTGTCATATATATATATATATATACATATGTGTCATATATATATATATATGCATGTACTGTTGCATTTGATTATTCATCTATTTAAATGTTTAAAGAAACATATATTTATATATATACCATAAACCCAAGTTATTGGAGTTATAAACCAACTCAGCTATCTTGGCCTCACCTTGTATTGAACATAACCATTGTTTGGTCCTATGTTTTCAAAAGGGCAGGACACTGTTTCACTCTGGGACATCACCACACTTGCAGGTTTCGACAGGTGTTGCTCCCGGGGGAAAAATGTTGTCGGTTAAAAAAAACAATCACCTAATGGTTTACCCTCTGGTAATTTAACATAGCTATGGAAAATCATCATTTTCAATGGGTAAATCCACTATAAATGGCAATTTTCAATAGCTATCTTAAATTACCAGAGGGTATCTCTACCTAAAAAAAAACGTGGTTACACTACATATTTCAATGAGCTTAGGTCACCAATTGGGCACCACCTTGTTTTTTCCCGGGTCGGGGGTCAGTCAATCCGCAAGATATTCACATATAGACCCAGAAACGACCTCTGGCAAACAAGTATCCAAAAGTAAAAGGCTTTGGATTGGATGATTCAAGGAGGAGGATCTCCACCTATCTCCACCCCCCCCGCTCCAAAGCACCACATTCATCCAGGGAATCTTGCCGCTGTCGCTGTCGCCCCACCAAGGAAACCTCAGAAGTTCTCTTCAGCAAATCTAGAAATCTGTGGGGCAAAGGAGAGGCTATCGTTCTTGTAGGTCCAGCCCCTTCTTGTGGTATTGCTTCCCTTAAATAAAAAACCTCTTGTCCACCCTTCCTAAAGCAATATAGCTGCTGTATCTTGCTCACCCCAATCATCTTAAATCTTCAAAATGTCAATTTCCCCAAAATAATTAAATTCCGGCCGTATTAAACCCTTATTCAAAAAAAACACCCACATATTTGTTTCAGGGGGTACCCCATGAATAACTCAGATTCTCAAAACCTTTTTGTCCACCTTTCTTTGGGTAAAGCTGTTACTTGCGAAGTCCTTACTTGTCCTTGGGTTTCTTTCTGGCCCAACAGGACAAGCAATTGAAAGTAAATTGAGATGAATTGAAATCCTTGCTTATCCTTTGATTCATTTAAGGTTTTAAGGGAAAATCAATTGAAAGTAGATTGATTTCAAATGAAGCCCTTACTTATCAATAGATTGCTTTTAGGTTCTAAGGGAAAATGAGTTGAACGTAGATGGAAATGAATTGACATCCTTACTAATCCTTAGATTTCATTAATTGAACATAGGTTCAAATGAATTGAAATCCTTACCAATCCGTTTTTTTCTTGGATTTAAACGGAAAATCAATTGAAAGTAGATTGGCATCAATCGATTTTTTCCCGAGAGCGTCTGAGCGCAGGGTTCTTCCAATAGTGGGGGTCTGTAAAACATCTTCTCATCTTCACATCTCATCTTCACATCCTCTCATCTTCACATCCTCTCATCTTCACATCCTCTCATCTTCACATCTTCTCATCTTCACATCTGCTCATCTTCACATCTGCTCATCTTCACACCTTCCCATCTTCACATCTGCTCATCTTCACACCTTCCCATCTTCACATCCTCTCATCTTCACATCTGCTCATCTTCACATCTGCTCATCTTCACATCTGCTCATCTTCACATCTGCTCATCTTCACATCTTCTTATCTTCACACCTCTGCTCATCTTCACATCTTCTTATCTTCACATCTTCTCATCTTCACATCTGCTCATCTTCACATCTGCTCATCTTCACATCTGCTCATCTTCACATCTGCTCATCTTCACACCTTCCCATCTTCACATCTTCTCATCTTCACATCTGCTCATCTTCACATCTGCTCATCTTCACATCTGCTCATCGTCACATCTGCTCATCTTCACACCTTCCCATCTTCACATCTTCTCATCTTCACATCTGCTCATCTTCACAGCTTCCCATCTTCACATCTTGATATTTCACATCTGCCATCTTCACATTGCCTCCTCTTCACATTTGGCCTCCATCTTCACACCTTTCCCATCGTCACACCTTCTAATCTTCACACTGCTAGTTCACATCTGTTATGTCATGTTTTTCTTTCACATCTGCCTCATCTTCACATCTTTTCATCCATCACCACTGCTCATCTTCACATCTGTCATCTTAATCGCTCATTCACACCTTCCCATCTTCTCATTCTTCACATCTGCTCATCTTCACACTGCCTAATCTTCCCCCCCCCTCACATCTGCCATCTTCACATCTGCTCATCTTCACATCTTCTATCTTCAACTGCTCACATTCTCTCTCATGCACTTCTTTTTATCTTCTCTCTTAAGGCACTTTGTTTGAGGGGTGGTGCCGGCGGCGGCGAGTCAACGAAACTGTCAAACCCTTTCGCACGAAATGAGGGTCGATCGGCAAAAACTGAGGTAAAATTGCGATTTGACTTGTCCTGGAGCAACCCTTTCGCACGAAATGAGGGTCGATCGGCAAAAACTGAGGTAAAATTGCGATTTGACCTGTGCCGGAGCAGCCCTTTCGCACGAAATGAGGGTCGATCGGCAAAAACTGAGGTAAAATTGCGATTTTTCCTGTGCCGGAGCAACCCTTTCGCACGAAATGAGGGTCGATCGGCAAAAACTGAGGTAAAATTGCGATGTTTCGTGTGCTGGAGTAACTCTTTCGCACGCAAAGAGGTTTGTGTGTACCAGCGTTTCTGTGTAAAGATGTTGGTGTGCACAAGTGATTGTATGTAAAATTGCACCTGTTTAAACGTGTTTGTGAGTAAAAGCCTCTGTGTGTAAAAGCGTCTGTGTGTAAAAGCGTCTGTGTGTAAAAGCGTCTGTGTGTAAAAGCTTCTGTGTGTAAAAGCCCCTGTGTGTAGAAAGCGTCTGTGTGTAAAAGCGTCTGTGTGTAAAAGCGTCTGTGTGTGTAAAAGTCTCTGTGTGTAAAAGCGTCTGTGTGTAAAAGCGTCTGTGTGTAAAAGCGTCTGTGTGTAAAAGTCTCTGCGGGTAAAAGCCTCTGTGTGTAAAAGTCTCTGTGCGTAAAAGCGTCTGTGTGTACAAGCGTCTGTGTGAAAGCTTCTGTGTGTAAAAGCGTCTGTGTGTGTAAAAGTCTCTGTGTGTAAAAGCGTCTGTGTGTTAAAAGCCTCTGTGTGTAAAAGCGTCTGTGTGTCCAAGCGTCTGTGTGTAAAAGCGTCTGTGTGTAAAAGTGTCTGTGTGTAAAAGCGTCTGTGTGTAAAAGGCTCTGTGTGTAAAAGCGTCTGTGCGTAAAAGCGTCTGTGTGTAAAAGAGCCTATGTGTAAAAAGCGTTTGTGTGTAAAAGCGTCTGTGTGTAAAAGCGTCTGTGTGTAAAAGCGTCTGTGTGCAAAAGCGTCTGTGTGTAAAAGCTTCTGTGTGTAAAAGCTTCTGTGTGTAAAAGCGTCTGTGTGTAAAGGTCTCTCTGTGTAAAAGTGTTTGTGTGTAAAAGTGTTTGTGTGTAAAAGCGTCTGTGTGTAAAAGCGTCTGTGTGTAAAAGCGTCTGTGTGTAAAAGCGTGTGTGTGTGTAAAAGCTTCTGTGTGTAAAAGCCTCTGTGTGTAAAAGCCTCTGTGTGTAAAAGTCTCTGTGTGCAAAAGCGTCTGTGTGCAAAATCGTCTGTTTGTGTGTTAAAAGCGTCGTGTGTAAAAAGCGTTGTGTGTAAAAGTGTTTGTGTGTAAAAGTGTTTGTGTGTAAAAGCGTCTGTGTGTAAAAGCGTCTGTGTGTAAAAGCGTCTGTGTGTAAAAGCGTGTGTGTGTGTAAAAGCTCTGTGTGTAAAAGCCTCTGTGTGTAAAAGCCTCTGTGTGTAAAAGTCTCTGTGTGCAAAAGCGTTGTGTGCAAAATCGTCTGTGTGTAAAAGCGTCTGTGTGTAAAAGCGTCTGTGTGTAAAAGCTTCTGTGTGTAAAAGCTTCTGTGTGTAAAAGCGTGTGTGTGTGTGTAAAAGTCTCTGTGTGTAAAAGTGTTTGTGTGTAAAAGTGTTTGTGTGCAAAATCGTCTGTGTGTAAAAGCGTCTGTGTGTAAAAGTCTCTGTGTGCAGAAGTCTCTGTGTGTAA
This sequence comes from Cladocopium goreaui, assembly GCA_947184155.2. Classification (NCBI taxonomy): domain Eukaryota; class Dinophyceae; order Suessiales; family Symbiodiniaceae; genus Cladocopium; species Cladocopium goreaui. The sequence goes on from CAMXCT020006802.1 coordinate 27,100, forward strand.
AAGTCTCTGTGTGCAAAAGCGTCTGTCTGTAAAAAGTTCTGTTTATGAAAAACTTTACAAAAATACGATGCAAACTATTGTCTTGTACTAGTCATATATTGTCTTGATACTACTCTTCTCGTCTGCCTATAATACATCTTTAATATAGTGTCTCCATACTAACAACAGAAGACTCTGCTCCTCTACGCTCTCGGGCCATCCGTCGTCTAGTTTTTCAGTTGATCATCCTGAGTTCAGACCTGGTCGCTCCAAACATGACTCCTTAAAGAGTATGCCATAATTGTTTGGGGGCCCTTCACTAATCAGCATCCAACAGGGGGCCCCTGTCCTGTCTCGCGTGTCTGCGAGGTTTCTCCATTTTTCAGTTGCCAGCTTGCTACTTAGCAGCGCAGCCGCACACGGTGACTGTGGAGAATCTCACCTAACTAACTCCTCTCTTCAGACGCTAGATCTTTGCAAGTCTGGTTCTGGATACCCTCTGGCAAGTTGACGAACATGGCCCGTTGATAGATGATTGATATACCTATTAAACACGTTGTCAGCTATGTTGAATTACTTGTGGGTAACCATCCCATTTTTCAGGAAGACCCCAAATACCAGTACTAGTGGGTAAATTGACAAAAAATCGCACAGCAGCGATCATCAGCCCATCTGTCCAAAATCCGTTGTGGGGTGGCATCCTTTACTTTGCATCATTTACGGTGAGGCCTGTAGTTGCTTGCTTCATAATCCCGTATATATATATACATGCACACATACACATCAGAAACACATCCATTCACCTACAGTTCACGAATTGAAGTCTCAATTCGTTCCCATAGAAAAATCCAAACTGATCCCTTATGATCCCTATATGGAAACGCCAAGCTGCTGCTTGAAGTCGCGGACCTGGGATTTGCCGGCGGAGTGGTTCTGATCTCCGATCTGCACCTCGGAAGCCAAGAAGCCGTGGAGTCCATACGGATTGTTGGGAACATGTGAGGAAAAAATACAAAATGAAAAAATATATGGACTTGGATGATCCAAAAACGATGTTTAACTATGAACTATTTTATCAAATATGATGTTTTACCACCAAAATTAAATTCTTGACCAATTTGGTTGTAAGAGTCCCTACATCTGTGCACATAATCGGCCTGGAAGTGGGACCCTATTGAAGCTTGTGGCCAGGAGTTTCAAATTCAGGCTCCAAACTTCACGCAAATTTTGCGGGTAAACATGATATGTCAATGTATTCCACGCAAACTTCACGGGTATTTCACGCCAACTCATTCCAGCCGGGTTCTTGTGAAACATGCATATATATATAAATACATACATGTAGATGCTAAAGACTTCAAAAAATTAAACACCACAACAAATACCCTCTGGTCAACCAACATAGCTATTGAAAATTGCCATTTAGTTCGTTGAATTACCAATAAAAAATGGTGATGTTCCATGGTTATGTAAACGTTTACTGGAATGTAAATACACAGCAAAGCACCAGTTCTTTTACCCACAGCCGAGCTACAAAGTCGCGTTTCCGGTCCTTCTGTTTGCCGACCGCAGCCCAATGATTTTCCTGTCCATGGATTACGGCCATGGAATGCCATGGAATGCCATGATCCATCCCCACAAGAACACACCCTGAAAATCCCTGAACATATGCTGGTCAATTTGAATAATCATCATGGTTAATAATGGTTAATAATGCTTAATAATGGTTAATAATGGTGGTTATGGTGAACCATTATGGGAATTTTAACCATATCCGGTTGGTGGTTGACCTACCCCTCTGAAAAATGATGGAGTTCGTCAGTTGGGATGATGACATTCCCAACTGGATGGAAAAATAATCCAAATGTTCCAAACCACCAACCAGATATGCTTGTCAATTTGAATAATCATCCCCAGGGTGAACAATAAAATCTGTTTGAAACCACCAGAAAAGCATATGGACACCTTGGGATAAACGGACAAATCATGGTTTCAAATGGGCCCACAACAAGGCCACAAAACCAGCCAAATTCTTACAATGGTCTGGCAGAAGAAAGGACAAAATATGCGGTACTTCCAATAATGGATGGATGTGTAGCCAGATTGACATGATGTACCCTCTGGAAAACATACAAAAAACTATTGAAAATGGTGATTTATAGTGGATTTAACCATTAAAAATGGTGATTTTCCATAGCTATCTTAGTTTAACAGAGGGTATATACAAATAATTTGCTGACTCTAGCTGCTGGGCTGGGCAAATTCGGTGAGTTCTCCTAGTCTACCTAGTTTATCAAGACTAAAACAATCCTGCGGCACTCGCCCCATAGCGAGTTCACGCGACTTCATCACCTCTTGAACATGGTGTCCACGTCGCAAACTCTCAGATGACCCCTCAATGAAACATCATGAAACATGGCAAATGCAACAAATCCCAGAATACCTTATAATGTGGGTAAACAATGTCATAAACCACCCATTTGGGAATGGTAAACATACCACCTATAAAAATGCTGATGACTGGGGATGGTAAACATGGCATTGTTTTACCCCCATGATGTTTTTAATAGTTAAGTAACAGTAAGTTAAGTCATACTTTTTCAACCTCTAGGTTTTTAACCTCATAAAACCATATAAAACCAGGTTTTCCATGGGTAAATCCTAAACCCATCACCTCCAGCTGCGCGCAAGGCCACCAAGGAACTCCCGGATAGATGGGCCCGTGCTTCCGTAAGAACTTCTTGGCTTCTTCAAAGCCTGGCGCGTCAAAAAAGATGGCTGCTGTGTTTTTTAATAGTGATAAGTGGTTGATGAATGGTTGATTAATATGGTTAATTAATGGTACTGAATAGTATTAATGGTAATTGATAGTATTAACGGTAAAGAATAGTATTAATGGTAATTATATACTAGTAGATTAATAGCATATAGATTAATACTGGTTGATTAATGGTAATGGTTGATTAAATGATGAATTATGAATGGTTGAATATTTGTGATTAATGATTGATGAATGGTTGATGAATGGCTCATGGTTAATTGATAGTAGTTGTTATAGTTAATAGTTAGTGGTTAATGGCGATCATTATTGATAATGGGATACTCACTGGTTGATTAATGGTTAATTAATAGTAGATCAACCTATGGTTGATGAATGTTGATGAATAATGATGAATCTCAATGATTATCAATGATTATCATAGTTGACATAATAGTTGATGTCATCATTGGTGATAATAAACAATCATGGGATACTTAATGGTATAAAGTATGCTATATTTTCCGGCCGCGTTGGATTATACCGGATGGGAACGAGGGTCGATCATGAGGAGCACAACAAATAAACAAGCATGGGATACATCCAAGCAATTTGATATGCTTCATCTGAGATATCCTGCAAAAATACATTTTAAACAAATGAAGAAATATATATATATATATATTATATATTATATATACAAAAACAACATCTTTAGCAAACTTTAGCTGGGTAGTCTATATTTCCCGTTGTATGGGGCAGAAAAAAACATATATAAACCTAGGGTAAAGCCTGCCTTTGTCGCTGAAAAGTGAGGGTTGGAATCAACACAAATGTGAGATGGGTTGTCCAAGTCCTTTCCAAGTACTGAGGTTTGGAATTTCACATCAAACATCATCGAATCAAGTGAACATAGATTTATCAATTTAAATCAATTCAAAGTTGTTTTTTTAATATTACAACAACCGAGTATCCTCCCCTTTCTGTTAAATAGATTCCTTCACCAAGATAGATGTCAAGTGGGGACATCTTCCCACACCAGTTCCATGCCAAATCCAGTGGAAAAGCCGCAGAGCTGCGCAATTCTTGATGATTTTCCCCTGATGGTAACCATGTCATGTATGTGGCGTTGCTATTTGGTCGCATATCAACGATTGCTGTTGACTCCCAACTCTTGGTCACTCAAATCCCTGTGTTTCATACCCTCTGGTAAACTAACATAACTATGGAAAATCACCATTTTTAATGGGTAAATCCACTATAAATGGCCATTTTCAATAGCAAACTGTTAAATTACCAGAGGGTAGTTCCCCCTTCATTCACCACAACGATCTATGGATTCTCAGAGATCCAAGGGGCTTAGGAGCCGGCCACCCTTGGACGTAGCATGTTGCTCCGCTTTGCTCCAGGGTAAACTTTCCTGTGGCGACGTTATAACGACCGCCAAACCTTTCCGGATTGGTGAAGATTAAACCTCTAGGCTAGGTCCAAAGTAATTTATACAAACTGGCTGGTAAATGAAAATAAGAAGGCGTGTGTTTCTTTTCCTCTCTCTCTCTCTTTCTCTCTCTCTCTCTCTCTCCTGTTTTCAAACCGCAAGATGTAAAAACAAAATGCAGCAAGTGTTCAATCTTTGGGGCATCCTGAATGAAACCAACACGACTGGCCAAAAAATTCTCAGAACCATCTGGGCCGTGGTTGGGAATCATGAAACCTGTTGGGAATCATGAAACCTGTTCAACCAGAATCCAGAAATTCACTTGCAAGTTACCTTTTTTTCGGCAGACACGGATGGAAAGAAAAAAGGGTCCGCGTTCTCAATATACCCTCTGGTAAACAAACATGACTCTGGAAAATCACCATTTTTCATGGGTAAATCAACTAGAAATGTTCATTTTCAATAGCTATGTTTGTTAGTTTACCAGAGGGTAGTTTCTACCCCCAATGCGCATTTCTTCGCGTTCAAAACCTCAAAACGTTCCCGTAGATGATGATCTTTCCGTGGAACATTGGCATTTCCCGTTGTCGAGCTACTGGGTCCAGTTACTAGGTGAGAATCACAGCTTCCATCCATGTTTACATTTGCTTAGACCCTTCAAGTACCAGCAAGAATGATTTATATAAAATCGTCTAAACGTCACAAAACAATTTGTATATTCACCATTGTTTCAAGGTAATGTCAACCCTGGATTAATAAACCCCTAGGCTGTTTAATTGGGAGGGTACCATTTATGTACCATATTGTGACTATTTGGAGGGTACCCCCTAATTAATAAACCATGGTTTATTAATCCGGGGTTGACATTATATACTTAGAGGGCCTAGGTCTACGTATACGTAGCATTTCAATCATTATATATAATACAGCATATATATATATTCATATAATATCCATCTATCTATCTATCCATCTATCTATCTATCTAACTATCCATCCATCCATCCAGGTTTACCATGTTCAAAAAGTAGTCATCATCCATACGGTCCATGGCTTGCAGCAAACCCCCATGATATCGCCATGTGGGGATGAGTTAAAACCATTCAAAAAACCGTCGGAAAAGTGTACCGCATTTGGGGAAAGAACCATCCATTCACATCCATTCACCAGCTATTTTAGGGTACCAGGCTTTTGACCCACCATTTTTGGAAACCTCCATATGTTCCACATGTTAGTAGCTGGTAACATCTGGTAACCAGGTACCAGGCCTCCAATCGATCCCACTTCACCTCCTTCCAAAGCACCACGCAATGCCTGCAGGGCCCAGGGTGAGCTTGAAGCGGGTGGTGAGCTTCGGAAAACTAAGAATATGTTTGTACACATAGTTCATATTTATTCGAAGGGTAGTCTTATTGAAATGGTCGATTACCCCCGAAACCATGGGTTTCAATACTAAAATGCTCTAACAGTCCAAATTTGAATGATTCGGGGTACCCCCACTTCAGGAAGCCCGCATATTTACGATATCCAACGTATACAGTATGAAAAAGCTGAGAAGTCGCACACGTTCATATTTAGCTATAGCAACTTACAATTTCAAATGCCTGCATATCATGAAAGAAACCGTAAAGAAAAACACAAATTCAAAGGTCGAAACAAAAATCAGGGTGTGATCTGGAGCTTGCCCCAGGAAATCCTCGGATCGATCATGGATCGGCTTGAAGGTCATCCCATGTCTGGTTGGTGGTTGGTTGCTGCTAACCCCTTTAAAAAACACTGATCATATTGGTTAATATACTGTTAATATAGACTATCATGGTTAATATATGGGTTATTATATGCTTAATGATGGTTAAAATCTGGTTCTTGGTTGCTGCTAACCCCTCTGAAAAATGATGGACTTCGTCAATGGGTTTCGGATGACATCCCATATGAAATGGACCGTCATAAAATTCATGTTCCAAAGCACCAACTAGATTTTGTTGGGTACAATCATCAAAATGACCATGAAAACCCTCTGGTAAACAGCCACATAACTATGGAAAGATCCACCATCTCAAAAATGGGACAATTCACTATTTCTATGACCATTTTCAATAGCTTTTTGTATGTTTACCAGAGGGTATTAAAAACCATGACCATCTGGATTCTCTTGTGTGATCAAATCTCTGGCAATTCTCTGTGTTTTTTTCTCCTCCAGTCAGCAGTAGCTCACTAGCTCTGTGAGCTAAGCCCTGGCCTCTGTTTACTTTCATCTTCTTCCACCTGAGTCTCCTTCACCTTCATATGCACCTGCCGAGGTAAGCGCGCCTATTGGTCTAGCTGATTGGGAGGGATCTGCTCCCATGCACACGGGAATATTCAATCCCTATTGGATCCCTGCGTGGCGAATTAACATGACTTCACGCCATGCGGATGCACCGCTTCCTACAGGATCCACATGGTAAATTTTCCCAAATCGATCCATATTTTGAAACTTGGTCCCTCCCTATCCCCACGATATTCCCATGATATTCCAATGTCTCCATGATCTTTACCCTCTGGTTATGACTAACAGTTTGCCATGGAAAGATCCACCATGCTATTAAGTTCGGTAAACCATGAATTTCGAACTGGGCCATCAACAAACCATGGCAAACTGTGAACGTCATAACCAGGCCGGCTACATCTTTGTTGGCTAAATGTGGGGTGGAATCCCCATGGTGAACCGCCTTCTTTTCCCGCTTTGTCCGCCTTGCTGTCTGCATCCTGATCAAGGATAAGGGCCACCGACGGAACTTTCATGGGCTTCTCATGGGATGAAAAAAGTCACAAAAAACAGGCCCAAATAGCTGAGTTGGTGAACATAACTCCAATTTCACTTGGGTTTATGCTAGATATATATATATATATCAAACATGATCAAACTATAGTTAACTCTAAAGCAACAAACATCACTGGGGGCCAACTACTAACCGTGTATCAACTAGAGATATGATTTTTCAAATCCCAGTGGTTGATGGTAAACCATCTATTTCGAACTGGGCCATTTCCCAATCAATGGGCTTTCTATACCATGGCTATGTTAAATAACAAGAGGGTAAATCCTTATTCTCCTGGCATTTTGACCGTTTTCGCTCCAAGAACTCTCGGCCTTGCTTTCAGTTGCGACAGGCCTCAGTGACAAGTCTGATCCCGCCCTTAAAGAGGGTCACATCTTTTGTCGATCCAATCGGCCATTTGGGTCACACAAAAGAACACCCAACAAATGGCCTTTGAGTGGAGTATCTGATCTGATTGGTGGTTGACCTACCCCTCTGAAAAATATGAAATTCAGTTGGGATGATTATTCCCAGTATATGGAAAAATAAAATTCATGTTCCAAACCACCAGTGATGATATGTTCTAAGGGTCCCAGTGTTTTATGTACAGCCGTTTTCGTGAAAGTCTTTCGCCAGAAATTCAGACCCAAAACAAATGAAAATCCATTCGCTAGTGTCCAGGGAAATCCCATTTTGGCGAATAAACCGTCAACCTCAAAAAATAATAGCTACCCCTCTGGTAAACTAACATAACTATGGAAAATCACCATATTTTTTTTTTTCACCATATTTTATGGGTAAATCAACGAACTAAATGGCCATTTTCAATAGTTATGTTAGTTTACCAAAGGCTAAATTGCATCAGATGTATCTGATCACCATGTTTTGTTAGAGAAGCCTACGCTTCATCACTTGGTCTCCCCATATGGTGAAAAAACAATGATATGTTGCTGTGTTTCACCGGTTGAGACCAATGAAACCCATGAATTGTGCTCCTTATATAGATAGATTCACTAATTCAATTCAAATAAATTAATAATTATATATAAATATTATATACACCCTCTGGTTATGACTAACATAGCCATGGAAAATCACCATTCTTAATAGGTAAACCATCTATTTCTATGGGCCATCTATACCATGGCTATGTTAAATAACCAGAGGGTATATATATATATATGATACATCTAACCCCCCCATCTTTTTTAGATGATGTTTCACCCCCTAGTCGCCGAGCCGCACGGCGACATCTTCGGCCTCGTCACGTAGCGACCTGGTGCATGCTTTTTTTTTTAATGAAAAATCTGATGAAAATCTAAAAATAAAATGGGTTTGTCTGAAAATAGTGTACCCCTACACCCAATGGTTAATGATCATTATCCCTACTAAATGGCTATAATTGGGGGTATACCCCATTTTCAGACATACCCAAATGGATGAACCTTGATTTTCATTAGATAATCGCAATTATCTAATGATTATAATGATTGTAATGGAAACACAATGGATATCTAATGGAAACACAATCCGATGAACAAATCAATAGATTAAACATCCATTGTGTTTCCATTCGATCTCCATTATTAATCACTAAACATCGCACCATGAACCATCAATCTTCACAATTCATATGGTTTATCAAGCTGGTCAAATTACAATACTTCACAAACCTAATATACAAGGATAAATAAGGCCCAAAAAATGGGAGATACTAACCATCATCTATGGTGAGGTCGGCGTGAGCTCGTTATAGTTTGCCCCGATCAATGATATCAACGGCCATTTCAGGTTCCTAACCTGGGGATTTAATGGATTAGTTTAACCATGTTTTTTTTTTTTTAAATGGGATTACATGGGGTTATAAGACAATAAATTATTCAATGGTTAGTTTCAGGACCCTAAAGTGGAGGTACCGTACCATATAAAACCATATCTTGGGGGTATATTCCCTTACATCGTCCTTACATAGACCTGAAAAGTGGTAGGTACCTCAAAATTAGTTTCCTGAAATGGCAAGTGATATAATGGGATATTGATATCATGGGAGTTCAAATGGATCTAATGGGATGCAAATGGACAAACCGGTGATTCTTTGAATAGCCTTCAGGTGCTTTGAAAAATGTGCGAACTGGAAGCTATGGACTATTTTTGGGTGATTTACCTATCAGCAATGGTAATTTTCCATAGCCGTGGCACAAACTAACAGGGGGTACGCTCAGTTGAATTTTGATGACAACCATATGAAATGAGCCAATTCGATTCAGATTAGAGGTACCACTGATTGTAGGGCCTAGGGTCCTCAGATTCCCAGTGCAGCATCCGGGACAAGAAACAATGGTGAATAACCTGTGGTTCAATCTTTTTTAGGTACTACTATCTAAAGTTCCAGCAATCATACAGCATGAAGGTCGGAGATGTAGAAGGGTATTCCATTTTACTTGGATAATTCAATCTCATTAATTTCAAAAATAGGAACCATTTTCCCACATTTCCCCATGGGTTTGGCTCATCTTCTTGAAACGGGCACCTCTTCTGCGCGTCCGGCGCTGTCCCCGCAACCGTCGCATCCGCGTCGGCCGCGACGACATCGTCGCCCTCGGGCACCCACAGCACCGCCTGGAAGTGGCCGCGGAGTTTTTGGGGGATAAACCTACCATTTGGCATGAAGGTTTCAACAATACCCTCCTGTAAACTAACATAGCTATTGAAAAACACCATTTTTAACAGGTAAACCATCTATTTCTATGGGTCATTTTCCATAGCTATGTTAGTTTACCCTCTGGTAATTTAACGTAGCTATTGAAAATGGCCGTAGAAATAGTGGATTTTCCCAGCTATAAAATGGTGGATCTTTCCATAGCTATGTTAAATTACCAGAGGGTAAATCCCATTAATATCCCATTAAATCACCATTTTCCTATGGTTTTCCTATGGTTTCCCAATGGTCCTTCTCTTAAGAACTGGCACCGGGCTCACCATTCTTGGCTCCGGAAAACATCGGATCGCTGCGACCAGGCCACCACAGCGGACGAATGCTTTGCCAAGGATCAAAAAAGCACAGCAACACACATGCCAAGGTCACTTTGCGTGCAATATTCAATGGATTGGTTTAGGGGAAAATTTTAACAGGAAAACACCACATTTCATGGTAAAAACCATGGTTTCCTGTAAATTTTCCCTTAAACCAATCCATTGACATATTCGTAATTATCACTAATATGATTAAATATGATTCCCTATGGATCCAAGTACCTTCCTAGGAAGTGTTTGGGGTATGATTTAGGGGGTTAAGTACCTTCTGAGACAGTGTTTGGATCCATAGGGAGTAATTATCACTAATATGATTAAATATGTTTAAATATATTAACCATTGTCCAAATAGTGAATATGTGTAATAGTTAACAAAATAACTATCCAGGACAATTATTTAATATTTGTGAATCCGAATGGAAGGATATATCTAGATAATTAATATCCTGATTTTGGAGATGATATAGTTGATATTAGTTGATGATATAATTATATTTGTTGAACTACTATCAATTTATATCAATTTCATAGTTTTTGGGTCATGTTCTTGATAATTAATATTACTACCCAATAGTTAAGAATAGTTCTAATCCCAATAAATAATAGTTTATAATAGTTAATAATCATCCAATATCCAATATCGAATAGTTAAAATCAGTAACAGTGCAATCGTTAATAAAGGATTAACGTGTGAACCGCGTGAATGAAGTAAACACAATATTACAAAAGCGTCCCCAAATTCACCATTCTTATGATTCAAAATAATCGGGTAGTCTATGATGATGTTGGAATGAACATGAATATTATGGGTCAATATGTTAATATATGTATGATTTATAATATCTTTATCCACTATTAACTGGATCTTCTCCAATACCCAACTATGATGTTGGACTGAATACAAATGATATTGGTCAATACGGAAATATGCTAATAATCAATATCATTAACCAATACTAACTGGATCTTAAGAATCTTATGAAATATTTAATAACTGCGGGAAACACGGTGCCATAAACCTACCATTTGGGGATGTAAATCCCACCCAAATCATATGGCTTCTGAGGGGTGTTAATTCTGATGGTGGACTGGGTAAAACATGTATCTTCGATATGTTAAAAAATGGTAAGCTACTAATCTTAATCATCTAACAATCCCATCCTCCCAATATTAACCACCAGAAAAAGTCTCGAAAAGGTGTAAATTCCTTCTAAAGTATATGGGCTCTGAAGTCTGAAGGGTCTTAATTACGATGTTGGACTGGATAGGAAGATTGGTATGTTAATAATAGTAGGCTCATAAGCTAATAATCAATATCATTACCCAATTTTAACTGGAATAATAGTGGATTGATATGTTAAAATACATAGCACCACCACCATATGTGAACATGTTCTTATGTTACTTTGTTTATATCCAATATGTTGACTATACTTGGGGGTGTAGTTGAGGTTCGCAGTAGTGGGTTAACATGTTAATAGTGCTTAATTTAATGGCTGTCATTGGCTATGAACCGGTCGGATTTGATTTTATGTGTTGCGTCCCTGAGACCGATTGAAAATATGTTCCGCTTCATATCTTACAAGGTGGTGCCCCCAAGATAGCTAAGTTGGTGAACATAACTCCAATAACTAGGGTTGACTAGGGGGTTATATCTATAATATAGTTAATGGGGATTATAAACCAACTTATAACTGAGGGGCACCACCTTGTAGATCTGGGTATAGCATGGCACATGTTATAAAGCCACGGAAACCATCATGTTTGATGATGAACCCCATTTACTAATGACGACAGTTTTTTGGCTGCTTTATAGACATATCGACTCGTAGTAGCGTCAAACATGCGCAAACAAATAGAACAATCATCTGTGTCACTATCTGTTGGGGGTTGCTTCCCTCAGGTAATCAAACATGGCAATAGAAAAGCCCCTACTTACTTCTTATACATGATCTTCCCAATAATTCAATAACACCTCCATTTATAGGTAATGTTCGATGATTGTTCATTGTTACTTTTGATTACCGGAGGGTAAATCCTTTAATATCCCAATGCTATTCTATGATTATTACTTCAGTATTATCCTTATCAAACGGTTGAACCATATAAAACCGTTGTATATATGTAATGTTAGTAAAGCGGTAGTAACCACCCATACTTTGATGGTTTATACTCATTAAACGTTCGGAAAATTTACCATCTGGTTATTTAACATAGCCATGGAAAGATCCACCATTTTTAAGAACGGTGAACCATCTATTTCTATGGGCCATAAATTTTCCATGTCTATGTAAACGTCATAGGGTATCAACTAAAAAATGCTCTAAATCCCAATGTCTGGTGGTTAAATCCTATAGAAATGCTCTAAATCCCAATGTCTGGTGGTTAAATCCTATAAAAATTCTCTAAATCCCAATGTCTGGTGGTTAAATCCTATAAAAATGCTCTAAATCCCAATGTCTGGTGGTTAAATCCTATAAAAATGCTCTAAATCCCAATGTCTGGTGGTTAAATCCTATAAAAATGCTCTAAACCCCAATGTCTGGTGGTTAAATCAATTGCTTTACTCACTAAACGTTGTGAAGCTGGTCCCTCCGCCTGTGCCATCACCTCCTCCAACGCCCCTGCGTCAAGCTGCAGCTGCGAGGTGCCTGCAGATGATGAACAATCCACGAACAAATGGAAGTTAAATATCAATCCACGAAAATCATCTCTCTGTCTCTATCTATATTTATTGATTTATTGATGCAATACATATATACATATATATATATATCTGTGTGTGCATGTATGTTTACATGTATAATTGTACATATATGCATAATTAATCATAATTATACATATATGCATAATTTGTCGATTTTCCAGCCAGCCATGTTTGATTACTAGAGGATAAAAACAGGATGAACGGACAATTTTAGCAGCTACTTCGGGTATTTCAAACCAATAAGTTTCCAGGTGCAGAGGGGCTGAACATTCATTGGGCAGCTAAGTTGGGGGTTACGTGGGGTCTTGAACCAAACCAAACCTGTACAACATATACTAAACTCAATCACTGGATTGATTAAAGACCAGTTTTGTTCAAGGACCAAGAAGAATTGAGAACTTTTCAGTCCTGAAAATGGGCTAATTCTGCGGGAAATGCCCGTGGAGACAAAAGTCTTGAAAATGAGTTTACCCTCTGGTTATTTAATGTAGCTATCGAATAATCACCATGTTTTAAACATGTAATTCATCATAATCCATCTAAAAATGGTCCATTTTCCATAGCTATGTCAAATCTTCAAATGGCCATTTTGGTGAGGAACATGATTATTATGCAGTTAACTTATATATGTTCATTGAATAAACCATCAGAAACCAAAGCCATTTCGCAGCCACCCAGCTGTGGCTGGAAGCTGGGCCCCTAGGCCCTGGGGGCCCTAGGCCTTGTTCGTGAGACTTATCTCCCAGCTGCACCCAATCTGCTTCGCCGTTTTCACCTGGTGGGGGCGGTTGATGAGGATTTTTGGGGGCGGATATGATGGGATACCATATGATACAATTGATATAAGAATGATGATTTCAATCATTTTCACTCTAAACACATAGGGATATAACTTAGAATGATATAATCTAATGCTTCGAATGATGGTTGATATAGTTGGTTGATGATTATGCCGGTATTGGGGATGATCATAGTCCGTGAGCTGGGGACCACAATGAACACGTGAGACCCAAACCCACAACTGGACTTCCCCTGAAGGGTGGCTTAGATATACAGACTTTGAAAGGGGGTGGTGCCTGGTAGTAGAAACTTCATTTCTGTGCTGAGGCACTAGGAACTGCACATCTAAACTCATTTACCTCAAATCTAGTTTATTCCAATTGAGTTTGCATTTTACGTATCCATATATAGGGCTCCCAAAGGAGATTTAACAAAGATGTTATAGATGATGACATCTCCATCTTTTGCAGACTTCATAAACTGTTCCGAATCTATTTGGGCTTGATAAATCAGGATTAGCCCCTGGTAAAGTAACATAGTTATTGAAAATGACCATTTAGAGTGATTTACCCATTAAACATATATTAAGTGTTTTTTTCCAGTTCGCAAACTGTGAATGTTTCCCCAGGCCCCCGATGGGATGGTCAGCTGGGATGGCCAAGTAACAAAGGACCGCGGCCCATTGATCTTCCTTTGGAAAGATTGGGCCACGTGTCCTTGGCAACTTGGATAGCGATGAAGGAACCTTTCTTTTTTTGGTTACCCTCTGGTTAGCCTCTGATAACCAAGGTGGAGCTATGGACAATCACCATGGTTACCCTCTGGTAAATTAACATAGACCCTGGCAGATAGGGGTTGGAAGACTAGTTTCCATTAAAAAATGGTGATGTTCAGGGTCTATGTTAATATACCAGGGGGTAATAGGTAGACATCTTCTTATAGATGTAAATGGCTCATTTTCCATAGCTATGTCAAAAATTGCCGGAGGGTATACAATGAGCCTTCGCAAGCTGTCGCATCGGGTCTGGCTGAGACTCTTCAGCTACCAGGTCACCTTTGCAACATACGATGAATTGGGGGTGTCTCTGGAAATGGCACCCGAAGGAAGGCCATCAAATACCCTCTGGTAAACTAACATAGCTATTGAAAATGGCCATTTATAGTGATTTACCCATTAAAAATGGTGATTTTCTATAGCTATGTTAGTTTACCAAAGGGTAATATAGATTGGCTAAAAAAAATCTGCTTAATCTTCTCGTTCCAGAGCCATTCGATAGGTTTCCTATAGTTTTACTGACCCGTGTTTTTGTGTCCCGTCGACAACGTTGACCCAGTTGACCCTCTTGGTTGATTCAATTAAAGTGGGTCCATGTTGATGGCACTGTCTGACTTTGTCATGGTAAATCCAATTGATCAGCCCGCAGGTGCTACGGTTGGCATGCCGCATATCAAGTCACATCATATCATGTCAGGCGCAAGAAACAATAGTTGTTACATGTTTTTACTATTGGTGTCCGGTTTCGATTCTCCCTTCAACCTATTCCAAAAAAACAGAGTTTGGTATATTGAATCCACAGCCACTATCCCACGATCTTCATGTGTCGCACTGCATTCCTTCCCGATGTCTTCCAAGCATCTTGACGAAGGATTGGGCTTCTCGCAGGGTCATCAATCCTGATGTGCACATGACGATAACATTCATCCCAGTTTTCCTTATGTTAAACAAATTAAAACAAATGTATGATGGCACTTTGCAAACTGGTTGTTTAATCTGGTTGCTGGTTTCAACCCATCTGAAAAATATGAGTTCGTCAATTTTGGGAAGGATTATCTCCAATATATTATGGAAAATAATCCAGCCATGTTTGAAACCACCAACCAGTTAATTTATCATTAATCACCAATGATTACTCACCATTCATCACCATTAAACCATGTTAAGCCACATTTTGAACCATTAAAACCCTATTAATCACCATTGAACCATATACTAATCACCATTTATCACCATTAAAGAACTTTGGATATCCCATGCCCACCGCAACTGGACATGCTCCCCAACTTCACGTGGACACCTGGCAGTCTGCCACCACAAGGCGAGCAGGAACTCATAAGGCATCTCAGAAAGTCGTATGCTGAAGCAACTATGGCAATTCATTACACAAACATATGTATATATATATATACATCTGTCATCTATATAAACAATATAAACATATACATCATATATATATATATATGGTCTTCATATAGATGGATGGAGACGATATACATCAATATAAACAATCACACATATACATCTATCATCTATCCATACATACCTTGACCCTCAAAGTGCCGTTGATCACCTTTGTCGACCATCAACCTGGCGCCAGAAAACGGCAAGGCTCTGCCACCCATCTTCTTGGCAAAGTCTTCCTTAGCCAACATGACCGGTAGTAGAGAGGTCTCCTACAAGTCTTGTTTTAAACAAATGCAACTCAACACCTTTAAATGTTTTTTTTAGTGGAAAAATCAATTCCCAAGAAAATTGTTTGCTTTTTTTTTGGGGGGGGTTGTTCCTGCATGCTGTTCCTTTGAAGCTATTCCAGGACAGTTTCGAGCACTTTTAAGTGATACAAATAATGTATTAACTTGGTGAACGCTTCCAGCATCCGTTGAGGCCAGTCAGTTTGGTACTACCTTGCCAATTCCGACTTATGCATAACACACACAGACACATGTATATATATATATATCATGCATAACATACCTTGTATACATATATGTATACATATGTAGATATATATAATTATACATATTTATATCCGTGTCCCATCTGTGGGAAATCTTAATTTTGCTGATCAATCATACTTATGACCAAAACCACGTCTAGAATCATGTAATTTAGTCAACAAGGAAGAAGCCGAACATCAGTTGTGAACATGATAAAATTACCAAACATACTGATCAAAACAAAAATAACAATGGTTTTCAGTAAATGATCCCTTGATCCCTTGAATCAATTCAATGGGAACACGCGTTGGATACCCTCTGGTAATTTGTTACATAGCGAACTGGAAAGATCCACCATTTTTCATGGGAAAATCCACGATTTCTATGGCCATTTTCAATAGCTTTTTGTTAGTTTACCAGAGGGTATGATTTTCCGTAAAGATGTCGATCAAAGGAGGAAAAACACAAGCGTCACCAGCCATCGACCAAGATGATTGCCATTGCCATTGGCGACTTGCATCAAATGGAAGAACTCTAAATGGGCAGGAAACAACAGGAAACAGATTAAACATTTAAAGCATATGTGGTTATACCATGTTATACCGTTATAAACGCCATTTCTATGGTTTGAGTATTGGAATATGTTGGAATTTCCTGAGCCTTAAAGTCCAGCTGGAGGAATGCCCATCTCCAGCAATATCCAGCAAAGAGCGTCACTTGGGATGAAGCAATCCTGCTGGTATCAGTTGGATCATGCCATCTTTGTGGGTTTGATGTTTGACCTGTACTGATATCGTCCAACATGCCAACTCTTCGGGTATTGTTAAATGTATTTAAATGTCCCATATCACCCAAAAAGTGTGGAGACAATATTATTTATAAATCAAGCATTGATATGGCAAACCCGTTGAAGACAGGTTTTCCATATGGATTTGTTAGTTTACTGGAGGGCATCGAATGTAAGTCTCAGGATACACCTGACCGGACTTTCACCCAGTGCCGACATGTCTCAGAGGCCTTCCACGTCAACGAAAACGAATTCCTGTGGATGTTCAGGCTGCGGCTTGGCGCTAGAGACCCACATAGTCCCAAGGCTTTTCACTAGATAGGGGTTTCCATAAATGGGGGTACCCAAAATGGATGGTTTATAATGGAAAAATCTTATTAACATAGATGATTTGGAGGTACCCCTATTTCAGGAAACCTCCAGATCATCATCTAGATCATCATCTACAGTTATGGCCCTGTACCAGGTGTAAGTACTAACAAAACCCCGTTTATAGAATGTAGAATCCCATTGAAATAACCAGTTAAAACTAAAAATGACCATAACTGTAGAAGTGGATGACAAAAGAAAATGTTCAAGTTGCTAGGTTAAGCCCGAGTTCTGTCACATGTTTGATCCAAACTCGATTGGGTGCACTGTGAATGGACGAATTTTACGCACCGATAGTAAAAATTGGATGTATTCTATGGGTTAGATCAAAATTTGATCAATGCATATGGGTTGTCTGAAGATAAGGTACCACACTGAATTTAACTGAATTTGATGGTTTACCATCCTTTTCCCTATTGTTTGATGGTCATTTGGTGATATCCACCATTACCAAAAACACCCAAATCCCTGTACAAACAATGGTTTTTTTCCCTAATCCCAACAAAATCCGTATTAATTGTGTAAATATAGTCTATAGTTATACCCAACTATGTCCCATGATATTCCCATGATATCTCAACTATCTCCTTTTTTTGGTGGTTGGTTAATACTATAGTCCAGCCAAATTTTGATAATTACTTTACTGAGATTAAAATAGCTGAAATAAGGCCATGTGGATATGATTCCCCAAAGCCTAACTATCATTCCAGTGACGTCACAATGAGCTCCAACACACACACAGTTATATGTATATTAAAATAATATATCTATATATATATACATAAATAGATATAGTTTTGTCTAAAAAGGGTACGCCAATCTTGATGGTTTATCAGCATTTTCCCTACTAAACATTGCCACAACTGATGGGTATACCTCATTTTCAGACACACCCAATTGAACAGAATTGATTACATCACCAGTGTATCTTACATTAAAGTCCATAATATAACCATTTATAAAAAAATATTAGCAAGCTAAAATTTCAGGATGATATCACCATTTCTCTCATAATGATTTTCCCCTATGTTCATCATGTTCCCCAACTAAATACAGTCGATGTCCATCTCCAATTTCCAATAATGTGGATATAATGTGGATAAAACAATTTCATGCCTAGTCATCAGCATTTTGATAGGTGGTATGGATAAACTATTCCCAAATGATGGGTGGTTTCTGGTGTTTTACCCATGTTTTTCCCACATTCCCAGTGCTGCGGCGCCTCGTCCATTGAGGCGGCCTCGATTCACGGCTGACCGAATCATCCAGCTCCTGAGAGGCACATAGCCGACATAGCCATAGCTGGAAAACTGAATGGATCCAATAGGAATCCAATAGGAATCCAATACTAAGATAAAGGCTTTTTTTTGGCTGGCGCTCCTGTGATCATGTCAGCAAGTTTTGAGTTTGCATTGATCTGCCGATCTTGAAGAGCTTCTTGTTGGCTTTCTTGAGGGATGTTCTTCAGGCTCGAACAAGTGATTGTTTGGCCTTCTGAGCTTCTTCATAGGTCAGGCATCGTCGAACAGCTTAAGCTTTTGATGAAAGAGTCGAGGCTGTCGCTCGTTGAGAAGACTCTTCTCAGAGGTTTTCCGGAGTCAGAAGACGCCTTGGTCAAATCCAGTTATGGCCATTTGCCAGTTGCAAGTACTTATATCCACATTTGTAGAAGGTATAATCCCATTTATAACCAGTTATAACAAATAAATGGCCATAACTGTAGACCTCGAAATCGTGTCCGCTTGGAGTTGTTTTGTGTCAAACTGACAAGCTAAGCGAGGCTTTTGGACAGGCAGCCTAATGATCCGATGCAACTGTAGCGAGATCTATGATGATCTATGGTTTGTAATGAGGAATTAAAGCCCGCTTATAGCCAATTCGCAAGCACACTGAGAAGGGATCGTTCAACAAACTCATCATTTTTTGAGAGCGTAGACACGGCGGGATTTCTGACCCCCGTCTGCCTGGGATGATCCCAGTCTGCCTGGGATGAACTCCCTTTGTGAAATGTTTTTGCATATGTCATTTCCTTTATTTTGGGGAAACTTAACAGACTTAACTGTTATTTTTTCTTCATTTCTGGGATGATTTGGGATCATTTCATTGGAGATAGCCTCTGGTAATAGCGAGCTATAGAAGCCATGGCCCAGTCGAAATAGTTGGAATTCATCCATTAAAAATGGCTGGTAAATAGTTGAATCAATATAAAATCCCATTAAATCATTGTAAATCCCATGGTTTTCATTGATTTTCCATAGTTATGTGGCTGTTTACCAAAGGGTAGCACCAGCAGAAACAAATGATGATGAACTCGAAAAACCACAAGGCCTTTGTCGACCAACATGTGCCCAAAGAATCTAAGACTGGGGATGATGGTTGGACTGAACACCAACATGTTTTTTTTTTTGAAACACATGTTTTGGTTCGTAGACCCATTTGACTGTAGATATATCTACAATGAACCCTACTTAACCTACTTGGCTAAGTAGGGGGCACCACCTTGCTTTCAACTGGGTTCCATGATTATCTTCAGGGGGCAATCTCATCCGCCTAATGTCAAATACACCCAAACGAGACATAGCGCCTTAGCGTTGCATAGATATACATCCAGGGGGGAAAATAATAATAATAATAATAATATATATATGTGGGTAAATTATAATATTTCACTAATCTGAATTAAGGCCATTCGGGGATGATTTCCCTTATTAAGTTAAGCATGATTTCCAGGGCTCGGTCGCAGTGAGGTCGTTATAATTTTCCCATATATATATATAGCAGAGCTATTGCACTACAAATTCCTTTTTGTTAGTGATGACGTCCCATGTTCTTCCTTGGTTAAATCCACTGAACTGATCATTTTCAGAGGCTGCCCCCATATTAGATTTCCATATAGTTTTCTGAATTTAATAGCTACACAATTGCGACTAATTCATTGTGATGGTAATCTAAATCTAAATCAAAATTTGAGTACAATCCCTTGAACAAAAATCAAAACACATCACCACTTCAGTAGCTAAAGCATATTAAAGCGCATCATCAATCATGTATACCTGGGCCTCCGCTAAAATCCACCAGTACATCCCATCCCACTGAAACGCCGTGCCTCGTCTGGCAAGACTTTCGAAGAGGCACGACCCATGGGTCCGTCACTGGTCCGTCACTGGTCCTACTGGGTCGCAGCAACTGGTGACAATCGATGAAAATCAGAGGTCAGGCTGGACTCCTGGTTGTCTGGAGGATTCTTGGTGTCTTTCTGTCGGTTTTTCCCGCATATCGTTGAAAGTGTGACAAGTTTCAAGTGTGACTCAAAGAAAAAAGCATCCAAGTATTTCCAATATTTTGAAAGGTCTGAGAACTATGTTTCAGATCTTGATCTTGGTGAAAATCCTGGGGCGCTTTTTAAATAGCAACCATTTCGGTCAGCTTCAGAGTCGACGGCGACGGGGACGAGCAAACGAGCAGTGATGGAGGTTTTTTTTTGGTCATTGACGCCTCCTCTGACAAGTACCTTCTGGTAATCGAAGATGGCATTTGGAAATCCCCTATTTAAAAAATATAAACAAACTGTTTTATGGGATAATCGACCTGGACATCCCCTATAAATAAATGTGTTTATAAAGGTTTTTAATGGGATACTGTAATCGGATAATCCACCTATAAATGCAGCATTTTCAGCCAGCCATCCTTGACTACGTAACTACTGGCTGTGGGACCCATGAGTGTCTGAGGATCTTGAATGATGTTGAGCTTACTAATCAATGGCTAGTGGCTGTATGGATCCATGGCATGGTTTGGAGGACCCTTGGGCGTATTGACAAGGGCTTATGAACGATCTAATATTGGGTGGTCACTTGACTCTCTATGGTTTTAAAACCTCTTGATGACATTAATTGAAAATACTAAAGCATAATTAAGGAATCTATATAGCTGTAGTGTGAAATGACCAGCCAACCCAAAATAAGCCGCACAGGAAAGCGGATAGCGCTTCCCAACTGGCATTTGTTTCTCCCAACTGAAAAACATTATTTTTGAGTGTTCCTCCAGTTTTGGAAAAACCCAAAGATGATGTTTCCAGTTGAAAAGTGGCAATTTCCATGGTCCATGTTGGACCCTGCCCCTGCCCCTGAGCATCTCGGACATGTGACCATATGTCACCATCACCATGTGCCGGCGGGTAGTGATGCGCTGAAAAATGGCTGCAGCCAAGGACACTCTTCATGTGGTCTGGCAGCGATTTGGCCAACAAGAATGGGCATGTCAATGCATATCGCATATCATCAGCACAACTATGGGATACCCTGAGATAAACTACAGCAACTAGAAGTGGAAAATCCATGAAAATCCACTGTTTGTAGATCATTTTTGTAGGGAAACCATTGGTGTTCCACATCTTTTGTAAATGTTTACCCCAGGCTGATAGCCTCAGAGCCCATCCCTAAACATGCACCACCTTTTCCGGAGATCAACCAACAACAGCTATCTGGGCATTGCTCGACGCTTCTATGGGTTGGTCTTGTTGGGAAAATCTGAACGGGAGACCATGGCCCCCGCCAAAGATATGGGTTCCCTGCAGCTTTTCCCTTGAACCATGGGAAAGAATTTCGGTCAACAGCTGACAAGTGGATTTGCACAAAGAACAACTAGTTTGCGTGAATGTGTTGGGAAAAACTGACTACCGTACTTTCATGACATGTCCTGTTCTAATATGTTCTGATTCATGTTCCATCATCCATATAAATCAGTAAAAAACATCAAGTGTACCTAAAATATGGCCAAGAAAACTAGGACTTGGACCTAGAAAAAAACATCTCATGACCTGCCACATTTTTTCTCTCGCTCTGTTCCCGGGGCGGTGCCCTTTGGGCAGCCCCCTAGTGAGACTGGGCGCGCAGCCGGAGATACCAGGAAAAGGTCGATGTTTTTGGCTAACTACCCCTTGGAAAAGGATGGAACTGGTTGAGGTTCTTGTTGTGTCGATATTTGTTGGCACATTTTTTGTTTCAACGAAAATGGATAAACATGGGCTACCGGCTAGAGTGAGAGTTTGGAATTTTCATGGTCTTCCTCTTCAGCCTGTCCTTCTTCAAAGCACCCAATTTTTTTATAGTTCTTCAATCCCCTGACACTTACCCCGGCCAGACTTGGATGATCCACAAATCAGAGTAAATGCCAACAGCCATGGTTCCCTATCACTGGCCTCCTGGGTCACTGCATATCCCATGTAAAATATATTCAATGGGTCATGCTTCCATTCTTACCATATCATCCAGTCGTATCAGTGATATGGCATTGGCAAGCATTCTCCAGAACTGTAAGTGACCATTACTAGCCAAGATCAACCATAGGATCATACAAATGTCCATAACATCGTGCTAAATGCACGAATTCATTCCAAAATATTCCACATATTTTTGGGTGAAACCATGTTAAAATATGTTAAACCTCCATTGTTCATGGTTAATTTACCCACCATAAACCCACCATAGGATCCTCCAAGTGCTGGCGCGGAACCCCGCGACACAGGCCTGGCCGACCTGGCGCAAAAACCGCCGTGCGTCACGCCGCTCTCCTGATCCGTGTGGACAGCGCTCGCGCATGCGTGCGGCGCACCTCTTCCAGGGTTCGGTGCTGCCGTATCACCTGCAGGATGTAGTGCTGAGTCTTGATGTGTGGACCGTTTCCTCATATTATCATATGTATCATATAATATTATATATATATATGTGTGTGTATAATCTATATATGTATATATACATCATATATATATATATATGTACGATGGACCTTTATGTACTATTTGAACGTTTGCATGTCGAAAGGATTTTATTGAAATTATACCTCTTTCTGGAGAATCCCTACTAGTTAATCTATATACCAAAAAGAAAGAAATGGAATTCAAAAAAATCAAAAAAATCAAAAAAAAATGAATACATATTTTTTTTGAATTTTTTGAATTTTTTGAATTCCATTTCTTTCTTTTTGGGACTTTCATTTTTTTTTTGAATTTTTTGAATTTTTTGAATTCAAAAAATTCAAAAAATTCAAAAAAAAATGAATACATATTTTTTTTGGAATTTTTTGAATTCAAAAAATTCAAAAAAATGAATACATATTTTTTTGAATTCAAAAAATTCAAAAAAAAAGTGAATACATAATTTTTTTTGATTTTTTTGAATTTTTTGAATTCAAAAAATTCAAAAAATTCAAAAAAAAAGTGAATGCATATTTTTTTTTTGAATTTTTTGAATTCAAAAAAATCAAAAAAAAAATGAAAGTCCCAAAAAGAAAGAAATGGAATTCAAAAAATTCAAAAAAAAAATGAATACATATTTTTTTTTGAATTTTTTGAATTTTTTGAATTCCATTTCTTTCTTTTTGGGACTTTCATTTTTTTTTGAATTTTTTGAATTTGAATTTTTTGAATTCAAAAAATTCAAAAAAAAAAGTGAATACATATTTTTTTTGATAGAGAAATAAGGAGACAAGTTGGGAACAGACAAGGAGACAAGTATGGAAACCAATGGGAGGCAAGAAGAATCCTTCGCCATCGAGCAACCACGAAGAGTCACGAAGAGTATCCTGTGCCCAGAAGCACCCAGGAAGAAGAACAGTAACAGGGAGGGACAAAAAGAAATGAAGAGAGGAGACTGCAATTATGGCCCCAAAGCACCTGAAGGTCCTAAAGCCTAGACCACACAGTAAGTAGGAAAAAACTGGCTGAATAAGGACACAGATGGGAACACATGGGAGACAAGGGGAATCTTGGGTCCCAAAAGCGAGAACAACAGGAATGAGGAGAGAAGTGAAGAAAGCGCTGGGAAAGACTACAGGGACAAGGAAGGAAAGAAAGGAAAGAGGAGAAAAACTATCCTCTCCCTCCCAAATGCCGGAGACCTGGAAAGAAGCGCGGTAGTGGAGAGAGAATAAGGAGACAAGTTGGAGACAAGTAGGAAGGAAAGTAGGGTAACATGTGGTAGAGACCGAGGGTAAGGGAATGTGACCTGAACAAAGGAAGAAAAGTTAAGGAGAAACACAAGAGGCCAGGAAATCCGTTCTTCTCCAAGCAGCAGCAGCAGCAATGAGGAGGGAATTAAGGATACACGTTGGAGGGAACAAGAAAGGGCAAGTGAGGAACCGGAGAGAATCATGTGTCCAAATAAGCACCTAGAGAGAAGAACAGCAAGAGAGAGAGAGAGAGAAGTAAGGGCATGAGTTGGAGAGAACAAGGGGGACAAGCACGGAGACAGACAGAGGACTAGGAGCATACTGTGCCCCGGAAGCACCCAGAGAGAACAGCCACATATGAGAGTGAAGTAGAGAGACGAGTACGAAAACAGATGGGACTTGAGTCCTGTCCCCAAAGCCACCAGAACGAAGAACACTGAGCAATGGAGAGAGAAGTGAGGAACGGGAGACAAGCAGATTCCTTTGACCGAAAGCACCCAGAGAGAAGAATCGCAATGGAGATAGAGAAGTAAGGAGACAAGTTGGGAACAGACAAGGAGACAAGTATGGAAACAAATGGGAGGCAAGAAGAATCCTTTGCCATCGAGCACCACGAAAAGTATCCTGTGCCCAGAAGCACCCAGGAAGAAGAACAGTAACAGGGAGGGACAAAAAGAAATGAAGAGGTCCTAAAGCCTAGACCACACAGCAAGTAGGAAAAAATTGGCTGAAGAAGGACACAGATGGGAACACATGGGAGACAAGGGGAATCTTGGGTCCCAAAAGCGAGAACAACAGGAATGAGGAGAGAAGTGAAGAAAGCGCTGGGAAAGACCACAGGGACAAGGAAGGAAAGAAAGGAAAGAGGAGAAAAACTATCCTCTCCCTCCCAAATGCCGGAGACCTGGAAAGAAGCACGGTAGTGGAGAGAGAATACGGAGACAAGTTGGAGACAAGTAGGAAGGTAAGTAGGGTAACATGTGGTAGAGACCGAGGGTAAGGGAATGTGACCTGAACAAAGGAAGAAAAGTTAAGGAGAAACACAAGAGGCCAGGAAATCCGTTCTTTCCCAAGCAGCCGCAGCAATGAGGAGGGAATTAAGGATACACGTTGGAGGGAACAAGGGAGGACAAGGGAGGACAAGTGAGGAACCAGAGAGAATCATGTGTCCAAATAAGCACCTAGAGAGAAGAACAGCAAGAGAGAGAGAGAGAAAGAGAGAGAGAGAGAGAAAGAGAGAGAGAGAGAGAGAGAAGTAAGGGCACGAGTTGGAGAGAACAAGGGGGACAAGCACGGAGACAGACAGAGGACAAGGAGCATACTGTGCCCCGGAAGCACCCAGAGAGAACAGCCACATGTGAGAGTGAAGTAGAGAGACGAGTACGAAAACAGATGGGACTTGAGTTCTGTCCCCAAAGCCACCAGAACGAAGAACACTGAGCAATGGAGAGAGAAGTGAGGAACGGGAGACAAGGAGATTCCTTTGACCGAAAGCACCCAGAGAGAAGAATCGCAATGGAGATAGAGAAGTAAGGAGACAAGTTGGGAACAGACAAGGAGACAAGTATGGAAACAAATGGGAGGCAAGAAGAATCCTTCGCCATCGAGCAACCACGAAGAGTATCCTGTGCCCAGAAGCACCCAGGAAGAAGAACAGTAACAGTGAGGGACAAAAAGAAATGAAGAGAGGAGACTGCAAGAAGGCGGTGACGGAAGGGACACGAATGAGGGACTCGGTAATGTTTATGGCCCCCAAAACCACCTGAAGGTCCTAAAGCCTAGACCACACAGCAAG
Source organism: Cladocopium goreaui (assembly GCA_947184155.2). Lineage (NCBI taxonomy): Eukaryota > Dinophyceae > Suessiales > Symbiodiniaceae > Cladocopium > Cladocopium goreaui. The sequence continues at coordinate 53,210 of CAMXCT020006802.1, forward strand.
TAGGAAAAAATTGGCTGAATAAGGACACAGATGGGAACACATGGGAGACAAGGGGAATCTTGGGTCCCAAAAGCGAGAACAACAGGAATGAGGAGAGAAGTGAAGAAAGCGCTGGGAAAGACTACAGGGACAAGGAAGGAAAGAAAGGAAAGAGGAGAAAAACTATCCTCCCCCTCCCAAATGCCGGAGACCTGGAAAGAAGCGCGGTAGTGGAGAGAGAATAAGGAGACAAGTTGGAGACAAGTAGGAAGGTAAGTAGGGTAACATGTGGTAGAGACCGAGGGTAAGGGAATGTGACCTGAACAAAGGAAGAAAAGTTAAGGAGAAACACAAGAGGCCAGGAAATCCATTCTTCTCCAAGCAGCAGCAGCAATGAGGAGGGAATTAAGGATACACGTTGGAGGGAACAAGGGAGGACAAGGGAGGACAAGAGAGGAACCAGAGAGAATCATGTGTCCAAATAAGCACCTAGAGAGAAGAACAGCAAGAGAGAGAGAGAGAGAGAAAGAGAGAGAGAGAGAAGTAAGGGCACGAGTTGGAGAGAACAAGGGGACAAGCACGGAGACAGACAGAGGACAAGGAGCATACTGTGCCCCGGAAGCACCCAGAGAGAACAGCCACATGTGAGAGTGAAGTAGAGAGACGAGTACGAAAACAGATGGGACTTGAGTTCTGTCCCCAAAGCCACAAGAACGAAGAACACTGAGCAATGGAGAGAGAAGTGAGGAACGGGAGACAAGGAGATTCCTTTGACCGAAAGCACCCAGAGAGAAGAATCGCAATGGAGATAGAGAAGTAAGGAGACAAGTTGGGAACAGACAAGGAGACAAGTATGGAAACAAATGGGAGGCAAGAAGAATCCTTTGCCATCGAGCACCACGAAGAGTATCCTGTGCCCAGAAGCACCCAGGAAGAAGAACAGTAACAGTGAGGGACAAAAAGAAATGAAGAGGTCCTAAAGCCTAGACAAAACAGCAAGTAGGAAAAAATTGGCTAAATAAGGACACAGATGGGAACACATGGGAGACAAGGGGAATCTTGGGTCCCAAAAGCGAGAACAACAGGAATGAGGAGAGAAGTGAAGAAAGCGCTGGGAAAGACTACAGGGACAAGGAAGGAAAGAAAGGAAAGAGGAGAAAAACTATCCTCTCCGTCCCAAATGCCGGAGACCTGGAAAGAAGCACGGTAGTGGAGAGAGGATAAGGAGACAAGTTGGAGACAAGTAGGAAGGTAAGTAGGGTAACACGTGGTAGAGACTGAGGGTAAGGGAATGTGACCTGAACAAAGGAAAAAAGGCAGGGAGAAACACAAGAGGCCAGGAAATCCATTCTTCCCCCAGCAGCAGCAATGGGGAGGGGATTAAGGATACACGTTGGAGGGAACAAGAAAGGGCAAGTGAGGAACCGGAGAGAATCATGTGTCCAAATAAGCACCTAGAGAGAAGAACAGCAAGAGAGAGAGAGAGAAGTAAGGGCATGAGTGGGAGAGAACAAGGGGGACAAGCACATAGACAAACAGAGGACAAGGAGCATACTGTGCCCCGGAAGCACCCAGAGAGAACAGCCACATGTGAGAGTGAAGTAGAGAGACGAGTACGAAAACAAATGGGACTTGAGTCCTGTCCCAAAGCCACCAGAACGAAGAACACTGAGCAATGGAGAGAGAAGTGAGGAACGGGAGACAAGGGGAGATTCCTTTGACCGAAAGCACCCAGAGAGAAGAATCGCAATGGAGATAGAGAAATAAGGAGACAAGTTGGGAACAGACAAGGAGACAAGTATGGAAACAAATGGGATCAGAAAGGAGGACGGTCGCATTATACCAAAAGGTCCCTGCCACATATATATATATTATGTATACATAACTTTCTATATCATGTATCTCTCTCTCTCTCTCTCTCTCGCTCTCTCTCTCTCTCTCCATCACCATCCTGAAAGAAGTTTGATTGTTGTTATATAGGTTTTATAGCATCTGTTTTTTTTTTTCCATGTGGCGTTTTATTGTTTAAAGTGTTTGATCATTGATACTTACCTCTTAGTGTTTGAATATGAGGGATGACCTTAGGCCTTCACCAAAATGATGTTCCCAAACATAGGTCCACCATGATTCACTAGCCCTCATGGCAACCCCAACATAGAGGACACAATAGAATATAAATATATATATATAAAGTAACTACCCTCCTGTGTCGTCAAAAATCTCAATGAAAAATGCCCTAAGGCCCTGGATGTTTCTGGGAAAAGTACCGAACTGAATGGTGGTATTTTCCAGCAAAGCTTCTTTGAGGACAGCAGAGGGTAAGCGTATGAGAATCACCATGTTTTCCTATTCAAATCACCGTTTTCTCAAGTTAACTAGTAAAACCACCAGTTTCCCTAGTAAAATCACCATTTTCCCATTCTGCACATGTCTGAGCCTGAGATATGACGACATGATATAGCACTGGCACATTGGTGTTCATTCACACTTTAAAAATCCTTGGTCCAGTAGTGGATGTTCATCGCCCTAACATACAGTAGATCTACGGTATGGTGTTGTTTTCAACAGGGTGGTGACCCCAGCTACTGTTTGTTGTCTGGTAAACCCAGTAAACTATATGACTAGACTATATGACTAGATGTCTTTCATAAACCCAACAATTACCCTCTGGTTATTTGTTACATAGCCATGGTATAGATGGCCCATAGAAATAGATCGTTTACCGAACTTGAAAATGGTGGATCTTTCCATGGCAAACTGTTAGTCATAACCAGATGGTAACCTACTTTTAAGACTCAGAAAATCGAGTTGCCGAAAATAAAAACTATGATCAACTCTCTCTCCATCGCCTTCTCGACTATTATCAACCATAAATACCACAGGGACACGACTCCGTTTTTCATCCCACATCCATCGCCCAACTTAACGACTGAGCTTCTGGACTGACTGCAGCTCTCTGGCCTTGGTGGAGCCATTTTGTGGCTGAATCATCAATGGGATTATGATATGTGGCTAGTTTTACTGGTTGGTGGATTTGAATCCCTCTGAAACATATTAGTCAGTTGGGGTTATTATTCACAATATATGGGAACATAAAACATGATCCAAACCACCAACCAGTTATAATATATATATATGGTTTGCCATTATGATATTGTGGGATATAAGTCCTAGATATAAATGGTGATATAATAAGAATAATTGGGAATGGTTGATCATGGCTAGTGAATCATGGTGAATCAATATTAAGATTTGTTGGTGATATAAATGGTGATAGTCATACAAAATGGTGATATGTTAACATGGCAATACTCGTAAAATCACCATAAACGGGATTATGACTATTTTTTGGGTAAAACGATGTCATAACCCACCCATTTGGGAATGGTAAACACACCACCTGTAAAAAAATGTGATTTGGGGGAAGGTTTATGAAATTGTTTTATCCACATTATGACTATTGTTGGGATATGAAATAGTCATATCAGCCAATGGTGATATAAAATACCCATATCCATCACATCCCAATGATTCAGCCGTATACATGGGATTAAGAATCACCATTTTGGGTTGGCTGAATCATCATTGGGATATGACTATTCGACCACTCATGAACTAAGAATAACATTTTTTTCACTATTTATGGCTGAAGCACATTATAAAATTGTGATAACCCAGATTTGACTGATTCATAATAGTCCTAACTGGGATAGTCCAACCATGATAGTTAATAATCCTATGAAATAGATGATGTTCAAGTACTTTCCGATTTAAATGCCTATGGACACATTTCGGTATTTCCCAGCCATGTTTGACAACAATTCGGGGATGTCTTGGGCCATCAAATGCCATCAGCCTTGCTGAGTGTCCCTACCCAGTATCGCCAGGAGCCGTTCAGTCTCAGCTCGCATGCCACAGCCTGTGCTGCGGCCGGGTTGTTGCACCAAATCTGGGTTGATGGGTGGATGGCGAAATGGCTCTTCAGCCAAGGTAAAAATACTGCTAACTGGACCCCTGCTTAAACCCAAACCTAGGAATTATAGGAATTCGAGCTTAACTTTCAGCACTTTTCCAGTATATATATATATATATATAATTTATATAATTTATACCAGTAGTACCGCACAAGGCGGTGGCGGAAGTTTCAAAAATAGGAAACCTATAGGAGAGCTTGGTTGTTGTGAATCAGGGATGGCAGAGCGAAGCCACTGATGGATTGAAAGGTGCTTGAGGTCTCCTCTCTTTCTCTCTCTCTCTCTTTCTCTGACTATCTACTTACCTACCAGCCTATCTTCTATGTATCTATCTATCTATCGATCTTTCTATCTCTCTCTTTCTCTCTTTCATCTAATTACCTATCTACCTATCTACCTATCTATCTATCCATCTATCTATCTCTCTCTCTCTCTCTTTCATCTGTCTATCTGTCTAGCTGTCTACCTGTCTGACTATCTATCTATCTATCTATCTATCTATCTATCTCTCTCTCTATCTCTCCGTCTATCTATCTATCTCTCTATGTATCTATCTATCTCTCCATGTATCGATCTATGCATCTATCGATGTATCTATCTATCTATCTATCCATCCATCCATCTATCTATCTATCTATCTCTCCATCTATCGATCTATTGTTGTTGTAGTTGTAGTTGTTGTGGTTGTTGTTGTTGTTGCTGCTGTTGCTGTTGTCGTCGAAGTTAGGGTAGTTACGTTAGTGAAGTTACTTAAGTTAGTCAAGTTAGTTAAGTTCATCAGTGTCTACTTTTTCGACATCTGCACGTCAAAAAAGGCTCAAAACCCTCAGTTCTTTTACACTTTTGACTTCGAAATGTGCTTCGCGCCACAACGGCGTGCACTTTTTCGACACCTTTTCGACATCTGAACCTCCAAAAGTGGTCCGAGACCGCCAGTTTTTAACACTTTTGACTTGGAAATGTGCTTCACGCCACAACGGCGTGCACTTTTTCGACATCGCAACTTCCAAAAGTGTCCGAACCTGGTGTGTTTTGTACATTTTGACTTGGAAATGTGCTTCGCGCCACAACGGCGTGCACTTTTTCGACATCGCAACTTCCAAAAGTGGTCCGGAGCTGAGGTGTTTTGTACATTTTGACTTGGAAATGTGCTTCGCGCCACAACGGCGTGCACTTTTTTGGACATCGCAACTTCCAAAAGTGGTCCGGACCTGAAGTGTTTTGTACATTTTGACTTGGAAATGTGCTTCGCGCCACAACGGCGTGCAATTGTTCATCGCTCCTGTGGCCAGCTGGGTCCGCACCCGCCGCTTTAGCGAGCCTACTTTTCGACCCTCCGGAGCCACAAATCATTGGAAAAACACAGTGTTTCGCGACTTTCCTACCTTTTCGCGCATCTGTATCTTCTGTCCTCTTACTCTTTCTCTTCTGATCTTCTCTCTTCTAATCTTCCTCTTCTCTCTGCCTCTGCCCTGCTCTGCTTTTCATCTGTCCATATTGTCGGAAGTTTGACTTCTAAACTTCCTTCGATAATTTATATAATTTATATACCCTAAAGATATAAAGATTTCTCAATTCCATAGACCGAGACTGTAGTTTCTTCATGGTGGACGAGCGAGCTGTCGCAAGTTTTTTGCCTTCCAGTCCCCCACGGTGATGACTTGGCTAAGACGTAGCCAGGTTTAGCCCAACTTGAAATTTGGCACTAGGAGGTACCCGGCCGGTAAACATACCAAAAGCGATTGAAAATGGCCATAGAAATAGTGTTTTTTTCCATTAAAAATGGTGATTTTCCATAGTGAACTCTTAGTTTACCAGGGGGTAAACGCATTTTTTGGTGGTTAAAGGAACATAGCGTTTTAACATATCCTAACATCTCTTAACATTCATATCTCTTGGGGGGTCCATCTCATATAGAAATGCGTATACAGTGTATAAATGAACTTCCTCGTAAGTACGTCCTGCAACCGCGTTTGTGCTATCTATGACTACCATTTTTTCTACCACGGTGCGTTTCCTCTTGTGAATATCCCGTAACTTGGCGTTTCTGAACTCAAACTCATCCACCTTAATTTTGTGAGGGAGTTGATCCTCAGGTTTCTGTCAGGTTTCCATTTCACTGTTCCACATGGCCAATTTTGCTCTGGAAAATGTTGGCCATGGATGGCTAGACAGCTAGTTACTATATCCAATTTTTTACCCCCATTTATTCATTCCGGAACCTGAATTGGAGGTACCTGTCCTGTACAAAAATCTATGGCAATCTGCCCCGGAAATATGTTTTTATATGGTACAATACCTCCAGTTTAGGTACCTGAAATGGCTAAACTATCCATAATCTATCCATCCAGTTGGGTGGCCAAGTTCATATCCCAGTTCTACCAGAACCCGTTGCATTCCTATTATATCACCATAAGTGTTCGTTTAAGCACGCCCTAAATCGGGGTAATCTGATATCATCAGTAGCAACACAGCAACTATATCAGCCACACACCCCATTTTTCTCAATTGAATCCCCATTTGACAAAGATTGGATTCATAGAATTCATATTAATTAGCCCATTTGTCTGGTGAATTCAACAACTAAATGCAGATACGTAAATTAAAGTTCTGCACCACTTTGGATGGTCGATATAAATAATGGGATACTATGGGATAAACCGCCTATCAACTGGTGAAGGATTTCGCCATCTAGTGTATGGGCTTCATTTCTAGTGGTTAGTGGACTCACTTCTCCAAATACAGTGTCTCAGAAGTTGGCTCATGGATGCTCATGGTACTGTGGGAAACTGGAGCCAACTTTCCATTCAATACAACTTTAAATCCAGTGGTATAATGCCAGTTGTGGGAAACTCGATTCGTACAATGTGGGGGCCCCTAGTTATAAATTGGTTTAGTTAATCCTATTATTTACTATAGAAATAAGTACCATAAAAACATAGTTATTTGGGTGGCAAACCAAATTAGATGGACCTACCTCCGGATCGCTGGCGTAGCGTCGAGCGAGGTCTAGAAGACTCTCGTGCCTGCACCGGCAGGCGATGGGTAAAGGGATATGTCCGCCGTAATGTGCAAGAATAGTGATTTAATGGATGTCATACGGTTTAATGGTGATTTAATGGGATTTCATGGGGGTTTAATGGGATTTCATGGGGGTTCATGGGGTTTGATGGTGATTTAATGGGATTTCATGGGTTCATGGGGTTTGATGGTGATTTAATGGGATTTCATGGGTTCATGGGGTTTGATGGTGATTTAATGGGATTTCATGTGATTCAGGTCCCAAATCAGTTACACCAAAACCTGAGCCCATTGCAACATCGCTGATCTTAGAAGCCCGGCATGCCAACCCAAAGCATCCGTTCCAGTTTCCAAAGGTGTGCTCATGTTTTAAGGTGAATTTATAAGAATGCATAACATGTAATTAGGCAGATATGTTACATATATATATATCATATATCATAAGTCATACATCATACATCATATATATATATTATGTATGTATGTTTCAAAGTAAAAATCAACCCATTATTGGGCATATGTATATATATATATATAAATAATTATATATATATATATATATATGTATAAATCAATTAGTATTAGTGTTGGTCTGTTAACGTCTGTTACGCTCTCACATTTGACTCAACGCCCTGCACCAGTCAATTCCCAATCGTTGCCAGGTCACGTGCCGCGGCGGTGGCTGGACACACCGGCCTCAACGGTGTCAGAAAAAGGTGCCAAACGCAAGGCCACTTGGAATCTAAATCCCATTTTGAGAGATATACAATCAAAAAATAATCAGAAGAAGATAGAATAATAATAATATCACTAATAAACACACCAAACAACAGAAGCAATCATAACAATAACAATAGTAATAAATTTCAATAACAAAAATGAACATAAATAAATCGTCATCAGTTAAGTATTGAAATTGTTTCATTTGAGGTCTATTTATTTAATTACTCGATTATTTATGATGATTTATCTATCATTCGAGTAGGTCTAATAAGTCTATATATCTATCGTTTGAGTAGAAATCATTTGAGTACAATGTGAGGCCCCCGTTCGTGAACTCTAAGTTGGGGTTCACATAACTCCAATTTAACTATGGTAAAAATGGTACTTATAACTTATAACGAACTAGTTACTGGGGCGAATCTTTAAACCAACTTATAACTCCAATAACTATGGTTTACTATACTTATAACTTATAACTATAGATAATGGGGCTTATAAACCAACAAACATCACGTTTGGGGGGCACCACATGGTAGAAATCTTCATCGCCGCGCTGCGTCGCCTCGGTGATGTTGTTGAAGTACCCACTGGTGAGACGGCCTTCGTAGCCCAAGACTCTTCCCTTGACCTCGGTGACGATATGTGACCGAAGGCCGAAATGGATGGGACTTGATATGGGAAAATCGTAGAGTACCCGGCCCGGTAAACATAGAAAAAGCTATTGAAAATCACCATTGATAGTGGATTTACCCATTAAACAGAGTGATTTTCCATAGTTTTTTGTATGTTTACCAGAGGGTATGGTTTCGTTGATGGGGAAATCCACGATTACCCTTTGGTTATTTAACAGTTCGCCATGGAAAATCACCATTTTTAATTGGTAAACCCAGGTAAACCATCTATAAATGGGCCATTTTCCATGGCTATGTTAAATAACCAGAGGGTAAATACGGATGTTTCGAAATAGGAAAATCATCGGACTTCACCGGATGGATTTTCCAGAAACAACATGACATATGACTCCTGCATCCACCTGAGGATTTAGCAAAATGATGATTCATCCGACAGTTTGGTGTGGTTATAAGCAACAAGTAATGAATTTAAGGATTTTGTGGGTCACAAATTAGGATTTTGATTTAAGGTAATCAGCAAACACAAAAATTGGATCAGGAAACCTGGTGCTTATTCTTGTCATAAAAGGAACCACCGAATCATCCCAGAACTTGGGTGCCATCATGCCTGCGTACCTTCCGTGTCCAAACTTAGCTGGGTAGGATCTACCCTCTGGTAATTTAACATAGCTATTGAAAATGGCCCCTTTATATGATTTTCCATAGTTATGTATGTTAGTTTACCAGAGGGTATCTTCATAGATATAACATGGCGCAAAACAGAAACACACAAGACAACCCAATCAAGGTTTACATGGAAGTTTACCTGCTTCTTAACACTTCCGAATGATGCTTATGATGCTTGGAGATTGAATGAGATTGACTTGGGCCACCCGAAAAAACACGAAAAAGCCAACAGCTATGTCTTTTTCAAATGTCATAGCGACTCATCCTACTCCCAAAGCGCGACCCCCCTAAATCATAGAGCCATAGAGCCCCTAAAAGTGGCACCCTGGGTGGTGAAGATTTGCCCTTAATAAACCCACCACGGGCGTCTCCTGAGGGCGCCTTTTCGCACCCAAGATTTGCCCAGCTTTTGGTGACACCCCGATGGCCAATCTTAGATACCCTGCATTTTTTCTTCAAGCTGGTTCACACAGTCCTCCATTTGTGGCAACAAATGACCTAATGTCACAAACCTAATGATCATTAAACCAAATGATCATTAAACCAAATCCAATACAGCTAACCATTTGAGGTTCCCATAGGCTAATCATCCTGATGAGGAGTATACCCAGAACCAAAATTGGGGATGGTTTAAGTGGCATTCTGGGTTTACGAATCCTTCCCGCAACTATGAAACACCCCGGATAAACCACGGTAGAGGATGAAATCGCATATTTGGGACCATAGAATACTAGAATTTGGGTGTTTAAATCCACCATTTCTAGGTGTTTTTTCCCATTAAGACCTCCATGTGGAGATTTTCAATTGCCATGGTTGATTACCAGAAGGTGGATGGCACTATAGCACCTCCACCGCAACTTCCTTCAAGGTACATCCTCCTCTCGCGTGCGGCGGAAGTGGCTCGGCTCGGAGTCACCTTTCGGTGATGGGCTGTGACGACCAGCCGGGAATGATGGTTTTCATCGGCAAAGATCGCGGGTTTTTAACGAGAAATAAGTAAACTATCGGAGCTTGGTTTTTAGCATGCTTTATCCAACAGAAAAATACCGAAACGAGTAAACGAGTCCACTTCAACATAGATTAAGCAGCAAAAATCACCCGCGAACTTGATTCAGCCAAACGGGGAGTAAAACTGGGACATAAGTAAACCAAGTCGGCTATATAATTATGGCTATAATTACGGCTACTATAAATGACCTAATCTCCTGGGTTATCTACCAATGATTTTTAGGGTGATGGGGTGTTTCAGGACTCGCAAGATGGGACTGGGACCATTTGGGATGGAACAATCTCATCCTGCATTTGGGACTTTCCAGCCAGGAAGCTTCCCATGGTGCACAGGTTTCCTCGTTAAGACTGATAACACCCCCCAAGGCTTTAGCCAAGGCTTTAGTAGAAGATGTTCATCTTCTGGGTTCCAAGTGTGGGGAACTGTAGCAGGGATTTTCAATTACATCCGTTTAAAGAATTTATGCTGTATATGCTGTATATGCGTGCAACCCCATGTTTGTAGGCTATCAAACTGCCAAACTATTATATATTGTACTATATTGTACCAACATGTTTCGGCGATGAAACCTGCACATTATGTCTCACAATTGGGCACCCCGAAAACCCATAGCTTATCATGGTTATCTACCAACATTACAAGTTGGAGCTATACCCAGTTTCAAACGTGCCCGTGCAATGTGGGCCCCCCGATTCGGAGTTGGTTTTCAAGCCCATCTGCCATCTACCTATAGTTGTACCTGGCAAAAAACCCAGTTATCCTTATCATTAAGCAGGTTAACTGTGATCGTCCCCTTCAAAAATCATATATGTTGTTGGTGAATTATCTATCCTAGTGTCATTATGTTCCCCAGTTCACTCCCAGCACCCAATATCCCCAATATCCCTACAAGGTGGTGCCCCAGTTCGTGAACGCTAAGTTGGGGTTCACATAACTTCAATAACTATGGTTTATGGTACTTATAACATGATATAACTATAGTTAATGGGGTTTATAAACCAACAAACATCACTGAGGGGCACCACATTGTACCGCGCCTAGCACCTCGCGCAAGGCGTGAAGGAATGCCTCAGGCCGCAACGACAAAACAACGGTGATGAAAGCCTGGCCGATTTAGCACCGATGATGAGGTGCAGTCGTCCTACATGTCGTTTATTGTAGTTTATTGTAGTTTATTGTCAATTTCAGTGACATATAGACTCTATAGACATGGTACTTAGCCAAGATTTTAGAGATATATATGTTCTCATTTTACCTTTTTTGTATGTCTGTCTTACCTTTTTTCGTTGAAGAAAATTCCAATGGTCTCGTCGCGAGTTTCGCTTCGACATGGATTTCCCAAAAAAGGTGCATCTGTGATGTTTTCACCATGCATTCTGAATTCCTAGTTGGATCTGAGAAGGGCCCAGCTTTCACTAAAACCATGTATATATATAATTATATTTCAAGCGAGTGACTTAGGACTTGTGAAAGATACCCTGGTGTGGCCAAGTCCTATCTCATCATGCGTCGGACCCCCCCGGCACAAGTCCCAACTCATCAGGTGTCCGACGAGATTAGAAACTATGTTTGATTTTTTTTAGTGCGGCATGGACCACTTGTAAAACCATGATGACATAGGAATGAACTAGCAGAAATATATTAAGATGATCCTAAGTCATCACGCCCGTGCGCTGCAGCACTTTTTAAGTTAAAAAAAAATCTTCTCTGAATAAGTCATCAGAATCTACATACTTACAGAACATTACAGTACAGTACATTACATCACTACAATACAGTAAAGTACAGTACATTACATTACACTACAGTACATTACATTACATTACAGTACGGTACATTACAGTACATACATGCATAGGACTTGGTGCACAAAATCGTATGTCACTAGAGGGGCACAAGTCCTAAGTCACCAAAACCTACATATTTACAGTAAAGTACAATACATTACATTACATTACACTACAGTACATTACATTACATTACAGTACGGTACATTACAGTACATACATGCACAGGACTTGGTGCACAAAATCGTATGTCACTAGAGGGGCACAAGTCCTAAGTCATCAGGACCTACATACTTACAGTACATTACAGTACAGTACAGTACATTACACTACAGTACATTACATTACATTACAGTACAGTACATTACAGTACATACATGCATAGGACTTGGAAATCGTCTGTCACCAGATTAGATTAGATTAGATTAGATTAGATAAGATTAGTACTGTAATGTAATGTAATGTACCGTACTGTAATGTAATGTAATGTACTGTAGTGTAATGTAATGTAATGTATTGTACTTTACTGTAAGTATGTAGGTTTTGGTGACTTAGGACTTGTGCCCCTCTAGTGACATACGATTTTGTGCACCAAGTCCTGTGCATGTATGTAATATAATGTACTGTAATGTGCTGTAATGTAATGTAATGTACTGTAGTGTAATGTAATGTACTGTACTTTACTGTATTGTAGTGATGTAATGTACTGTACTGTAATGTTCTGTAAGTATGTAGATTCTGATGACTTATTCAGAGAAGATGTTTTTTTAACTTAAAAAGTGCTGCAGCGCACGGGCGTGATGACTTAGGATCATCTTAATATATTTCTGCTAGTTCATTCCTATGTCATCATGGTTTTACAAGTGGTCCATGCCGCACTAAAAAAAATCAAACATAGTTTCTAATCTCGTCGGACACCTGATGAGTTGGGACTTGTGCCGGGGGGGTCCGACGCATGATGAGATAGGACTTGGCCACACCAGGGTATCTTTCACAAGTCCTAAGTCACTCGCTTGAAATATGATCTAATCTTATCTAATCTAATCTAATCTAATCTAATCTGGTGACAGACGATTTCCAAGTCCTTTGCATGTATGTACTGTAATGTACTGTACTGTAATGTAATGTAATGTACTGTAGTGTAATGTACTGTACTGTACTGTAATGTACTGTAAGTATGTAGGTCCTGATGACTTAGGACTTGTGCCCCTCTAGTGACATACGATTTTGTGCACCAAGTCCTATGCATGTATGTACTGTAATGTACCGTACTGTAATGTAATGTAATGTACTGTAGTGTAATGTAATGTAATGTATTGTACTTTACTGTAAGTATGTAGGTTTTGGTGACTTAGGACTTGTGCCCCTCTAGTGACATACGATTTTGTGCACCAAGTCCTGTGCATGTATGTAATATAATGTACTGTAATGTGCTGTAATGTAATGTAATGTACTGTAGTGTAATGTACTGTACTTTACTGTATTGTAGTGATGTAATGTACTGTACTGTAATGTTCTGTAAGTATGTAGATTCTGATGACTTATTCAGAGAAGATTTTTTTTTTAACTTAAAAAGTGCTTGAATCCAATCACAACCCCAGTGACTTAGGACTTGGTGCACACAAATCACCTGGTAAGAACACCAGTGACTTAGGACTTGGTGCACAAATTCCTATGTCACTATGGTGGCCTAAGTCCTAAGTCACCAGTCCGAAATATATATATATATATATATATTTAGAATCTACCATACTCAAAGACTTGGCAAATCAACCCCCAATATCTTCAAACATTCTGCGAGAAAACACAGCTGTTTTTTTTTCTGGCTATCAAGGGCCCATCAGCTCCGCCAGGATCATCTATACCCTCTGGTAAACTAACATAGCTATTGAAAATGACCATTTATAGCGGATTTACCCATTAAAGATGGTGATTTTCCATAGTTATGTTAGTTTACCAGAGGGTATTTCCCATATTTTCTATTTCAAGCATTCGAAATATCAGATTTTCATAGATCCCAATGAAAAATGGGAATTCCAGGATCCTAAAATGGAGGTACTGTACCATATTTTTGGCCATATTTTGTGGAGATATTCCCTTATATAGACCTAAAAAAAAGGCCTTATATATGGAATCGGTACCTCCAATAAATTGGTTCCTGAGTCATGGCCGTTGACAATTCCATGGGTGATTTTCCCATCTCGTTTTTATCCAACTCATACCTCCCTGTCCGACGCCTGAAAGTCTGTGTCCACGGGTGCAAGTCGCATGGGCGATCTGGTAATGCCTTGGTGTCCCGGTCTGAATCAATGGATTGGTTTAAGGGAAAATCTTAACCGGAAACCATGGAAACCATGGATTTTCCCATCAAATATGGTGTTTTCCTGTTAAACTTTTCCCTTAAACCAATCCATTGTCTGAAACGAATCGAATGATGACCCTTAAAGCGATGGTGTAAAAATGTGGTTTCATGGTAATCCCAACCCCTATGAAACATGGTTTAGTATGGGATTTACATAGTTATGTGGTCTTATGGTAGGAATCCCCTATAACATGGAGAACAAACGTATAAATCATGTGGCTTATGGCAATAGAATCCCCTAAATGATATAATATGGAATAACTAACATGGAATAACACATTTGACAAACAGAAACTTGGTTGGTTTCAACTAGGGCCCTGTGACACAACCAGTCATAGCCCGATAGTTGAAGGATTTAACTGTGAATTCAGTGGGAACCTTGGGGGGATCCAATTGAAAAGCACAGTGGGTACCGTCAAAGGCCCTTTTTGGGGTTGTGTGTATGTTGTGTGTCATTTATATGTGTCATCATGTCATTTACCCTCTGGTAAACTAACATAACAATGGTGATTTTCCATAGCTATGTTAGTTCACCAGAGGGTAAATCGCCTAGGATGGACCCAACATGGGCCCAAGATAGACCCAAGGGCCCCAGCACAACCTCGGCCGAAGTTGAGTCATTTTCACCAGTTGTGACATCCCACGAACCCGATCGCCAAGGGAGGTGAGCCGTAAAGGATCATAAAGGCGGCAACACCAAGCCAGGCAATCATTAGGCCCGAGGCCCCCTGATTTTGTTGTCGGTTTTGGCTTCCTGGGCCTTGCCGTCCCAGAACTTGATCCTTTTCTGCAGCGGAGAGCGACATTTGGCGCTTCCACGTCACCTCCGTTGCGAGGTGATAGATATTTTGGTGCTGCTGCATGACATCATGACATGGATAAAAAACTACAGCGTTTTAAACCCTGGATCTCTATAAAATGGATCCCCTACACTAGGGTTTGCATGAAATTGCCCGACATGACATATTATGTACTCTGTAACAGCCCTACCCTGCTTAAAAATATGGTTTCATGGTTTTATCATCCACGCCAGCGTGTTCAATTTTAAAGAGGAAATTCCCCCTGGGGCATCTTGAAGGGATCAAAACAATGGCACCCAGAGACTTCCAATATGGAGGTTTCCTAAAATGTGGCTACGGGTACCCCCAAATCATCCATCTAAAGAGGATTTTCATGGATTTTCCATTAAAAACCAAACACTTTGGGGACCCTCCGATGGTTCACAAGTTTAAAACCCTCAACGATGATGGTGGTGTTTTGTGGATGGTGATTTCATCTGGAGTGAACATGCCCCGGTTTTCCATCCACGTGGGTCATTTTTCGGGGTTTCCATAAATGGGGGATCCCCTTTATCGCTGGTTGGCTGATAATGGAAAGTCCTATTAAAATATAGGTAAAATAAAGGGTGCCCCCCATTTTAGGAAACTACCATATGTTCCCCGTATCATGGTTTTGTATTTTTCTATAGACTGTACAGCGTCTAAACCTATTCTAGGTCATATCTTGGGCGTTCATACTCTTTGATTTTTTGTTGTCGTCACCAAAAAATTGAATATTCTTTGCAGGCATTAGTCTTGCTGAATAATCCTACCCCCAAATATCAAATTCCCGCCAATACCAGACCCAAAATGAATAGATCCTCACTAAACCATAATGTTTCTAGATGTTTCTAGGGCTGATCAATGGTGGGCCAAAAACATCCCCACTTCAGAATGTCCTTCATCTTTAAGGAAACCATGTAAACCCCCTAGGGATGACAGGCCAAGATCTCATATGGTCGTCCAACCACCTGAGTCCACCCGTTGGGGAAGGCCACTTTGAGCGCTAACAGCCTTGGCAATGACTCTATCCTTGGCGGTGCACCAGGAGAGCTAAACAAAGAGATGGTAAGGGAAAGGGAGTAAGGCTGAGTAAGGGTAAGCAAAAGATGGAAGTTTCGCTGTTTCACCAACCAAAATCATAGGATGAAAGTGGGGTTTGCTATTGAGATAGGGAAGTTGGTCGCTAACTGGTACAGTCACTATTGCACTCTCTCTCTCTCTCTCTTTCATCGTCATCTCGGAGTCTGAGTCTGGTGGCGGAAGCGAGAAAGGTGATTTAGCGATTTCAGGAATCACCTTCAAGAAGATGCAAATTTTCAAACACAAGCCGCACTAGGAGCTGGTTGGTGGTTTGAACCTCTCTGAAAAATATGAAAATATGAAAGTCAGTTGGGAGTATGATTCCCAATATATGGAAAAATAAATGTTCCAAACCACCAAACAGGGAGCGTGAAAACTGCGGTTTCTTGTCATTGCAGTATCTGATGCATGTTCACTTGGACGGCAAAATCCTGCCCATGATTCCAACGAAGAATGCAAACTTGGGAACGTATCCTTAGTGGCACTTAAGCACCTGAATGCATGATCTCAACTTACCCTAAGAAAAGTATCATTATCAGAAAGATATACTAGCTTGAGCTCAGTGGTGATTTTACGCGGTCTATCTGATGCCCAAGTTTCATGAAGTTTCGGTATACATGTGTTCAAGAAGCATGTCTCGGATGGGTCTCTTTTGACAAGGTTCCCTTTGTAGATGCGAGCAGCTTTACCACATCCTGTCTGTGGTGAAATCGGAGAAATCTGCGTACTGTCTGCCCATGTCGCATGCTCGATCCACCCTCAAGTGCATGTTTCGCCAAATGTACTTGCTCAAAGAGACCGACAAGGACCTGAGCTGCTGTAAGTTCCTGAGCTGTAGCCTTCAGGAGGGCTTCGGCCTGAGGACTTCTTCTCTTGTTTCGTTCTCTTCCGCTTCGAAATATGACATCAACTGCCTTTCCCACACTGGTTCTTCATTATTCACTCAAGCTCCAAGCCTAAAATGGTCGTGACTAAAGAGAGACACGATGCAAATCATTGGATTTCTGGTGGATGCTGATGAAAACCTGGCTGCCCGGCTTCTGCATCTGCCTAAATAAGAAACGATATAGGACATATATAAATAACATTACCATCTGGTTATGACTTATGACTAACATTTCGCCATGGTTTGTTGATGGCCCACAGAAATAGATGGTTTAGCTATAAAAAAATGGTGATTTTCCATGGCTATGTTAAATAACCAGAGGGTATATATAAGCATTAATTGCCAAATCAACATATGGAACACTGCAATGGTGATTTTAATAAACAACAATGAGGATTTACGATGAAGAAATCAAGATCAATAATGGAGAAAGTCAGTTCCATCCAGGCCATGCTGTGCAATCAATACGCAATTCTATCATTTTCTACCGCTGAAGAAACCGACATGAAATCACAAAATAATTGTTTTGGCCAATTTGAAGGACCAGCTAAGTTACCATGTTGAGGTTTCGACTCGCGACTCGCGAGAAAATCTTGAGATTGCCAACTAATGGACCAACAAAATCTCATGGATCCCCTTAAAGTTCCAATCCATGTCATTCTCTAATTCTGTGGACATGTTTAAAAAATAGGATGACATCACGTCAAACATTCCAGGCACAAACGGTTCAAATCCACTGACCATGTACATCTCAGAGTCACTAGGGTCATCTCTGAAGGGAATCAAAATCAATCAAACAAGGCAATTGCGGAAACATTTATAGACCGCTTCGTCAAAACATCAATAGAGTTTCCAGTTCTTATTGGTTCATGCCCATAGGATCCATGTATGGTTGTATGGTATATATATGCAAACATGACTGGGGTATATTGATGGGATCCATGGAGCAACATATATGGGCATGATATGCTATATTGATGGTATATTTCCATATATTACCCATATTATCCATTTATCATCCATATATATATATATATATATGTATATATATATGTCACATATACCATATTATATGGATCCGTCATGGGATGGAAACTGACTTAACTTGTGAGTCGCTCTCTCGTGCTTCAATGTTGATGATCCCCTGCAGCCAGGGCATGCCAGGGCCCCCAGCGCGGGGGTTGGGTAAGGTCTGCAGAGGCACCTCAAAAAAGAGAGGCCAGGCATCTGGCGGAAAACCTTAGGGAAAAAAAAACAAGTTTTTACAACGAAAAATGACGCTTTCCTCTAGATGCTCCTTACATCCAAGTCTAAATGTTTATGATTTAGGGTGATTTAGGCATATTTGATATTTTTCTGTGAGCGCGGCACGGCAGCAAAAAACATATACAATATTTTAAGTTATACAAGTAATTTATTCCTAGTTGCAGCTTGTTTGGTATGAATTTACGTTCCTATCGTTTTAGGAGTTCTATAGCATGAATTATACGGATACATGTAGATCCTGTCAAAAACTGCCATGAGCAGGACACATATACTCTTCTTTGCAGTTTAAAGGTGGTATATCCTCTGACCATATACCATCAATTTCCTCCCAACATGGCCTATCTTTTGGTTTGCCTGACCAGGAACCACATCTGGTGTGGATTTTGATCGTCCCTGGCCCTTGGACTCGCCAAATATCAAGTGCTACATAAGGACGCCAATCATTGTTGGCATTTGAATCCCTCAAACTCTCACGGTGAAATCTAATGATCATCTTGTTGAAATGCTTAGCATTTTTCACACCCGGATTAGTTCACTCCTCAACCCTCAAAAAAAAACATTTGAAGTATTGAATGGTGCTTGATATACCCTCCATTGTCCTCAAACATGGCGTGAAAATCCACCGGAATCGAAGTCGATCAGTCGCCAGCATTTCGGGCTCCCAGCCGATATACGCTCCAACAGGTCTGCTCCGGCGTTTCGCAGCCGTAACGTGCTGGGACCTGACCAGGTGACCATGACCCCATAGAAAGTTCGTTGATTTACCTATTCAAAATGATGATTTTCTATAGCAAAATGTGGCTGTTTACCAGAGGGTACATGAGAAAAAAGGGCCCAACTGTGAATGTGGTTGTTGATGGTTCAGATTCCAGCGTTCAAACATGATTTCAATGACTATAATATCTATAATGGGATGCGCAAGGGGTTATTTTTGCCACTGACACAAATGGACCCAGCATGTTTTTGGCAAGACATGTCAATGTGGTTGATGGTTCTATTGTCGCAGTTCATATCATGATTCGACGCCGAAAAATTGACAATATAAACTTGTATAAGATCTGGTGATTTAACATAGCCATGGAAAATCACCATTTTTAATGGGTAAATCCACTAGAAATCGCCGTTTTCAATAGCTTTTTGTATGTTTACCAGAGGGTATTTGTTCAACATGGAATATCCCCAGTGCTACTTGGATTCCATTCAGGGGTTCACCACTTGCATCCAGCCACAACATCCGGCTTCTGGATCTTTTAAGGTGGTACCCCAGTGATGTTTGTTGGTTGGTTGGTTTATAACCATAGTAAGATATAGTAAGTATAGATATATCTAACAATAATATATCATGATATATCTAGCAATATCTACTATAAACCATAGTGAAATTGGAGTTATAAACGAAGCATATCATGATATATCTAGCATAAACCATAGAAATTGGAGTTACCAGTAGTACCGCACAAGGCGGTGGCGGAAGTTTCAAAAATAGGAAACCTATAGGAGAGGTTGGTTGTTGTGAATCAGGGATGGCAGAGCGAAGCCACTGATGGACTGAAAGGTGCTTGATCTCTCTCACTCTTTCTATCTCTTTCTCTGACTATCTACCTACCTACCTACCTACCTACCTACCTATCTATCTATCTATCTATCTACCTAGTGTTTTGTACATTTTGACTTCGAAAAATGCTTCGCGCCACAACAGCGTGCACTTTTTCGACATCGCAACTTCCAAAAGTGGTCCGAACCCCTGGTGTTTTGTACATTTTGACTTCGAAATGTGCTTCGCGCCACAACGGCGTGCACTTTTTTGACATCTCAACTTCCAAAAGTGGTCCGAGACCGCCCGTTTTTAACACTTTTGACTTCAAAATGTGCTTCGCGCCACAACGGCGTGCACTTTTTCAACATCTCGATTTCCAAAAGTGGTCCGAACCCCTGGTGTTTTTAACATTTTGACTTCGAAATGTGCTTCGCGCAACAACGGCGTACATTTTTTCATCGCTCCTGTGGCCAGCTGGCTCCGCACCCGCCGCTTTAGCGAGCCTACTTTTCGACCCTCCGGAGCCACAAA
This sequence comes from Cladocopium goreaui, assembly GCA_947184155.2. Taxonomy (NCBI): domain Eukaryota; class Dinophyceae; order Suessiales; family Symbiodiniaceae; genus Cladocopium; species Cladocopium goreaui. The sequence goes on from CAMXCT020006802.1 coordinate 73,484, forward strand.
TCATAGGAAAAACACAGTGTTTCGCGACTTCCCTACCTTTTCGCGCATCTGTATCTTCTCTTTCTCTTCTGATCTTCTCTCTTCTAATCTTCCTCTTCTCTCTGCCTCTGCCCTGCTCTGCTTTTCATCTCTCCATATTGTCGGAAGTTTGACTTCTAAACTTCCGTCGATTAGTTCACCAACTTAGCGTTCACGAACTGGGGCACCACCTTGTTGTTGCTCTGCTGCTCTCTTTCCACCACCCTTGTAGTTTGACGCTAAAACGGACCATTTTTTATACAGGGATGGTTTAGCATGGGTTAAATCCGATTTCAAATGGTGATTTTAAGCACAGTTATGGCAACGATTACGTAAGGGTATCATTTTGTATCGTTATCTGTCATTACCCGGATGTTAACAAAGTTTCACCTACGATCTTTCAACTAACTTGGCTAAGGTTCTTTCAGGCCCCCGAAAATGCTGGCAATCTATCATATAGATTCATATAGTAACACTATGCTGGCAATCTGATGGTCATATCCTCCAAAATTCCTAGTTCCATAAGAAACACATTGATGGGGAACCAGTGGAGATCAACCATCAGATCTGAGAGATAACAGGTCGACCTCTTTTTCATTCTTTTTCTGTGGTCCGGCAGCGGATCTGCACACATCATCATATATAGGCATGGAAATATGAACAAACTAGTCTGAAGATGTCTGAAGGTCTTTTTGAAAGTGGGAAGATTGACTAAACACTGATGACCAAGGATTGTTTTAAAGCTATCTCAACGATCATCTTTTCGACTTGGGAATGATGATTTGCTTGTCCATGGGGGAGGCGTGGCTAGAATCCAAGCCACTTTCTGAAGAGGACAATCCATGCCAAACAAGATCAAAACAAGTTGTAACATGTTGTAGCGATGGGGGGAATTCTCATCAGAAGACTACCAAACACCCGTGTTCACCAGTGATAATTTGGATCACTGATAGGATGGAACATCAAATATGTGGTGCCCCCCAGTGATGTTAGTTGGTTTAGATTCACCCCAATAACTATAGTTATAAGTACCATAAACCATAGTTGTTGGAGTTATGTTCACCAACTTAATCCAACTTAGCTATCCAACGGGGGCCTCACATTGTAGATGTACTAAAAATTTGGTTCTTTAAAACAAAGCCATTTTTTGGTGGGGAAAAACACCAAACTATATATACCCATGTGCCTGCCGGCGGCCGGGTGGGAACTTGACTCTGATCCCATTTTTGGTTAAAACCTCGACCTGCGCAACGCAGGCGGATGTTTGCTGGCACCCTTTGTGATCGTTGAAGCGTATCCAATACGCGCAGTTGTAACCTATAGCCCGGGAGAAACATTGGACAATTGGATCTCCAGCTAATTGAAATATGGCCATTAGAAGCACAAGCACCAAGAACTGGTTTCAATAAAAGCACATCAACAAGTGGAGAGAAACAAGGCACAAAACACTGGGGGGAGAGCGGTAGCCAGAAAATTTTGAAGCAGAAACCACGATTCCACAATCCCAAATTTGGATATCTTTGGAACAAACAACAACTTTAGATAACTTTACGACTGTATGTCCGACCCATCGCAAGAGAAAAGCTTGACACATTTGGGATGGCAAAACACATAATTAGCGTCTGGCAAGAAATACTCCGCGAACCAACCCCTGTGTTGGCAAATAAAATGTCAGGCTTTTGAAGCATCTGATCATCTTGGCCCCCAGCAACTGCCCACTTTGCCTTGGAGGTCAGATCAAACGCAAAGTGACGTGGGAGTTAATCATATTAATGGGTCTGCAAATGATCATATTATATATTAATATTATTAACTCCCAAGTCACAAATATGAATATAATATTGAAATATTAACATGATAGTTAACATTATTACCATCTGGTTATTTAACATAGCCATGGAAAATGGCCCATTTATAGATGGTTTACCTATCAAAAATGGTGATTTTCCATGGCTATGTTAGTCATAACCAGAGGGTAATATTAATATGTGATCAGACATGAAGGAAAACCCATCAAGAAATTCTGTGGGCAACCGAGCCAAAGCGTACCAAGGTGCTGTCCCATAGGTTACCCAAAATGATGCTTGAAATTGGTTGTAGATTAAGACACTGGGCCTGGATTCGGTGGGTATATATATATATATATATATGTATAAATTATGACTATAGAATTGTGTATATAACCACACATCAATTCTACAGTTTAATGGGTTGATGAACCAACAAAACATGTCACTGGGGTACCTTGGTTCGTTGTTTTCTGGAAATTTCATATTTCTGCCCATTCCAGCGCAGCAAAAATCATCCCAGTGATTGAAAACTGTCATTGATTGTACACTCGAAGTGCCCCAAAACAATGGTGCTATAGCAAGGTGGTGCCCCAGTTCGTGAACGCTAAGTTGGTGAACTAATAATTCAATAACTAGGGTTGATTAGGGGGTTATATCGAACTAGTTAATGGATGTTTATGGGGATTATAAAGCAACTTATAACTGAGGGGGCACCACCTTGTAAGTACAAAGATGATTGGGTTAAAAAAAACATGTTTACCGATGTTTATACCGTTTATGGGTACAAAACCCCATGGATGTCTATAAATATATAGTGTAGATACCAATTAATTTTGCACATACAAATGCATACAACAATTATAGTACACTAATATATACACTATAGAGTTGTTGGGGGCTACGATTCTTTCTTTTTAGATTACACCCCAATGTCACTAATATACAACATATTGATGTATCATGCCCCAATCTAAGCTTCCCTCAGTGGCTAGGCTCCTTTATTTCCATCCCTGAGGTGCCACACCCAAGGCATACTCCGGATGGGCCACGACAATGAAATCCGAGCGAGTGCCGCCCTGATGAAGATCGTCTACTAATCCCATCCCGATCCACCATGGTTTCAAGGCTTTCTAGGGGCTGTTTAAAATCAGGGGAAAGGATTTGTTTACACCTTCCAACGACATTTCTTCAATTTGTTCCATTGTTCAATTCGGCTTCAAAGAAACCTTTCCCAGTTTAAATGGCCCTTTTTCAGGCTTTGAAGTAAAATGTTTGCAGATTAGAGGCGGGTTAGTTAGCTTATTCTGAAATCACGCAATCCATAGTTATACCTCTTTGTACCTCTTTGTGCGCCTTCCAATTTGCATCACTTTTAGGAGTCCTGAGCCCCCGGTCACTTCTCAGAAGGGCACTTGGTAAAAGGTATGTAAATGATCAATAACCCGCATATGCGAATGGGGTCTATATGGTTCATCATGTCTATCCCATACACCACCTCGCAAACTGACCTCGACCTTGAGAATCATCCATCTTTTGTGGAACATATAGCGGTTGGTGGTTCCAACCCCTCTGAAAAATATGAAAGTCAATGGGAAGGATGACATCCCATATATTATGGAAAATAAAAGCCATGTTCCAAACCACCAACCAGATATAGTTTTCCAGCGATTTTGCAGGTCTACATTAGTTCATTGGTTGCGGGGGTGGATCAAGCACTGCTGTTTCAACAACGTACCACCTGCCTCGTAGAAGTTGCTAATCCCGCCTAAGGTGCAACGATGAAAACAGCCCAAATGAGGTCATTCAAATTCATCCAGAGTAACAAATGGTTACTAAGCCAAGGCACTTATGCATGGTTGTAGTTGGTTAAGAAGCCTTTCAAATGCCTTTCATACATCCAAACATTCTAGGGGGTCAGCTTTAGAGTCTAGAGGGTCTAAATCCCCATATATTAAGATGGGGATGCAACTTACCTAAGTGGTCACAAGGGATTTGAATAGATTTCAATAGGGCCATGTGAATGATGGGACTGCATGGTGATACAACCAAAAAAATGATGGTTATAGAAGGTTTTATGCGAGAGTAAGAGGTGCAAGGTCACACAATTTCGTTGAAAAATAGTGGGTTTAAGGTTCCCTATGTTCAGACAGATCCATATTACAATGTGCAACTGACTTATAAACAGCACCAATGGTTCACCACTGGCGATTTCAAAGCCACCAGAAGCCGTGAATCATATGTTGATAAATTGGCCGTGGGACTGGGATATGGGGATATGGCTAAGCTATGCCAAGCTAAAATGGTTTTGGATTCAGCGATCGTTGGTTTTAAATCCCAAATTAAAGCCTTTAGGACTTCAGGTATGCTATAAATGACCATGTTCAATAGCTATGTGAAATTACCAAAGGGTGGGATGACTTCCAAATCGTGACTTCTGCTGTTTGAAGCTCTTTGCGATTTCAACATCAAACGCAAGAGGGAAACCAACAGCGCAAGAGCACCTAATTGCATACGCCAAGACGGCTTGGAACATCGCTACACACCAAATCCCCGCGGTTGAGTGGTTGGGTTCAAGGGGGGCATTTCCAGTCCCGAGTCTCAATGGATTGAAGTGAGCATCTATTTTTTATGGTGTTTACCAAAATATGTCGGGTTCCCGCTAAGTAAATTGTAATCAAATCCTGACATGTTCCCATGGGACAGGACTCACCCCACCCACGACTTCGCCCATCTGAAAGATCTTTTCGGCAAGACGCGTAGCCCGTACATCGGCCCTGCCCACCCGGGCACCGGCCCCGGGGGCCTCCGTCTTCTTCGCTGTGAGCCGAGGTAGCGCCACAGTCATATCTTACCATCGGTCACTGGTTCAAAGGTATCCCTATGATTGGTTGCAATCCCTACAGGAACCAAGTAGCATGATTCCATATGATTCCCTACCAAGGTTGGTAGCGCAAAACGTGGAACAAGCTGCCAAAATGCCCATGGGGACGGGATGCGGGTACAGAAGCCAATGACATTTTGCAAGCACAAACAAGCAAACAATGACCGCAAGGTCATCTTTGTGTATTTGATACATGAACCTAGACCCTCCAAAATCCGAAAACCTTGAAAAACGTGGCAATGTAGCCAATTGTTTGGGACTTTTTGTCCACTCTCATGCACATTTAGACATGCACATTTAGATGGTCTGAAAACAAAATATCATTTTAATTTTACTCAAGCTCCACACGCGCCAATCGCTGAGTGCAGCTTTTCTGCTCCTTGACTCAGCTTTCCACGCCACTGGCTGCACACACAGCATCCAGGAAGGCTAAAGTCGCTGACCGCACAGCAGGCCTCGCAGATAAGGGCCGAATGGGGCCGAATGAGGCACGAAAACGAGGCCAAGGTTACAAGGTGGTGCCCCAGTTTGTTAGCTAAGTTGGGGTATCATGGTGCATCATGGTGTATCATGGTGTATCATGGTGTATCATCGTGTATCATGGTGTATCATGGTGTATCATGGTGTATCATGGTGTATCATGGTGTATCATGGTGTATCATCGTGTATCATCGTGTATCATGGTGTATCATGGTGTATCATGGTGTATCATGGTGTATCATGGTGTATCATGGTGTATCATGGTGTATCATGGTGTATCATGGTGTATCATGGTGTATCACTAGGTTGACATAAGTATTATAAGTGTAACAACTGTACTACAGTGAGATGGGAGATGGGTAATAAACCAACTTATAACTCTGGGGGCAGCGGTAGGTTGTGACGCTTGGATATCTGGTTGTTGGATGTTGGGCCTTTGGATCACAGAAATAGATGCGGTTGTTGGATGTTTAGTTTTTGTGGTGTTCCTGCTTTCCCCATTGTCAATGGATTGGTTTAAGGCTTTAAGGGAAAATCTTAACCGGAAACCATGGTTGTTACCATGAAATATAGGGGTTGCCTGTAAAATTTCCCATCATCCAATTCTATGACATAGGCAAGGATGGTTTAAAGTTGACGTATATTGAATTTGAAGGTTTGCGGGTAGGGTTTGGGTTTGGTGGGAAACCTTTAACCATGGTTCGAAAAGACAAACAGAGCTTGGATGTCGCACAAAATAGTTGGGTGGTATGTATGTTCTAGCTCCGTAGTTTGCTGAGTTTGTTTACATTCAAGTAGGTTAAGTAAACTTTACGGCAAATATGGCAATAATTGGCAATATATTTATGGTGATCTGGGTCTGCAAACCAAAATATAATTTGGGGAAAAACCATGTGGTGATGGTGATGGTGATGGTGGTGATGGTGATGGTGATGGTGATGATGGTGATGATGATGATGATGATAATGATGATGTTGATGTGTAGTACCCCTATGTGTGGCTAAAACGGCTAAGATTGAGAACAATTAAAAACCCGTTAAACTATTATGACCAGTCATACTCTGGTACACATCGGTACTTCATGACCAAAATGACAAATCACTTGAACCTTCCTTTTTACGGAACAAGTAACTTGGTGCGTTGCCAGCCCCCAAGGTTTACACAGAACATGGCACCCTGGCAGTGGTAAATGTGGCGCGTGGCGCGATGTGATCCAATGCTCTGAGGATGCCTTGTCTGGACAACTTTTAACCGATTCCTAACCTGATCACTGTTAAGTAGTGCTCCCAAACGTTACTGGGCAAAGTACTCTCTTGAACCCATTTTGGGGACTCCGCTAGTCAGAATTTACCGTGGTTTTTGATGGTTTTTGGGAGGGTGTTAAGATATGTGTGGCCAAATCATGCGCATCCAGCTTTCCCATCGTGCGGCCAAAATGCTCGCCCAAGCCCTTGTAGTCCAGAACAGCCTGCGAAAACAATGGCTCTGATGAGGGATTTGCTGAAGCCCTCCCACAGACAAAACTACAGATTCTCCCAGTTAGTTTACCAAAGGATAATGGGATTTACCCTCCAGTAAATTAACATAGAGCCTGGCAGTCATTGGGGTTGGAAGACTAGTTTCCACTATAAATTGGTCATTTTCAGGGTCAACAAGTTAATTTGCCAGAGGGTAAATCCCCATTAATATCCCATTGAATCACTATAAAATCCACTATAAATGGCCATTTTCAATAGCTATGTTAGTTTACCAGATGGTAATGGGATTTAGTGGTGACATAATTTTGATCACCCCGGCCCGGCTGCCGGCCATGCCCCTCCTCTGGCAATCTGCGGATCTCCCGTGCCAGGCTACGACAGGCCAGAGGCGTCTTGCTCCAAGCCTCGAGACAGGACAGGACGAAACCTACTGGGTTTCTAGGGAAAATGACTGATTTATAGATGTTTTGCCTAAAAATAAACTTAAATATGACTGATTTACCTAGATTGTTACATCTAACAATAACTTTATAGATGTTTTACCTAACAATAAACTTAAATATAAAATTATAGAGATGAAAATAACTGATTTCTAGATGTTAGATGTTAAACATGATGATTTTACCTAAATTGAACATGATTACATAAATATGCTGATTTCATGCAATTTTATTGGAATTTGACCAATTGGTCATTTAACATATTTCAACATAGCTATGGGAAAGGACTCGTTTATAGTTGATAGACATGATGACTTATTTATTTAAAAATGAGATTTTCCAGGAATAACAGGAGGTGTTCTACCAGCTCAGATTGTCTAACTGATCTTGATGGGTTAATGGCTTTTCTGAGAATAGGGTTCCCAAAGTCGATGGTGAATCACGATTTTCCCCATGCAATTTCATTGTGATTTTGGGGTATAGCCGCTATTAGCTTATTTTCAGACAAACTATAAATACATCCACATATCCCAGATTGTTGGCTATACCCACATCATTGTATCATAATTAATGCCCCCTAGTTATAGAAATACCTTTTCTGATGATAAATCCCCATTACTTGGTGGCTCCAGCTAGCTATATGTAACCCAGTAATAATTAGTTCACTGACTAAGCCCATCGGACTTACAAGTACCCAGTCATAGCCCACTTACAGTAGTCCGTTGGGAGTGAGCCACCAAGGACCTTGGGAGCGCAGCGCGCAGCTGCAGGAAGGGCCCAGCCAACTTGTTCAGATCCGGCGAGCTCCGGTGAGCTCCGGGTGAGTCAAACTGCAATGAATTCACAACTGCGAAGTCAGCTGAGCCGCAGCAAAATAGGGATGTCAGTGAGCACCGCTCTGCCTTGCTCCTCTAATGGGTGTGTCTAATGGGCGATACGCCTAAAAATTGTAGAGTTTAATGGGAAACATATATGATTATATATATATATATGTGTATGATTATATAACTTATATATATATAACTTATATAAATTTATATAACTTATTTATGAACCTTAAGTTCATTTCAGGCCAAAAAATGTGTTATCCACCATATTTTCACAGGTGTTCCCTTCATTTTTTCAGAGCAATCCCGGTGGCATCTGAGCCGAGGGCGGGCAGCGGATCCATGTACGGACGGATGGTGAAGACCAAATACCTCCGCAAGATGCCACGACATACCCTACAAGGTGCCCCAGTTCGTGAACGCTAAGTTGGTGAACATAACTCCAATTTCACTATGGTTTATGGTAGATATAACTATAGTTCATGGGGTTTATAAACCAACTTATAACTGAGGGGCACCACATTGTGGTACCAAAGATGCTAACCACATAAAAACCATACCAGGGTACTAAATCTTATACCACATATGAAATACCACTCTAGTAAATTTACCCACAGGACGAAGGGTTGTCCCGAAGGGACAACCCCTTCGTCCTACGAGGGTGGGCGGAGCTAGCAACTCATTGGTTCCATTATCCCAGTGCCCGGGGGTTTCCTTGTCATAACATTTCCTTGTCATAATCTCCTAGCCTCATGGCACATATACGCATACTTCTATTAGGGGTTCATTTAGGGCTTACATAAGTTATAAAATCGCCGGGCCCCATGGAACATATACGCATACTTCTATTAGGGGCTTGATGAGGGCTTACATAAATCATAAAATCCCCCGGCCCCATGGAACATATACGCATAATACTTCTATTAGGGGTTTCATTTAGGGTTTACAGAAGTTATATAATCACCCGGCCCCATGGAACATATACGCATACTTCTATTAGGGGTTTCATTAGGGTTTACATGAGTTATCACATCCCCCGGCCCCATGGAACATATACGCATACTTCTATTAGGGGTTTCATGAAGGCTTACATAAATTATAAGATCCGGAGTCGCCAAAAAGTGGAAAAGATTGAAACAGTGGAAATGGCCGAAACGCGTGAAGTCCGCAGAGGGTTCACTTTTCTGACTGATTTTCCCAAAAATTCGTCTTAGACCACGCGAACTCACAGATGTACCAGAGTCAAAAAACACTGCGCCTGTGCGGAGAAATGAGCTTCCCACTGACGTTCATACGACCATTCCGGGACAACCCTCAGTCCTGCCCGTAAATTTAGTACATGAAATACCACATTTCACATGTATATCATTTAGTAACTTAGTAAAACATCTATAATTTACTATAATATACCACATCTATATCTATAATTATTACTCACATTTTACTAACATTGGTAAATATATAGGTATCTTTAGGAAATATGGTATTTACTAAGTATTGGTAAATATGGTATTATTTACTAAGTACCTATATAGATATAGTTACCATATTTTAGTAAATCATTATACTATAATTTACATCTGGCACTACTACAATGAAATTGCACTATGCTAGAATATATAGCATGAAATAAGGATTTATGCTGCAACATTTTGCAACTATCCTTTTTTGGGGAATAAATCTTCAGCACTCATTTCCAAAAAAAAACTTAGATAACTTGGATTGTTGGAAGCCTCTTCAGTAATTATAGGGGTTCAAAGTGAACACGGAAAGAACTTGTTGAATTATTAGCATATTTGCCCACACACATACATATGCTAATATATATATATATATGAGATATATCAAGGCAACGATAATGTGTTGGTCCGTCAGAAAATGTACCTTTTTGAGAGGGACAGTTGGATCATGGATTTGGATGATGTGGCCCTGGAAAAATCACGCTTTTTTAACCAAATGTTCTACCACGATCTACCAGGTACCAATGATTTTCAATGATTTTCCAACATTTTTCAATGATTTTCCAGCAAATCAGCCAATCCCCGACAAAGATACAGGAAATTCCGACAGCCATTAGGGATAGCTATAGGGTAAATCCCCCAGATGTGCTGGGCATACTTTGATCCATAGGGACAGTATTACCAAACTGGTTGGTGGTTTCAACCATCTTGAAAAATATTAGTCAATGGGAAGGATTATCCAATATATTATGGAAAATAAAAAATGATTGAAACCACCAACCAGCAAATGTTTCATCTATAGCAACCATCAAGAAGCTAGACACGCTCTAATTTATCACTACTTTAGCAGTATTTTACACTTGTTCCATCGTTTTCCATCGTTGTCCTAACTTTTTTGGATTTTCTATAAAGCACAATCATTTCTGAAAGGGTCCCTCTGCCAAGATGCTCTGAGTTCTTTGGCAAACGACGCAAGGTTTCGTACTCCACCTGGCTGGATGTAGCAATCATGGAGAGTCACATAGAATCACAGGGGTAGATAGAAAGGATACATCAGTGATTGAAATTGGTGATTTACTGGGATTCTAATGGGAGGTCCAAAAAAATTGGCGCTTTCCCACTCATGGAGAAGCGCCCCAAATCGACCAAGTCATGAAACCATTTTAGACCATGACTTATAGGTTACTTATAGTATTGACACAACCATGGTGACTTGGGGATCCCTCATTTTAAGAGGCCCACATATCACCCGCAAATTTAAGTAACAAACACAATAGGCGCGCTATCCCAAAATCCATTGGTCAGCCATCATCTGTTTTCCCTGTTGAAATGGCCGTGAATTTGAGGTACCATCTGGTTATTTAACATAGCCATGGGACATGGCCCATTTATAGAGGTTTACCTATTAAAAATGGTGATTTTCCATGGCTATGTTAAATAACCAGAGGGTACCCCCAATTTCAGACACACCCATGATTTTTCCTAGGAAGCACCACGACACGCCATGTGCCACGCCATGGCACCTTGAGGTAGAGCCGCGATACGATCGCTTCAGGTCTCATGTCCATCTCTGCCTTGCAACCCACCAAATTGGATCTGAGATCCAACCCAAAGTGATCTAAAACAAGGATTGAACCATATTGAACCGCAGCATCTAATGGAAAATAGATACTAATTATCAATTCCATCTGGTTATTTATATAACATAGCCATGGAAAAATCCACCATTTTTAAGTTCGGTAAACCATCTATTTCTATGTGCCATCAACAAACCAGAGGGTAATTATACCCCAGGACTGAAAGTTAGAATGCTGCCATTTCCACCAAACAAAATCCATTGAAAGTTAGAATGCCACACCATAATTGTCTGAAAAAATCTACCAAAATTCTACCTTTATCACTGAAAGCTCCATATTTACAGAGGCTTTGGAAAAGCCACAACTGGACCAGAGGGGTGCCTCGTCCGAGCCACGCCATTCGACCATCGCAAAGTTGGCACGCCACAACTGGCGGGAATGGGAGAGATATATGGCCAGTTATGGGGGCAAGTTATGGGCCAAAACCCTACCCGAGGAACCGAGGTACCCTTAGAAAATCGCTGGTTAATGGATGGTTATTCGAGAAATATGGTAACAAAGCTGGTTTTGAACCGTCCCAAGATAGCCCCAAAACAGTTTCGAGGGCGCCGGGCGCCAAGCTTTTAACCCATTCAAAGAAATAGATACCATCAATCGCGTCCACCCAATATCAAATCACATCCCAAGGAACATGTGTTTTAGCCTTGGAACTAGTCGTCTTGGGGTCCCTGGGATAGGACTATATTGGTCAAATCCCAATGTTTAACACCGTTAAGTGTTGAATTCTTAGTTCTGATAGTTAACTCCAAATTTATTACAATGTGAGGCCCCCAAGATATCTAAGTTGGTTTATAAATCCAAAAACTATGGTTTATGGTACTTATAACTATAGTTGCTGGGGCTTATAAACCAACTTATAACTGGGGGGCCTCACATTGTATAGTATAGGATGGTTAAATCCCACATATGCCCTCTACTTTAATGAGGGAACTGGACAATTACCATGTTTTTTTTGGGTACGGGGAAATCATCATCTTTATCATCTATAAATGGGCCATCTATAATTACCAGATATTACCATAGCTAGGTTATTTCAAGACTTACCTACAAAATCCCATGAACAAACCCCATCAAAAATGACCATGGTGTTCAACCTGGTTCAACCTGAAACCCTAAACCCGTCTCTAAGGATTTCCTCCCTTTCCTCCGGATTGGCACCGGCTTTCGCAAGGAACTGAAAACCCGACCTGTGGACGGCAACCAGGTGGCGACTTGAGTCATGCAGGAAATGGGTGACGGGGTTTATGAATCTGGGTAAATTATAATATTTCACTAACCTGAATCTTGCGGCCATTTGGGGATGATTCCCCTTACTAACCATGATTCCAGGGCTCGGTCGCAGTGAGGTCGTTGTAATTTACCCAGATGTTTATGATACACTTTGATACGCTGCGATGACGGCGCAAATCCCCACGAAAAAAAAAAACATGTTCAGATGGTTTTGTTCAATAGCCCACGGCTGACACCGAAAAACATTTACGACCCCTTGGTTCAGGTTTCACATTAAATAAACGGTGTATACTGTATACCAACCCTTAAAACATAGAAAAGTAACTGTTCACTATTCGAATGGGAAATCTATTGTTCTAGCTTTTCGGGGATGACTATAAAAATATATACTATACTTTCTGGTAATTTAGCATAACTATTGAAAATGGCACCTTTATAGTTGATTTACCTATTGAAGATTGTGATTTTCCATAGCAAACTGTTAGTTTACCAAAGGGATCTAGAGGGTATAACCCACTTTTTGATATGGGATAAGCATGGATAAGCTCAGGAATTGTGGACTTATAATACTAGCCATGATTATCAAAACCACTTAACCACTTACGATCCCACTGTTTATCCCACTGTTTATAGCAACTCGCGTCTGCGACGATCCCGAACGCTCAGTTTCTTCCCCACTCTGACGCGATCATCGAGCACGGTCAGGCATCGGGCTCACCCATGTCCTCGTCTCCATCGTCAGCCTGGGCACAGATGAACCATCACACTTGGGCAAATATTGTAGAGGAAGCACTGACTAGGAATAATCCACGTAGCAGCAAATCGATAATTTTTGGCAATGAAATATGACAAATCTGCCCCGGACCATGGATGTTTCAGACTGTTTCAGACTTGGTTTTGGAAGGACCGCAATCTTTCCGAAATTTGCTCTCTTAAAACTGTAAGGAGGAATATAGTAGTAGTAGTAGTAGTAGTAGTAGTAGTAGTAGTAGTAGTAGCAGTAGTAGCAGTAGTAGTAGTAGTAAGTAGTAGTAAGTAGTAGTAAGTAGTAGTAAGTAGTAGTAAGTAGTAGTAAGTAGTAGTAAGTAGTAGTAAGTAGAAGTAGGTAGAAGTAGTAGTAGTAGTAGCAGTAGTAGTAGTAGTAGTACTAGTAGTAGTAGTAGTAGTAGTAGTAAGTAGTAGTAAGTAGTAGTAAGTAGTAGTAAGTAGTAGTAAGTAGTAGTAAGTAGTAGTAAGTAGTAGTAAGTAGAAGTAGGTAGAAGTAGTAGTAGTAGTAGTAATAGTAGTAGTAGTAGTAGTAGTAGTAATAGTAGTAGTACTACTACTACCACTAGTAGTAGTAGTAGTAGTAGTAGCAGTAGTCGTCCTAGTCTGCAAATTCTCGATTTTGTTTTGTTTGGGGAGGGGGGAGGGAGGGTGCCCCCCCCGTTTATTAAAAGAATTGATAGGGGGTAGGGATATATATATATAAGGGATATAATATATAAAAGTACATATATATATATATATCTATATATACGTATATAATATAAGTATACATATATGTATATATATATAGGTATATATAATAATAAACGTATATATATATGTAAGTATAAATATACACAATTATATATAAGTATATATAAGTATACATATATAAGTATACATATATAAGTATATATAAGTATACATATATAAGTATATATAAGTATACATGTATAAGTATATAAATATATATATATAAGTATTTATATGTATATATATTTATATATATATGTAATATATATATATATATTATGTTATAATTACATTTATGGACGTTATATAGCGTTCAATAAATATGCTTCGTGCCAGGTCACTGCGGGCGCTTCCCCTTCACATTCTGCGGAATGTGGCGTCGTCAAATCCTCGGAAAGTGCGTCGTCACGCCGACTGCGCCGAAAGCTGCGACTTCTGCGGTTTCCTTCTGCTGGGTGGTTCATATCAAAGGTCTCCGGTGTCAAACATGACTGGCTGGGAAATCCATGGAATTCCTGCATAAATTATCATAAATGCGCATTTGAATGGCAGAATCCATGAAAAGCATTGAACTAAATAAATGGTGGGTTCTCCATTGCCATGTTTGATTACAGGAAGGTAATTGGATCTTGTGAAGGAAAAGGGTGCCTAGAGGGGCGGGTGCATCAAAACCCAGAGGTTGAAAAGTGTGTCTTCTCCTATGATGATAGGGGCACATTGGACTTTTTTAAGCATTGAGCCAGTTCGTACCTACACAATCCTAGCAACCCGTATATATCTATATATGCTAGCCCTTCTGCCAATCACCATCAACCCCACAACCATCAGCATCAACTCAGAGGGTGTTGGGATGTGTTGGGCCTTATTTTTTCGGGTGAAGCAAATGTGATAGTGTAAATGCTGTGCCCGCCCACCTCGTTGCCCCCCTTAGAGGAACAAAACGTTTCTGGGAAAAAAAAAGTAAATGGGGGATGGATTGATGGTTGTTTCGTTTGCCAATATTATACCAGACCATAACCATCAAGCAACACGAGCTGGTGCCCGCCAGTTATCACAGGGTTCACCCCCCAAAAAAAAAACATGGCACTCTAGATGTATCTGCCACAATCTCCAGTTAACCCTCACATTTCAACACTTTTATTATATTAATTATATAGCTATTCAACACTTTTAGAGCTATTGCCCAAAATTTCAACATATATATATATCTCTTCAATCTTCAATCTTCAATCCGGGATTGAAGATTCTCCAGGGAGAGTCCTGGAAAATCTTCAATCTTCAATCTTCAATCCGGGATTGAAGATTCTCCAGGGAGAGTCCTGGAAAATCTTCAATCTTCAATCTTCAATCTGGGATTGAAGATTCCCAAGCCTGGACTCAAGTCTGAACATCAAGTCTGAACATCAAGTCCGAACTTCAAGTCTGAACTTCACAGATCAAGCAAGGCTTTTACAGGCAGTTTTTAAAGGCCTATTTACAATGCATTTATATATGGCACCCCCAGTCCAATCTTATGAAGCTTAAAATGGTAGACTTTTTTTTTTGGGGGGGGTGCCATATATATAGCATCCCCCCCTGAAAAGTCTACCTTTTTTCTGAGTTTGGAAGGGTCTCAAGATTCCAGCTGTACTAGAGTGGTGATAATATTTTGTCATCAGTCCACACATGGAAAATTCTGAAGTCATGGGTGGGCTGCAAACTTCAGTCATCAGTCCAGAAGTAGGAACTTCTGAAGTCATGGGTGGGCTGCAAACTTCAGTCATCAGTCCAGAAGTAGGAACTTCTGAAGTCATGGGTGGGCTGCAAACTTCAGTCATCAGTCCAGAAGTAGGAACTTCTGAAGGCATGGGTGGGCTGCAAACTTCAGTCATCAGTCCAGAAGTAGGAACTTCTGAAGTCATGGGTGGGCTGCAAACTTCAGTCATCAGTCCTGAAGTAGGAACTTCTGAAGTCATGGGTGGGCTGCAAACTTCAGTCATCAGTCCAGAAGTAGGAACTTCTGAAGGCATGGGTGGGCTGCAAACTTCAGTCATCAGTCCAGAAGTAGGAACTTCTGAAGGCATGGGTGGGCTGCAAACTTCAGTCATCAGTCCAGAAGTAGGAACTTCTGAAGTCATGGGTGGGCTGCAAACTTCAGTCATCAGTCCAGAAGTGGGAACTTCTGAAGGCATGGGTGGGCTGCAAACTTCAGTCATCAGTCCAGAAGTAGGAACTTCTGAAGTCATGGGTGGGCTGCAAACTTCAGTCATCAGTCCAGAAGTGGGAACTTCTGAAGTCATGGGTGGGCTGCAAACTTCAGTCATCAGTCCAGAAGTAGGAACTTCTGAAGTCATGGGTGGGCTGCAAACTTCAGTCATCAGTCCAGAAGTAGGAACTTCTGAAGTCATGGGTGGGCTGCAAACTTCAGTCATCAGTCCAGAAGTGGAACTTCTGAAGGCATGGGTGGGCTGCAAACTTCAGTCATCAGTCCAGAAGTAGGAACTTCTGAAGGCATGGGTGGGCTGCAAACTTCAGTCATCAGTCCAGAAGTGGGAACTTCTGAAGTCATGGGTGGGCTGCAAACTTCAGTCATCAGTCCAGAAGTAGGAACTTCTGAAGTCATGGGTGGGCTGCAAACTTCAGTCATCAGTCCAGAAGTGGGAACTTCTGAAGTCATGGGTGGGCTGCAAACTTCAGTCATCAGTCCAGAAGTGAGAACTTCTGAAGTCATGGGTGGGCTGCAAACTTCAGTCATCAGTCCAGAAGTGAACTTCTGAAGTCATGGGTGGGCTGCAAACTTCAGTCATCAGTCCAGAAGTGAGAACTTCTGAAGTCATGGGTGGGCTGTAATCTTCAATCATCATTCAATAAACTTGCATGATCATGGGCAAGCTGGAGGCATAAATTTCAAGCCAGTACTGGGAATGAAGCTCACACAACGAAGGAAGGAATCAAGCACATGTCCGGCGGCATAGCAGCAATTTCTTTCTCACCGGTGATGTCCTGGCGCACAAGCGTTCAAGACGCAGGAACCACAATCTCAGACATGTAAGCGGACAGGAGTTCTCCTGTGCGCACCCACATGTCGTCCCCCCGGTACCAATACTCATACTGGGCAGAACGAATTTGGGCTTGCAAGCGGCCCATGCCAGCACGAACGTTCGTCCCTTTCGACAAACGTTCCTTAATAAATTTCCAGCAGCGGTCGATGTGCTGGGTGCCACATTTCACCTTCACGGTCTTTCCCCAAGGCAACTTGTGGACTTTCATCTTAACAAAATTTGGCTTGGTCCATTCCCATTTCCCATTCTTTTTGACACGCTTTTCTGGTGGACAACCGAATCATGAAGAACGCCAGGGAGCTTCATCTTGTACGCCTTGGCCGAGTCAGTGTGGAAAATCACAGAGCGGTTGGCCAACCATTTCTTGCCCAAAGGCCACCAATCCTGTTTTGTGATGGGGCCGGGGCCTGGAGACCGGGTAGCTGTCAATGTTGGGCTGAGTCGGGCAAGCACTAGTGTCTGAGGCTTCCCTCTCTGAACCAATCCGCACCATTGTTCCCAGAGCATGGAGCGGTCCGCTTTCACTTCATGCTCCCAGGCTGCGTCTGACAAGACATCCCTCTTGTCAAAGGTGGCTTCATCACCTTCGACATCAGACCATTTTCCAGAAGCGCCAAATTTGATGCCCTTCTCCTTCTGCACCACATACTTCTTTCGGACCAGTTGCAGGTTCTTGTGCATGGCTTCAACAACCTTGTGCTTCACACCCAAGATGAGGTGGATGGAAGCTAGTGGCACGCGTAGAATCACAAGAAGTAACAAGGCTGATCGGGTTTGGAGCGACAAAGCCGGGTTGGGTGTACCGGCACCTCCTGTCGCAAAGCTCTGTTCAGCAGCGCTTCCAAGTCGGACCTTGGCCTCTCCTCCGCTTGGTTGTTGTTGGTGGCGACATTCAACACTACCAATGCCTGGTTGTCCTTCAAGGTGACACGGCCTTGCACTGGGATCGACATCTTGTCCTGTATGTTGACTGGAGGCAGAGTGGCAATGCTTGGGGCCGAGAGCTACAAACTGTGGAGTGAAGGTGGAGACGCAAGCCTTTGACAAAGATTGACCATATCCCTCAAGTGCAAAAGCTC
This sequence comes from Cladocopium goreaui, assembly GCA_947184155.2. NCBI lineage: Eukaryota > Dinophyceae > Suessiales > Symbiodiniaceae > Cladocopium > Cladocopium goreaui. The sequence continues at coordinate 91,345 of CAMXCT020006802.1, forward strand.
CTCAGACTTGAGGTCCAAGATTGAAGATTAAAGATTGAAGATTCCCCAGGAGCCTTTTTCGAGAATCTTCAATCCAGGATTGAAGATTGAAGATTAAAGATTCCCCAGGAGTCTTGTTGGAGAATCTTTAATCCTGGATTGAAGATTGAAGATTGAAGATTCCTCAGGACTCTTGTTGGAGAATCTTTAATCCTGGATTGAAGATTGAAGATTCCTCAGGAATCTTGTTGGAGAATCTTTAATCCAGGAGAAAATCTTCAATCTTCAATCCGGGATTGAAGATTCTCCAGGGAGAGTCCTGGAAAATCTTCAATCTTCAATCTTCAATCCGGGATTGAAGATTCTCCAGGGAGAGTCCTGGAAAATCTTCAATCTTCAATCTTCAATCCGGGATTGAAGATTCTCCAGGGAGAGTCCTGGAAAATCTTCAATCTTCAATCCGGGATTGAAGATTCTCTAGGGAGAGTCCTGGAAAATCTTCAATCTTCAATCTGGGATTGAAGATTCCCAAGCCTGGACTCAAGTCTGAACATCAAGTCTGAACATCAAGTCTGAACTTCAAGTCTGAACTTCACAGATCAAGCAAGGCTTTTACAGGCAGTTTTTAAAGGCCTATTTACAATGTATTTATATATGGCACCCCCAGTCCAATCTTATGAAGCTTAAAATGGTAGACTTTTTTTTTGGGGGGGGTGCCATATATATATATATTATATTACATCATGAAGCTATTATCAGCAGTTATTCACACATTCACACATGAACTAACTGAACTCCTATGTCATCAGGGTGGCTTAAGTCCTAAGTCACCCATACCTAATATCACTGATGATAATATATGATACACCCTCTGGTAATTTAACATAGCTATGGAAAATCACCATTTTTAATGGGAAATTCCACTATAAATGGTCATTTTCAATAGCTATTTTGACATAACCAGAGGGTAATATCGAACATCTCCAGTTCCGAGAGTCATCCTTCTCGGCATCCACTGCTGAGATCAGTGCTGCAGAGATCACGGAATCGATCTCTGCGTCGACCTGAAGCGTCGATGTTTTTCGTTGGGCGTTCTTGAATGGGATCTCACCGAGACTGGTTGGTGGTGACTTCACCCCTCTGAAAAATCATGGAGTTCGTCAGATTCGTCAGTTGGGAGGATGACATTCCCAATACCGGCATATGGAAAGTCATAAAAGCCATGTTCCAAACCACCAATCAGACATCTGTATGAGATCTGGTTGGTGGTGCAATGTGCCCATCTTGAAAAAGATGAGTTCGTCAATGGGAAGGATGACATCCCATATATGAAATGGAAAATAAAAGCCATGATTGAAACCACCAACCAGGAGAAAAATGGTGATTTCATGGGACTTGGGTGGGATTTACAATGGGATACCCGATACCGGTGATTTACCAAAAAAAAAACACGTAGCGATGGATCATGACCTATTCAATAAGATATTATAAATATGATGATTTACCATGATTTACCTATCCCATAGGATCCATGTATGCTATATATGGTAACATCTACCATCAATATACCCCATTCATGTTAGCATATAATAGCATATATACCATACATGGATCCTATGGCTATTAAACATGAGGATTTTCCACAACAACGGTTAAATTTGGGAATAGCCTCTGGTTTCATTGCTAGCTGGGAAATTCCCCAAGCCATGGAGGTTTCTTGCTAGCCAGCCACGTTCGATTGCCGGAGGGTAACCATGGTAACAACCCAAAAAAAAGTGGTTCATTGGATTGGTTTAAGGGAAAATCTACAGGAAACCATGGCTTTTACCATCAAATATAGGGCTTTCCTGTAAATTTTCCCATCATCCAATTCTATGAGTGATATAACCATGATTTCATTAATATTTTTGTATGAAAACGGCTTTTTTTTGGCCTGCTACGTTGACTTATACTCTGGTTAACTAGAGTTATTGGAGGACAGAACATGATAGAACTATGGTTACCCTCTGGTAAACTGACAGTTTGCTATGGAAAATCACAATTTTTAATGAGTAAATCAACTATAAATGGCCATTGTCGATAGCTATGCTAAATTACCAGATGGTAATAAGGCTTGTAAAACAACTGGTAACTGGGGGGGGGGGGCCACCTTGTTCTATCTTGAATTTTCCATTAAAAATTGTGATTTTCCAGTTCGCAAACTGTTAGTTTATTGGTACCCAAAATGAACGAAAACTTGGGATTCCCCAAGAATTGCTCGATATTTTGTCGTGTGAAGATCCCCCACGTTTTCCAGGACCGCCACCTTCATGAGGCATCTGCCAGCGACCCGTTTCCTCAACGCGAGAATGGCCCATCCCCTGGCCCATCATATCCCAATGGCATCATTTTGAAACATTTGAAACATCACATGTGTCACTGAATACATAGGGAAAAATATGGAAAAAACAATGCACTTAGGCTCTGAACGATGCCCAGCAGGTATGAGGCCGGATCTTAACCAGCAGTTTGGTTCAAATCCGATGTTTTGCATCAAAAATGTTTGGCCTCCATCTCATGACCCGATCATCATGCCATGCAGGATGGGGAATAACAAATGCTATAAACTCCCACAAAATAAGTCATCCTGCGTCGAGAAAAGAAAACAAACCCAGCCATAAGTCGTGATGTCGCATCAAGCAAAATTGAAAATACATGAAAATAGAGTGTGCCACTAAAAATTAACTCATCAAACACTCTCATTGATTTTATTTCCAAAATACACCAGAAAGAGGATACAATTGGACCTGCCACATTAATCCCTTCCCAATATAGAAAATACTTACCATAAACTAATGGTTTGTTCATATTTGTTCCTAACCCTACCCATCTGAGGGGCTCGTATGCGAAGGCATTCAATACAATTTGGCTATAGGTCACCATTTCAGGATGATTAAACCATGTCAAATAATTAACATCTGGTTATGACTAACATCAGTTTGCCATGGTATAGATGGTCCATAGAAATAGATTGAAACAAGATGGTTTACCGAACTTAAAAATGGTGGATCTTTCCATGGCAAACTGTTAGTCATAACCAAATGGAAACCATTTGATGGCTAAGCACTTTATTTTTACATCGGGGATCATCGGGGCCTGGGATTCGCACACATAAACATCCATCAAGTCCCTTTTTGTACATTCATTAGAACCCAATGCGATCCATTATGTGTATATATATATACATATGTACCTCAAGCTTCCATTGCATGGAAAATTCTAGGCGTTTAAGGTAATGAGGCGTTTCATAGAAAAACGCAGCGATTTGAAGTCATAAAATGAAAACAAGGCGATCTTTGGAGAAACAGGTTGTGGGCACCATGATTGCCCCATCTGGAAACCATCAATCCAAAATAGCGGTTCAGTCCTGGGTTGCAAGCCCTGCTGCTTAATTGGTAAGCCCAAACAGGCAGAATGGACGTGAGAGTGATTGAACTCATTGTCCTTCAAACATGGTCAAAAATGCGTCCTTTGTAAAACGGCTCAAATTACCCTAAATGACCAGAAATCAGGATTTGCGCGCGTTTGACAGTTTTTGCGCGCGTTTGCGGGATTTTTGCGAGCGTTTTGCGGGTAATTTGGGTCACAGGATTTGGCAAAACACATGCTCTCAATCCCGCATTGTCAAAATGTGTCAAAAATGATGGTCCATGCATGCACTATGCACACAAACATATCAAATAATACAGGTCCTCCTAGAAAGCACATAGGTGCAGCGGTAAGGAAAGGGAAGGTGAACAGAAATGGCTGAGGTGTGGGGAAACACTGTGAATTACATATTTCATATGCAGTACCTCTTACATCCTCTTAGAACATGATTTTCAGGCATTTGAGTCGTTTTTTTGGGTTCAATCCAAAAAACAGTAATTTTGATCATAAACCTTAAATCACTGTTTTTTTTGCATCGGCGGAGTTCCGAGGTAAATATATAATATCTACCTCTCTCTCTCTCTATCGTTATATCTACCAATATCACTAATTGTTTGAAAGTTTGCATATTTCCATTATCTTCCATTGAGATTCATTCTCACCGATTGGATACAATCAAAATCATCAAATAATCATCGTCAACCATAGTAAACCATAGTAAACATTAGCAAATCATAGTAAAAACATTAGCAAACCATTGTAAAAACATGTGTAAATCATAGTGAACATTAGTAAATCATAATATACATTAGTAAATCATAGTAAACATTAACATTAGTAAATCATAGTAAAAACATGTGTAAATCATAGTGAACATTAGTAAATCATAGTAAACATTATTAAATCATAGTAAAAACATTAGCAAATCATAGTCAACATTAGCAAATCATAGTAAAAACATGTGTAAACCATGTTGATCCACCGTTAATCCACCATGTTTGATGCTGCCCCCCTGTCAGTGACGCGGGAACGACGCGACGCGACGCTCCGCTCCGCTGCCGGGCGGCTTACAGAGCTCCACCTGCGACACCGGCAGCCGTAGAATGGCACCACCTCAGCATGGGATTTATTGGTGGTTTGATGGTTAATGTTAATTAATGGTAATATTAATTGTTAATATTAATGGTTAATTAACTGGTAATAATGGTTCATAATGGTTAATGGATCAACCCCTCTGAAAAATATGAGCTCGTCAATGGGAAGGATTATTCCATATATTCTGGAAAATAAAACATTTACATTATAATTGATAATTTTCAAAAAATATTAGTTTGTTTTTTTTTTTGCCAGGGCGTCACAGAGGATTTGCCCTACATCATAGCCCTCGTCTCATTTTTGGTGGGAAGATGATTATTCCATATATTCTGGATAAAAAAATGTTTGAAACCACCAACCAGATTTAGAATGGATTTAGAGTGGCTTTATAATGGATGTACAGTTCACTTGAATGTTTTAAAAGATACACCAATGTTAAGGAAACTTGGAAATTATGGGCAAGACATAATTTAGAAGGATGTAGCATCCTGGTGGCACAACACTTGAGCCGGCATCTTTTTGGGGACCTTTTTGGGGTCCATAAGGTGGGCCCTCCCAGTTCTATTTCTTGGTGATTGTTGGTGTATAAATCCAACAATAGAATTCAAAATATCCCCTAATAGTTGCCATAGTTAACCGACAATAGCCAATTTCCCCCGATTGAGGCTATCATTTATCTATAATGGGTTGGAGCACCCCTGCGCAATGGGATCTATAATCTATAGTGAGTTCATACCCAGCAATACTATGTACTGGGACCACCTGGATTTGACATGATGACTAACGGGGTTCAATGGTCATGGGAAATACCTGGACAATCTTGGACAATTGAAATTGGGTCAGATCGATTGAGATCTGATCTACACCTCGAAATCGATGCCTGGGATTCCATAGTTCAATCCTGTGGTTGCCGGCCAAGCGCTTAAGATACGCCCTTAATTATACTTATTGGGGGCTCATCTTTGGAGCGAATCCCTATGAATATATCATATATTATTTTGGTGGTTTCAACCCTACTGATTCTTGATGTTACATGATGTTACCACATCTAGCAACAAAGATATATCAACTGTAAATCCAGCCGTCAACCTACTCATAATCAGCCTCAAATATCATATGGGTGGCCCTTCTTGTACGGGGAACTGTCCAAATAATTAGTCAAGACTTGCCCAAATTACTGGCTCTTGAAAGACACCATAATAAAAACCGCGATCCTAGAGTTTATAATCTAGAATAACCATATAATGACTATATAGTTCTATAACCCATATTATTATTATAACCATAGTTCTATAACCCTAGTTCAATTAGTTCTATATAGTCATAATAATTCTAGTTCTATAACCCACTCAGCCATCCCTTGGAGTCAGATCCCGCACCTGAACTGCACAGTAGCACCTGACCCAGCTGCTCCTTGAGTTCCTCCTCCACCTTTTTCCTGGTCGCCGTGTAGGGTGAAGCAGGAGGGAAACCGCGGCAAAACGTGGATATCATGGGAATAATATCATGGGGATATTCAGCAAAAACACATGTGTAGATTGGTCAAAACATGTCAAAACCCACGGAACTTTGTAGGTGTTTATCCCCCTAGAAAGTATCTTTAGGTATTGAACCATAGGCAATCTGGAAAGCATTAGTTTTTTTTGAGCCATGTTAAATGGAAAATTCGGTTAAAAAAATGGGGAAATGTATTGAGATAGTGTGAAAACAATTGTTTTGAGTGATGTTGGGAATTCTCAGGAACTTCATCAGAGGGAAAGGTAGATGTGGGAGACAATTCCAGAACATAATTAAAACCTGTTTTTTGGGGTAATCCCTTCCCCCAAAGGCATTAAATACTAAGGTCAAATAAGATTAGGGAGAATGGTTTTTTTCGGGGCATGTTGTTGCTATCTGACATGTCGAGTGGATTTACTATGGCCACCCTCCCAGCTGTCCTCTTCTTCACAGCTTCCTGGTATGCCGACCTGGGCGCTGGTGGCTTCACGCGTAAGGCTTGGACCCCACGTACTCACAAACCAAAAGTTTCCGAGTTTAGAAATGGGTACCCCAAAATCATCCATGGATTCTCCATGAAATAAACATTAAAATAAACCATCCAGTGGACCATCCAGCGACAAATTGTTGGAGTACGCCCAGCCATTAGGAAACCCCCAAATGATGATGTTTCCCCGCTGTAAACCGACTCAGCTCTCGGGGGGTCCACCGTGGGTAGACATGTTGGGCTTTATAACTGCAACAAGTATGGGCTTTATAGTGATATGTATCCCATAGGATCCATGGTGCTGGTATATATGCTAACATGACTGGGGTATATTGATGGTAAATGTTACCATATATAGCATACATGGATCCTATGGGTATGATTATATATATATAATTATATTATATGGCTAGCAATTCGTAATTCGTACTGGTTCGCTGGGTTTGGAAACCGAGTGGCAAGACCCATCTCAACTTCGCTGTTCTCTTGACATCGAACATCAAAACATGGGCCTTTTGGGGCCTCTTTGGGACATCTCTGGTGACTTTCACCGGATTCATGTGGCACATCGCCATTCAAAAAATCCCCAAGTCACCATTTTGATGGCTTCTGTATGCTTCAACCATCCCCAATGGTAGCTTTTATGGCATTGGCGTTCCCACAAAGAAAAAACCAGAGGAAACCAATGGAAACCCCATTGGTTCACACGGCCGTTGCTGCCAAAGCAACTCCTCGCTTTCATGTTCCTCAGCGCCGTGGCTTGATCAAATTCACCTAGAAATGGGACAATTTCCAGCCATGTCTACCAGGATTTACCGGGTAAGTCATCAAAAAGGATACATTTGAACATACCAAAAATGGTGGGATTTTTGTTAAGTCAAGATTAAACAAAAAGAGATCCGAAAACCATATCCGAACCACGGCTCAGGCTGCTCAGCTTCTTTAAAACCCTACCAGTAACCATTCTGTCATCTATAAACGAAAGGCGGCTTGAGCATAGGTATGCCAGAAAATAGCAAGTGGTTGATACGTAACAAGAAACATGTGGTAAACCATTAACCATGGTAACCCCGATGACAAGCCACCAACATTTTTACAAAAAAATGTGGCTCTAAACCATCACCATGATGGTTTATTAGTGGCTTACCACATCAACACAAACAAATGTAACAATTTGGTTATTTAACATAGCCATGGAAAATCACAATTTTTAATAGGCAAACCATCTATAAATGGGTAATTTCCCATGGCTATGTTAAATAACCAGAAGGTAACAGTCTGCTTACAAAAAACGAAGCAAACAAAAAAAAACAACAAGCTGGCGATTCCCTGTCACGGCTGTCCTGCAACTATCCTTTTTTGACATAGCCTGAAGATAAATTCTCCAGAACAATCAACATGGATATGGACCATCCACCATGAATGTAGCTTCAGATCAGTTCCCGGGACCCACCCCGCCAAAAAAAGTATACCCTCCGGTAACATGGTAACGGAAAATCCACCATAAAATCCATTTTCCCCATTCAAATTTCCACTGATATGGGATTTCCCAGCCATGTTTACCAGACCAGAGGATAACCCAAAAAAAAACTGACATTTTCTCAGTTCCATGGACCAACAAGGCCAAGTTTCCTGCTGAAAATGTCCCTGTTGCTTGGCACTCAGAGACTCAAAGGGCGTAGCTGACTCCAAGTCATTACCATCACGTAGCAGGGAATCCTGCGATCCGATGCGATCCGAAACTGGGGGAATTTTCCGTGGCTATGTCAATTCACTATTTCAATGGGAGATCTTCAGGATCCTAAAATGGAGGTACGTTAGTACCATATGTTTGGCCATATTTTGTGGGGATATTCCCTTACATAGGCCTGAATTTTAGGCCTTATATATGGCAGGTACCTCCAATTTAGGTTCCTGAAATGGTCATTGACTATTGGCAATATATTGGGAAACGAAATATTGTTACTCTAAACCATCACCATGATGGTTTGTTAGTGGCTTACCACATCAACACAAACAAATGTACCCTCTGGTTATGACTAACATAGCCATGGTATAGATGGCCCATGTATAGATGGTTTACCTAGCTATAAAATGGTGATTTTCCATTGCTATGTTAAATAACCAGATGGTATTGGGAATGGAAATATTGCTTTGGAATCTATATTGGGGATATGTTAGGTATATGTTAACTCAATTACTAGCCTCTGGTGAACTAACATAACTAGTCAAAGTCACCATGTTTAAAAGGTAAATTAAATTAAGCATACATGGCAATTTTCACTCTCTATGTCAAATTACCAGAGGGTATTGGGAATATATTTGGAATGGAGATAATATCAACTAATGGGACCTACATGGGGAATATATTGCTGATCTACCCTCTGGTACACTAACAGTTTGCCAACGGGAAAACCACTATTTTAAGAGGGAAATCAACTAGACTCTCTGGTGAACATACAAAAAGCCATTGAACATGGCAATTTACAATTGATTTACCCATAAAAACCGGTGACTTTCACTAGTTATGTTAGTTTACCAGAAGGTCTAGCTCTCAATGGGCCATGTTCAATAGCTGCGTTAAATTACCGGTGATCTAACGAGCGAAAATTGACCTTCTTCAAAGCTAATTCATATGTATGCCATTGGCTATGAGTGAAAACCTTAGGACCTGCTACTGTACCCTAAAATAGCTGGTTATTGGATGTTATCACCCAAAAGATGGTAAAAATAGGTTTTCACACATCCCAATATGATATATATATAGAGATATATACAGTATACGTACATACATACATACGTACGTACGTATGTATGTATCTATCTATCTATCTATCTAATTAATAAATCTATCTATCTATCTATCTATCTGATCTATCTATCTATCTATGGATGTATGGATGTATGGATGTATGGATGCATGCATGCATATCTCATGCCATGAGACTACTGTACAGGAGAGCAAGGGAAAATGTCTGGGACCTTGCCTGGGAACATCCCAAACAAATTAAGACGTTGGGGCCTAAATGGGTTTGAATCTTACCACATCTCACTTGGGTGAACAAACCCTAATACAAACACCAGGTAATTTAATGTAATTTAGGGATACCACGGAACTTTTGAAGTCTTAGAACTTGAGCGAAATCCTGAGGATGACTCTTTGCTGGTACCTCACAATAGAACTCATCATGAAGCTTGCTTGAAACTATTAAGTTAGCACTTTTTTCAAACTGACATACTCAGTTTACAGGAAAGGGTCAGCGACAAATACGTTGGAACTTTTGGCCCATGGAAATCAGATCAACGAATATCAACGAATGTCATGGGTGTGATCAACAGGGGCTGAACCCCGACAGCTAACCAACAGGAGCCTGGTACAACTCCTGCGGTGCTTTGGGTCTGCGGGGCAGCTTGGGCAAGCTCTGCGAACCGGTGATGCAAATGGCGCAAACCTCAGCCGGTGTGATGGACGAAGAAGCCCAACGACATTAATATCATGTGGATATGAATGGGAAAGTTGAATCACGTTTAATCAATGGGAGATCTTCAGGATCCTAAAATGGAGGTACTGTACCATATTTTTGGCCATATTTTGTGGGGATATTTCCTTACATAGGCCTGAATTTTAGGCCTTATATATGGTAGGTACCTCCATTTAGGTTCCTGAAATGGCCATTGACTTAAGATCTGAAAATGATGGATTTACCATGAACATGGGGATTTTAACATATTTTAACTAGGAAAAAATGAGGACCTCATTGTGGATGTAATGGTGATATTTAACCAGCAATATATGATAACATACGCAACCAGCACAACCAGGTGTGTCTAAACATGGGAGGTCTGGGAGATGGGCACCATGAAAAATCACGTGGCACGCATGCATGGCGAAAAAGGCGCTGCAAGGCTGGGAAAGTGTACAGTATATGGACATATCAGGTAATATCAGGCGTTTTAATGGGATTCAACGGTGATTTCATTGGATTTAATTGTATTTTAATGGGATTGAATTGGTGATTTTAATGGTTACCCTCTGGTAAACATACAAAAAACGATGGAACATCATCATTTTTCATGGGAAAACTCATTATTTCTATGGCCATTTTCAATATTTTTTTGTATGTTTACCAGATGGTAATCAAACGTGGCTGGCTGGAAAATCCCCGAACCATCCAGGGAGCTAAAAATAGCTGGGAAAATCCATCTATCAATGGAGAATTGTCCAGCAAACTTTGACTATCGGAGGGTACCTGGACGTGGTCACATTTCACAGCCATGTTTGATTGTCAAATCATGGCAAAACATCCAATCTTTGCCGGTCTGGTCCAACATCTTTGTTGGTCAAACTCCCAACTTATGTTGGTCAATGTGTGAAAATTCGGCATTTGTAGATCATTCTTCTTGGGAAACCATGGGTTTTCAACATCTATATTTATAGATACACGTCATACATATATGCATATATGTATATATAGCCTCGTCCCTGCTCTTGGAACCGCGCAAACCTGAATTAGGTTAGTAAAACTTGTCAATTCCGTGACGAAATTTAGTCGCGGAATTGACAAGTGTCATCAGGGTCATCATCATCATCATCTTCATCATCATCACATCATCATCAGCATTAGTATGAACATGAACACGGTGCTTGAGGACCTTTCCCAGAAACATGTGAGACCAGTTTTGGTTCTTGCCATCATCATCCCACCCCGCGTGTGCGTAGCATGAACTGCTTCTGCAAGTTCACATGAACATTAACATCCCACCCCATCCCCCTCCCACCCCGCGTGTGCGTAGCGCTTCTGCAAGTTCACGTGAACGTTAACATCCCACCCCATCCCCCCTCACCCACCCCGCGTGTGCGTAGCATCAACTGCTTCTGCAAGTTCACATGAACGTTAACATCGCACCCCATCCCCCTCCCCCACCCGGCGTGTGCGTAGCATCAACTGCATCTGCAAGTTCACATGACCGTTAACATCCCACCCCATCCCCCCCCCACCCCGCGTGTGCGTAGCATCAACTGCTTCTGCAAGTTCACATGAACGTTAACATCCCACCCCATCCCCCCCCACCCCGCGTGTGCGTAGCATCAACTGCTTCTGCAAGTTCACATGAACGTTAACATCCCACCCCATCGTATGTAGTTCCAGGAGCAGGGACGAGCCTATATATACATATACATACACACACATACACACACATATATATATATTATGAATTTACATATATACACACACACATATATATATATATACACATAGATACACTTGTGTATATATATATATATATATTTGAGTATATTAGTTTACCCTAGGGTAATTGTAGAGATCTACCCTTAACTATTAACAAACTGCAAGGGCTGCTCCGAAGCCATTGGGCCAGGTGGCGGCGTCATCCTGCGACTTGCCCCCGTGGCAAATTCCAATCAGTAAAAACGGGGCTAATAACCATGTGATGTGTCTATATCTATATATATATTTATATATATAGAGATTACACGGTGCATAAATACATATATGTATATACATCAATGAATTTCAATAAATATAGTTTATGTACAATGTAAACGAAGCAAAAGGACATATATTAAAGGTGCTTTCGCACATGATTCTTAAGGTTGTTCATATCTTCAAAAAGAACGTGAAATACCCTAGTAGTCATCCCTGTATATCCCCAGCTACATGTTGTTAATTGTGGTGATACAAGGTGGTGCTCCAAGTTCGTTTGCTACATTTGGTTGAAATACGACTTTTAATTGGTGGGTTTCTGTTGATGAACTGAATATACTTAAATATACTTAAATGATGTAACATGGGTATCATAGCAACTTATAACTGGAGAGGGCACCATATAAAGTGAGGTTCGTTCTACATTTTTGTGACATGTTCAAACATGAGGTCATGTGTCATTTTTTGTTAAGTGCTGCTTATGATCAAACTATGCACTGGCTGCCACTGTGAAACTGATATGACCCAGTGTTACCGCGGCTCAAAATCACCCAAACTCGCGAGATCAATGGGCCATATGGCGAATCGCCAGTGGCAATCACCTCTTTAAAAAGAAACATTAAATGCTGGTTGGTGGTTCTAAACATCTTGAAACATATGAAAGTCAATGGGAAGGATTATCCCATATATGAAATGGAAAATAAAAAATGTTCCAAACCACCAACCAGAAATGAATCACCAAGTACCCTCTGGCTACATAAAGACCTCGCAGTCGCAAAAAAAATGATAAATCATGAACCACAAATTTCTGGACGTTGCATCCTGCGACGCATCGCCAGTTCAGTTGGGCTGCTCCATTTCCAATTGGAGGCCTGTAAGCTACTTAATTATCCTTCAACGAAAATAGTTTTCCTCTGTTGAGTTGGCGTTGAAATGGGAAAACTCATCTGGTTGGTGGTTGACCTACCCCTATGAAAAATATGAGTTCGTCAGTTGGGATGATGACATTCCATTCCCCATATATGGAAAATTATATGGAAAGTCATAATCCAGCCATGTTCCGATGTTCCAGTCACCAACCAGTGAATAGGGCATTGTCGCCACATGATCTTATGATCCCACCTGGATTCACCGCTTCTGAACGGAATTCCCACATGGATTGAAGTCACGATCTCCCAGATCGTGACCAGAGTCCCATTGTTAAGGACATCGTGCCGCACGGTGTCCCCAAGAAAACACTGATCATAATATGTGGTTAATATACTGTTGATAATGGTTAATTAATATGGGTTATTATATGGTTAATGATTGTTAATAATATTTAATCTGGTTGGTGGTTGCTGCTAACCCCTCTGAAAAATATGAGTTCGTCAATGGCAAGGATGACATCCCATATATGAAATGGAAAATAAAACATGTTCCAAACCACCAACCAAAAAAAAAACGAGAAAGAACCACCAAAAAAATCAGTCAATTAAACCATATCAAACCTGTGCTATCAGCTGCTATCCTTTTGTTCAGGGTACAAAAAAGTCATCTTCCAGGCCTGACTCGGGCGCTTGCCCAACTTGATGGCCTCCAGTTTTTTCGACTTGGAAAATGGGGGAAAAACGATGGAAACATCTATCAAAATCTTGCAATTGACCGTCAAATACCCAGTGTGTCAAACACTGGAACCAGTACCTTAGTAAGTATCATCTATCTGGCCTATCTATGGTTAAATCCCATAAAATCACCAACTGTGCTAGGTAATTCCCATTGATCTCCAAAGGTTTGCTGGTTAATATACCACCCATCCAGTTGACGTGCCACCAACCCTCCCCGACAATCTCCGATGGTTCAAGACACGCAACTCCCATATCTTGTTGGTTAAATCATGTTAAACCCATTAAAACAAACAAAGAAACATTGCATTTTGTTGTTTAACCTCGCCCCACCCAAAAAGAAAAAAAGGTTCTTGCTTAAACCCAAGGAAGCAAAAACAACAACAACAACCATGTTCCATGTTAAATCAAGCTCAAACAAGTTGGTTTATAAACCCCATTAACTATAGTTATATCTACCATAAACCATAGTTATTGGAGTTATAAACCAACTTAGCTAACTATGGGGCACCACCTTGAACAAGCAATTTTCATGGTGAACATGTTCAGAACCCACTGAGAACATCAATCGGATGGCGGTTCTCGCCTGCTGCCCTGTGCGATTGCGTGGCACCAATTTCAGCTCACTCAGTGGGAGGCGTTTGCCCATGCCACCACGGGTCACGATGAGACTCAGCCCGCAAGGTGCAAAACCATGGGGAAAACGCTATTAGGGTATCACTGGTATGACCATCCCGCCCCAAAAAAAGGAAATTGTTGGGAAAACCTCTCAAAATAGTGGTAAATCACTATTCTATATCTGGGGTTTACCGATGTTTACCGTAATTAAAATTAAATTGCAATCCTATGCCTATACTTATGGATATCTATAGTTGGTGTACATCTTTAGTAGAGTACATCTATAACCATCTGTAGGTATCTATAATATTCTATAACTATCTATAGCCTCTAACAGTTGGATGGTAATATTTTTGGGGGTCTACTGTATAGATATGTATAGTGAACCAACTTCCAACTGGGCCCTAAGACGCCACCAAACCAACCTTGGAACCCTGAATGACCTCGTTGAGAAGTGAGGAATTTACAAAATGTTCCATCTGGGTGTGTCTAGAAATGGGACACTTTACTCTCAAACTGCCATTTTAGTAGGGGAGATGGTGCAGTGAAAATGGGGGCACCCAATATGTGCCTCTAAAATCTCTAGTTATCACCAGTTTCCATATATATATATATCTCTCTCTCTCTCTCCATCGCCATCTGAAACATGCCATTTTGCGGGTATCCTCTATTCTCAGATACACCCAGAAATTGTTGCATAGCCATTGGATGCAATGGACCAGCACCATTGGAAAATAGGACAGTTGCTTCCCTACATGTCTGCAAAGTGGGCCGCCCCAGTTATAAGTTATAAGTTGCCCCAAAAAAAAACACGACAACTAACTACAATAGATGTATCTACCATAAACGATAGTTCTTGGAGTTATAAACCAGCCTTACCATCTACTAGTATTGGGCCCCACCTTGTTTTATGTCTGGAGACTTTTTTGCCATGTTCCTTTACCCAAGTCCGACGCCGCCATGATGAGCATCCGACTACTGGTTCTACACCTGTTGTGACATGCTGTGACGTCCTCCTTTTATGCTACACCTATCTATATGCGTGCATGGATCACATCATAATCCCTTCCCCCTATTACTAACCGCCCCAAATAATAAAAACTAGGGTCCGTCTCCAATTTTGAAAAAAAATGAAGTTGGCCAATTATATTTTTAATTGATTCCCCGTAGAAAACAATTTTAAAATGAAGCTACCAGTTCAGGGGTTCACCCCCTAATAATAAAAACTAGTCAACCACGGGGTGTTTTTTATTAGGGTCCGTCTTTTAAGGTCGAAAAAAAAAATGATTTTTAAATTAAGGTTTTCAATTTAATATTAGGCGAAAGCTTCCAAATCATTTTTTTTCAAAGTGTTAATTAGATTTTAGAGGAAATCTAAGCGATATGGAAATAGAACAAAATAGTTTTTTATATTAGGGTTTTTAATTTACTATTAGGGGGAAGCTTCGAAATCCAATTTTGGGCAATATTTTAATTTGATTTTAAAAGAAAATTTAATCCATTTTGAAATATTATAAGGTTTTTAATTTACTACTAGGGGGAACCCTAAGAATAAATACCCCCTAATAATAAAAACTACCTGAGGTGTTTATTATTGGGGGGGGGCCGGGGTTTAGTATTAGGGAGAAAGGATTATCTGCGCCTCTAAGTTTTAAAAACCCACAATTCCGAATCATTTACCAGAAATCTACCACACTTCCCAAGACCTTCAAGTGACACGCTCTGCGCAGCCATGAGCTTCTGCCATGCTCCGCTGCCGCTGCCGCTGGGAGATGTGGGCGACGGTTCTCCTGTTTATCCCAAGGGTTGGTTCACTAAGAGCCGTACAAGGTATAGCCCCCAGTTATGAGTAAATTATAAACAGCCAGCGGTATATGATTGATTATGATTATCATTGTATATCTACCGTACTAGGCACCACAATTAATCTATATATCACAAGGTATACTTATATATCTCAAGCAACCAAGTAACAAACTGGGGCACCACCTTCGAATTGCTTCAAAACACAACTATACACCAGTTAACCCTAGTTGTGGTGGTTGCAAACCAGTCACATGGGGATATGAATGGGTTTCTCCCTGGTAGGGGCCATCGCAGTGAATCACTTGGATACAATCTAACCACTAGGGCACCATTGCGCATTGCTCAGCTGATTGGTTCGTACAGCTGGGATATCATCACTGCCCTGTTTTGGATGGGGACTATTGGTATGACGGAGTCAGGCCAGCAACACCACTCAGCCAAGCTAAGGCAACTTGTCCGAACAGCCAACAATGACACTGGGAAACTCAACCACCGACTCTAGGATTTGGCATCCCGTCATCCCACAAAAAGGGCCCCCCGCATAGCTAAGTTGATTTATGACTAGATGAAGTAGATGTTATAAGAGATATACTCTGGTAATTTAAAATAGCTATTGACAATCACCAGTTTTAATAGGTAAATCATCTAGAAGTGACAACTTTCCACGGCTATCTTAAACTACTAGAGGGTATCTATAGTGAACTGGGTTCATAAACAAACAAATATTACTGAAGTTGACTCTTTCTGCCAACACAAACCAGCTCAGTTGGCTCAGTTAGAAGATATTTGGAGCACTGGGTTATTCCCTTCTATCCCCATATATCAATCTCCGCTTAATCCCGCTAAAAAGAAAAAACAATGTTTTTCTCAATTGATTTCCTATGATTGTTAATTCCGCATTTATTTATTAAAATATGTTAATTGCTATTTTTATTATTGTTAATTCCGATAGAAATAGCCCTAGGAATTTTCCTACTGTGGAATTTCTGGTAATTCATATATGATATATGGCTATAGTATTATACGCAAAGGAACTGTGGCTATAGTACCATGGCTAGAGTATTAAAAACTATGGCCAATACATTTCCATAATATTTAGATTTTTTAGGGGAACTTCCATATGGAGGTTTCTTAAAATGGTGGTACCCCCAAATCTTCATTTTCGCATTTTCCATGAAATCAATCAACTATGTTTGGGGTAAACCCCCATAAACTGTGAATTCCTGTGTCCGCTTTCCCCGGCGTCCTCCACTGCCTTCATCCTCCTGCTCTGCCTCGACAGCCTCGACAGGTTCCGACTCAGGTGCCGCAGTCACTGCAGCACTGGCGGCGTCCTGAGGAGGCTGCGCCGGGGCTGGAAATGTGGAGATTTCGGAGTAAAACTTGGGGAAAGATGGTGCTTATGGGAAAATGGTGCGGAACATTAGTTGTTTTAAAAATGATTTAAGGTGCTTTATAGATCTTTATAGGATGTGTCTAAGATGTTTTGAGATGCTGTAAAATGTTAGCCGATGTTTTAAACGATGTTTGAACACATGTTTTTTTACCCCACCAAACTTGGGAAATTCCAGGCTGATATCGAGCGAGAAGATAATCGAGATTCAGTTGAAGAAATGGGGATAGCACTTGAAAGATTGGAGACTCCTCACTCGGAACTTGGGAGAATGGAAACTGAACATCCACACAAGGACAACAGTTCTCTAGTTGGTGGTGCAATAACCATCTTGAAAAATATGAGTTCGTCAATGGGAAGGATTATCCCATATATTATGGAAAATAAAAAATGTTTGAAACCACCAACCAGTTCTAAAATGTGTTACAAACCCAGTTGAGATTCACTATGTTACTCGTAAAAATGAAGTAAGCTAACCCGCTGCGGTTATTATTGGCCCAATTTACAAGAATGAACCAATATAAAAAAATATAGCCAAAATGGACAGGCAAACCACCGGCAACTGTTGGTTTTTCATCCAACTTTCGATATATGCACCATAACCCCAGCCATGAAAATCTCAGCCTTATCCGCAACATATTTCAACCCGGCCCATACTTAGCTATCGTTAGGGCCCCTGTTCTTGAAGTTTTACACTAAAACCATGTAAAAACATGTCCAGAAACATGTGAAACCATGTGAAACCCCTATGTCTGTCCACTTTGTCCAGTCTGTCCAGTCCTGGTTGGTGGTTCCAACCCCTCTGAAAAAATATGAGTTCGTCATCATTCCCATATATGAAATGGAAATCATAAAAGCAATGTTCCAAACCACCAACCAGAGTCTGGCCGGTTTGGTATACCATCTATCATCACTTACCTGTTGTTAAAGGGGTTTCTTCAAACCCTTCTATTTTCATCAGCCAATGGTCCAGTCTGTCCAGTCTGTCCTTGCTTCTCCCCATGAACTGCTGAATTCTCTGCAGCACCCCACGTGCTGCGGCCGCTTCGACCGGTGCGGACGCCTCGGAAGCATCGGCGGCGACCGGGTTTTCGTCCGAGTCGTCGTCGGAGCCAGCGGCCGTGGCGGGGCCCGAGAGCGACAGGGCCTGGAGCGAACACCGGGGAATACCGGGGCTACGGGAACTGAAGGACCTACCATGGATTTACCTAGAAAAATGGGAGTTTCTCAACCGGAAACAATGGATTTTCCAGAGAGAAAACTTGGAAATGCTGGGGTTCTACCGATTTCGCACAGCCTTTCACTGCTGAAACCTGTTGTTGAAGTCGGTATTCCGTTGTTGCGCGGTGAACTTCCATGGAGCTGCTGCACGATCCCAGGAATCCCAGGAATCCCAGGTGGCTTCGCCAGGCCGTTCCTTAAGTGACTTTCAAATCCACTGACTTTGAACATCCTTGATACCCTCTGGTTAATTTATAGTGGTTTAATGGGATTTAATGGGATTTTATAGTGATTCAATGGGATATTAATGGGATATACCCTCTGGTAAACATACAAAAAGCTATTGAAAATGGCCATAGAAATAGTGGATGTTCCCATTGAAAATGGTGGTTTTGCATAGTTATGTAAACGTTTACCAGAGGGTATCTTGAAACCCACCAAGCGCCCACTTCGAATTGTCAAATGCCCAAACATGTATAATCCAATAATTGATTGAGTTATAAGATTGAAATATATATCTGCGTTGGAGTTGGTTTTTCAGTCCCAGATTTGGCAGGTCACATCCCCGGAAAAGGTGTAGCTAGTTGTTACCACCATCCGGAAAAGGTGGGCCATATTGGGCTCCGGCCCCCCTAGATAGCAAAGTTGGTTTATAATTCCAACAGCTATATGGTTTTAGATTTAGTTAAGAGGTTTTATAAACCAACAAGCATCACAAGGGGGCCCACCCTGTTCCCTTCACCAGTGAATTTTCCCCGATTCTTGATGATTGACTCACTGCGTTTTGTTGGCAAATCCAGCTGTTTTGATGGCTAAACTAGGACTACCCGACCCTTTGCCAAGGGTTGAGATCATGCAACCAACCGCTTTTGCAGTTTAACCTAGAAGGTGGTGCCCCATAGTTACCCGAATAGGTTTACAAACAGGTTAAGTAGCATTTATCATAGATATGTCTACGCTTGACTAGATTTGTAAACCAACTTCAACTGGGTTTTACAGCACCTTCTGTCCTTGAATAACCGCTTTCCCCCAAAAAAAATCGCCGTCGGAACGCTGTCTGTATCGCCTTGGCTTTGGCTTGCCATTGCTCTTTCTCTTCGCTGGCCAGCTCTCGCCACTTCTGCCCAACTTCTGCAGAAGGAGCGAGTTTGTTCTCTTTGATCCACCTGAGCCAATTTCTGGGATGGAGCCTGGGCCGAGGTTTCTACAGGGTGGTGCCCGGTGGTCCCGCAAGTTCTGTTGGTTTAAACAGTCCAACTGTTAGTTGCCGTCATAGGGCCTTGATAAGCCCCGCTCATAGAGGTTGATGGTAGGAAGTCCTAAAGCCTCAAGGACTCGGAAGGTTGTGCCAAGCTCTACAGATTTCCTGGTGCGGTTGAAGATGAATCAGCATCACCATCGGAAATACATGGAAATACGATAATTATCCCGCATTAAAGTAGGATTTCTGGAGCCCTCTGTATCTTTTCTCAGCATCCCCATGGACGTTTGTTAGGAACTTATGCTTCTTCAGGATGGCTGCCCCACGGATGGTAGCAGCAGGTTAGCTCTTGCTCCAAAGAACTTGGGGCGTCACCCCGGAGTTCATGGTGAAATTGATGGACCTCGGACCTCGTTCTCTGCCGCATTGCAGAATCTGCCGCATTGCAGAATCTGCTAGGGTCCACGGGTGTGCCTGGTGCAGGACCCAGTGATACAGCTGGTGGTCCTCAATCTTTCCAGCGTTTGCACCAGTCTTGGCTTTGATGCTTTTGGAATATCTCCAAAGCAGTGCCGTTTTTCTTTCAAGGTGCGTGATATATCAGCCAAACTCTGTGTATGTCCATCTTTCTGCCTTCCAGGAAAAAAGTATCACTCACTGTGCCCCTTTGTGTATCTTCAATCCAGCTCTTCGGTTTTAGTTAAATGCCAAACAAAAAACTGCAAACAGAACTGACAGAACTGGAATGTGGGACCCCGTTTTAGAAATGGCTGCTGGTTTGGATAAGTTTTAGACATCCATCATCTAACTACATATAGTTATATTAAACTATCGATACCAGAAATCCTAGTTGTCCTACGTCCTGTCCTACTTTAATGTCCACGAAAACTTTCCCATCTTCGGCCGAAGGTGCACCACATTGCCTAACCACCTGGATGTTCCATCGCCAAGGTAAGTTGTCATTTAAGCAACAAACAATGGGGATGAAACGGGCAAAAACCATGGTTTTCTACGAGATATCGTGGGGATATATACTTTGGGGATACTCTCTTGTAATGTAAGTTACAGTTTGCGACATAGAAAATTGCCAATTAGTTGATTTATTTACCCACTAAGAATGGTGATGTTCCATAGTTATGTAAACGTTTACCGGATGGTATTTTTATAGTTGCAAATGTTTGATTGACAAAAAAAAACAAGTCTGGTTGGTGGTTGAACTACCCCTCTGCAAAATATGACTTCGTCAGTTGGGATGATGACATTCCTCAATATATGGAAAGTCATAAAAGCATATAAAAGCCATGTTTGAAATTTGAAACCACCAGCCAGAAGTTGTCGCTTAACACATCTCAAACAGCTCCTTAAGCAAATTCACCCCCATCCAATTTTTCCGAATCCAGATGGGTTCTCTTCTGCCTGGCTACGCCCAAAAAATATCCCCAAGAAGACCAAGGCCAGAACTTTGATACATGTTGTAATACCCACCAAAACTGCTACAATTGATGGTTAAATCAGTTAAATCGCATTTAAAAAAACACACACATTAAAAAATCTTTAACATCACATCGGAAATCCATTATGATCCAACTATAACTTAACCCACTAAAATCCCAGCATATTACATTGTAGTAGCATCCCTTAATTTCATTAAAAGAAACATGAACAGCTGAACAGTGTTCAAACCCTGTGTCGTGGCTTTATACTGGCTGGTTGAAAACGGATTCCCAATTCATGGATGTGATAATCTGATAATCCCCACTATATTGAGCCCGAAATCCCGGAACTAATCATCAACTAACAGTGGTTCTGGACACTGCTCAGCCAAGTTCGTTTATAAACCATTATCAACCCACTAAGTACTATCTACCATTACCCTGGTAAACTAACATAACTATGGAAAATCACATTTTTTCATGGGAAAACTCACTATAAACGGCCATGTTCAATAGTTTTTTGTATGTTTACCAGGCCGGGTATGTTGGAACATGATGGGGAAACCATATTATTAACCATTATTAACCACCAACCAGTATCACCCTAATCGCAGCCACGGCACAGCTGGAAGCCCGACATCCGCTGCTTTTTGCCGGCGCCGGCGCCGGTCGGCAGCTCGGCCGCAGCGTCAGCGGTGAGGTGGCAAATGCCGCTGCCGCCAAGGGAATCGCCACGAAGTTTCATCCAGGGCATGCATTTCCTGAAGCGAAACATTATGTAATGTCATGTAATCCAATGTAACGTAATGTAATCTAATCTCATGTAATGTATGTATGGCGTATGTTCTATTCGGAAAGTCTTAGTAACAAACATGGTTGATGCATTCTGTGAGCTTATAGCCTCCTTAAACTTTCATTGGTTGGCTTGTTTTTTCCTTGGGTTTTCTTCTCCTTTGTTTCTCCCTTGGAAACCAAACAAAACCAAAGGAAAACACAGGAAAACCATAGAATCCACCCAGCCCCAAACCGAAGAAAATCAAAGGAAATCAAAGGAAACCAAAGGAAACCAAAGGAAACCAAGGGAAATCAAAGGAAATCAAAGGAAACCAAAGTAAACCGAAGGAAACCCAGAGGAAATCAAAGGAAAACCATAGAAGCCAACCAGCCCCAAACCAAAGAAAATCAAAGGAAATCAAAGGAAACCAAAGGAAAACTATAGAATCCACCCAGCCCCAAAACAAAGAAAATCAAAGAACATCCATGTCCCAGTGATGGTACTAAAGCTCTCCTACGATATGTATGTATGCATGTATGTATGCATGTACGTATGCATGTATGCATGTATGTATGTATGTATGCATGTATATATATATGTGTGTATTATATGTATATGTATATGCATATGTATATGTATATGTATATGTATATGTAAATGTATATGTATATGTATGTATGTATATGTACATGTATATGTACATGTATATGTGTATATATATAGATATATATATTTGTATATGTATATGTATAAGTATGTATATGCAAATGCATATTCATATGGATATGTATGTCTGCATATGTACATGTATATGCCAACGGACTCGTTACCGTCGCACAAATCCACACATCCGCATCCGATAGTCTGGGGTGGGGTGGGGTGGGATGATAACGTCATTGGCATTTCCACATGATCTTGATGCTACGCTCTATGATCTTCATTGGCATTTCCACATGATCCTGATGCCACGCTCTATGATCTTCATTGGCATTTCCACATGATCCTGATGCCACGCTCTATGATCTTCATTGGCATTTCCACATGATCCTGATTCTACGCTCCATGATCTTCAATTGCAACTCCACACATCCGCATCCGATATTCTTGGGTGGGGTGGGGTGGGATGATAACGTCATTGGCATTTCCACATGATCTTGATGCTACGCTCTATGATCTTCATTGGCATTTCCACATGATCCTGACGCTACGCTCCATGATCTTCAATTGCAATTGCACACATCCGCATCCGATATTCTTGGGTGTGGGGTGGGGTGGGGTGGGATGATAACGTTGGCATTTCCACATGATCTTGATGCCACGCTCTATGATCTTCATTGGCATTTCCACATGATCCTGATGCTACGCGCCATGATCTTCAATTGCAATTCCACACATCCGCATCCGATAGTCAGTCTGAGGTGGGGTGGGGTGGGGTGGGGTGGGGTGGGATGATAACGTCATTGGCATTTCCACATGATCTTGATGCTACGCTCTATGATCTTCATTGGCATTTCCACATGATCCTGATGCCACGCTCTATGATCTTCATTGGCATTTCCACATGATCCTGATGCCACGCTCTATGATCTTCATTGGCATTTCCACAGGGAAAAACCTGATGGAAGCCACCGCTGACACGTTGAAGAAAATGTGAGAAAAAGTTGCGGTTGCACTTTTTCAGGCTGAAGTCATGGAAGGGTTGTTATTCACAAAGTAGATGGACCTTTTTTTGGAGAGGTTTTGAATGGAAAAAATCGCTCCTCGCTGTGACGAAATGGTCATTTTCATCATTTTCGTACGCCGGTAACGCTTCCGCCGGGATGTATATGTATATGAATATGTATATGTGTGTATGTGTGTATCTGTGTATGTATGTATGGACGGATGGATGCATGCATGCATGCATTCATTCCTGCATACGTGCATGCCTGCATGCCTGCATGCATGGATGGATGCATGTATGGATGTATGGATGTATGGATGTATGGATGTATGGATGTAGGGATGTATGGATGTATGGATGTATGCATGTATGGATGTATGGATGTATGGATGTATGTATGGATGTATGTGTGCATCCCTGCATACCTGCATGCCTGCATGCATGCATGGATGGACGGATGTATGGATGTATGGATGTATGGATGTATGGACGTATGGACGTATGGATGTACGGATGTATGGATGTATGGATGTATGGATGTGGATGTATGGGTGTATGGATGTATGTATATATGGATATATGGATGTATGGATGTATGGATGTATGGATGTATGGGTGTATGGGTGTATGGGTGTATGGATTCATGGTTGTATGGATGTATGGATGTGGATGTATGGATGTGGATGTATGGGTGTATGGATGTATGGATGTATGGATGTATGGATGTATGGATGTATGGGTGTATGGATGTATGGATGTATGGGTGTATGGGTGTATGGGTGTATGGGTGTATGGATGTATGGATGTATGGATGTATGGATGTATGGATGTATGGATGTATGGATGTATGGATGTATGGATGCATGGATGTATGGATGTATGGATGTGATTGTATGGATGTATGGATGTATGGATGTATGGATGTATGGATGTATGTATGTATGGATGTATGGATGTATGGATGTATGGATGTATGGATGTGGATGTATGGATGTATGGATGTAGGTATATATGGATGTATGGATGTATGGATGTATGTATGTGGGAATTAAGTGGAAATATAGCAATTATACCCATGGTCAAGCCCGCCGGAGGCCATTGCCCTTGGATTCCTGCTGGAAACTTATTTAAGCTGTAATATAGAACCACGTATTTATAATTCTGCAACATGCATCAAAATGAACCTATAAAATTGTAACTGTATGCCCATTGAAGGTATCTGATAAAATCCAAGAAATGGTGAGTTAGCTGTAACCATGGTTGTTAAACATGTCAGTAATGCATTCAACAAAGTAATGACGTTTGTAATTCATACAGCTAAAGAAAGTCCTGCAGCTCATAATGACGACCGCAATTAGATGGTTGGACTTGTACCATAACTATGGAAAATCACCATTTTCAATCGGAAAATCCTCTATAAATCACCATTTTCAATAGCTTTTTGTATGTTTACCAGAGGGTACCTTGCAATATGCCAAAGCGTGCAGGAGAATTCTATGGCAGCCAATATATGGCGGATGTTCCTGGCTGCCAGGCTATGCGAAAGCACCTGGACTCTGACCTATGGGCAGTCTCATTGGCAAATGATGGTGATACCCATAGCCAACAACCAAAATCTTGGTCCGTTCCATGAAGATTCGAGATTTCTTGAAGCATGACATGGATCCAGAAAAAAAATGCTGTTTCCTTTAGTTTAGACAAAATTGTGGCTTTCCACTGAAAGATATTGGTGCATTAATGATGTATGGTAACATAATAAAAACATTGCAAAATTTGGGATACTTCCCCTCAACCATGATCTATGGATGCTATGGATGCTATCGTGATGTCGTGGTGCCGCCCATGTCTAAAAATTCTCGGGGGATGTTTCCAGCGGAGTCTCGCTTTCAAGGTGCTGCTCCGAAGATTGGAGGCCTGCCGACAGACAAAAAACACACATTGCATGTAACTGATACGACAAAAACGTGCCCAATCTTATATATATATAGACCTTCCAAGTACCCAAAAAATAATGTTAATTAAATTATCCATATCGATTTTCACTATGTCTTAATCATTTTTGGGGTACTTGGAGGGTCTAGGTACATTACGCTTCAAGCGCACAGAATTTTCACTCTCAAGGCCCAGAGGATCATCCCAAAGCACCCAGTTTCGCACATTGGAAGTTTCCAAGTTTGCTTTATGAAAATTACTGAAAATTAAAAAAAACATCACCATGAATATTTCCCTAGTAGGATCACCATTTTCCCAAGTTAACTCACAACAAAAACTTTGGAACATCACCATTTTCCCCCGGTATACTTACTAACTTTCCATTTTTCCCACATTTTCTAAGTACATCAAATATCATCAAATGATATCCATCATCTTTCCACCTTCCCGGGCTATTACCGGTAACCCACCACCACCGTCGCGTCGCGGCGTCGCGTCGCGGCGACGGCCTGAGAGCAGAGCGCCGCGCCACTCTCCGAGACCGTCACGAGGAGGTCCTGTGCGATCGAAATTCTCAATGGATAACAGCTATGATAACTCATGTATGTGTGTATATATAGATACCCATAGGATCCATGTTATATATATATATGATCTATAAATGATCCATGTCTTCCATAGCTATGTTATAATTTACCCAGAATCATATCATAAATAAACTGCTTGGTGGTATTTTACCCTTAAATCCACTATAAATCCACTATTTCTATGGCAATTTTCAATAGCTATGTTAAATTACCAAAGGGTACATGTATGGTAGCCATAGGATTAACCATACATATATGGTACCCTAATATTAATAGTTAGTAATGGTTAACAATAGTTAATACTGATAATGTATGTATATATAGATACCCATGACGGATCCATGGTCCTGGTATATACGGTAACATGACTGGGGTATATTGATGGTAAATGTTACCATATATAGCATACATGGATCCTATGGGATATAGATATGAGATGATATGAGTTATCCAAGTTATCCGGATAATGATTTTCGATCAATTGGATAACGTGGATGACTCATGTGAATGATATAATATATGTATGTATGTATGTATGTATGTATGTACGTAGGTATGTATGTATGTATGTATGTATGTATGTATGTATGTATGTATGTATGTATGTGTGTGATAAAGTTTTTTCCATGTATGTATGCATATATTTTCCCATTTCTGAGTATATGTTCATTGACTATACAGTTGCTTGTAATTTTATTTGGGTAACTCAATGTGACCATAGCACATTAAGATAGCCTTCTTGCTCATTGAGAAGTCGATCTCATTCCCCGCAAGTGTCTCAAGCAAATTCCATGTCCAAATTCTTGTTGGAATCCCTACCATCGTTAAGCAACACACCCCATTGCAGCTGATGACCTTAGTGGCTACAACAATTTCACAAATCACTGGGTCACAATCATGGCACCTTTTGGTAAACTCAGATTGCCATGTCATTCCAACGAATTGCCATGGAAGTGACGGATGTTCCACTCAACCAGTAGAGATTCTTAGATCATTGGATTGGTTGAAGTTCAAACCGGAAACTTCGGTTTCACCCCTGTACCAACCCTACGAAAAACCATGGTTTCCGGTTCAGATTTGCCCATGACTTGGCCAAGTTTTTATGAGCACCAAAGCATGATGTCACTGCCACCAGAGGACAAAAAGCTGATCATTGGCTTAGCTCATTTGCCCGACGGTATTTAGTTTAGAACCCACATGTGCCAACTGAATGGATCTTAACTGGGTAACAAATGGTTGACTAGGATATAGATATGGCATATACATGGAAATAAAATGACAGATTCATAAGTAGTGAAAACTAATTTTGATAACTGTATCCATCTACATTAATCTTAATCTAACATATAGTATATAAGTCTATATGCCCTTTGGTAAATATAACGGCATAGAAAATGGCCCATTGATTTTGTTGTTTTACAAAAAAACGTGGTGGTTTTCCAGTTCGCAAACTGTTAGTTTACCACGGGGTATTTCTTAAACAAACGTGTAATATAATATAGTATAATGAGGGTCAAACAATAATAAGCCATCCCCCAAATCACCATTTTTATAGGTGGTATGTTTACCATTCGCAAAATCGTGGCTTATGAATTTATGTTTTTACCCACATTAATAGTCTATATACTAAAACAAGTTTATGTATTACCCACATAGGTGGTTCATGAATTTATGTTTCTGATTATAGTATAATCTATATACCAAAATGTTGGCATTTGAGGATTTCCATAAATGGGGGTACTCCTAAATAATCCACTTTCGTTTGATTTTCCCAAAAAAAACATCCATTTGGAGAGATAAACCTCCATTTTCCATGGTTAAACCACCATTTTCCATGATAAACCATCCATTTCAGGGTACCCCCATTTATGGAACCCCCCATTTCCAGTCATATTTCGGATCCTCCGAAAGCCC
The DNA here is from genome assembly GCA_947184155.2 of Cladocopium goreaui. Lineage (NCBI taxonomy): Eukaryota > Dinophyceae > Suessiales > Symbiodiniaceae > Cladocopium > Cladocopium goreaui. The sequence continues at coordinate 119,405 of CAMXCT020006802.1, forward strand.
ATCTCTCCTGCAGCCCGGCACGGTGCACCCAGCGCAACTCATCGTCCTCGTTCAAGGGGCACGCCACGGTCAATTTGCCAGGCCTGCCAGGCATTGGAATCCAGCTTTCAACGGCCCCTAAAATATACAGATATAATAATCAGTACCAGTAGTACCGCACAAGGCGGCGGCGGAAGTTTCAAAAATAGGAAACCTATAGGAGAGGTTGGTTGTTGTGAATCAGGGATGGCAGAGCGAAGCCACTGATCGATCGAAAGGTGATTGAGGTCTCCTCTCTTTCTCTCTCTTTCTCTGACTATCTACCTACCTACCTACCTACCTATCTATCTATCTATTCATCTATCTATCGATCTACCTATCTATCTATTTATCTATCGATCTATCTCTCTCTCTCTCTTCCATCTAATTACCTATCTATCTATCTATCTGTCTGTCTGTCTGTCTGTCTGTTTGTCTATCTATCTCTCTCTCTCTCTCTTTCATCTGTCTATCTGTCTAGCTGTCTAGCTGTCTACCTGGCTATCTATCTATCTATCTATCTATCTATCTATCTATCAATCAATCTATCTATCTCTCTACCTGTCTATCTCTCTATCTGTCTATCTGTCTATCTGTTGTGCAGTGCCATTCAGTGTAATGTAGTGTAGTGTAATGTGGTGTAGTGTAGTGGACTGTAGTGGAATCTAGTGTAGTGTAGTGTAATTTAGTGTAGTGGACTGTAGTTGTAGTTGTAGTGTAGTGGAGTATAGTGTAGTGTAATGTAGTGAAGTGTAGTGGAAGGTAGTGTAGTGTAGTGTAATGTAGTGTAGTGTAGTGGAGTGTAGTGTAGTGTAATGTAGTGTAGTGTAATTTAGTGTAGTGGAGTGCAGTTGTGAAGTCGTAGTTGTAGTGTAGTGGAGTGTAGTGTAGTGTAATGTGATGTAGTGAAGTGTAGTGGAAGGTAGTGTAGTGTAGTGTAATGTAGTGTAGTGGGGTGTAGTGTAGTGTAGTGTAGTGTAGTGCAGTGTAATTTAGTGTAGTGTAGTGTAGTGTAGTGTAATTTAGTGTAGTGGAGTGTAGTGGAGTGTAGTTGTGTAGTTGTGTAGTTGTAGTTGTAGTGGTGTGGAGTGTAGTGTAGTGTAGTGTAGTGGAGTGTAGTGTAGTGTAGTTTAGTGAAGCGACATCTGAAGCTCCAAAAGTGGTCCGAACCCCTAGTGCTTTGAACATTTTGACTTGGAAATGCGCTTCGCGCCACAACGGCGTACACTTTTTCAACATCTGAACCTCCAAAAATGGTCCGAACCCCTAGTGCTTTGTACATTTTGACTTCGAAATGTGCTTCGCGCCACAACGGCGTACACTTTTTCGACATCTGAACCTCCAAAAGTGGTCCGAGCATGGTGTGCTTTGTACATTTTGACTTGGAAATGTGCTTCGCGTGCACTTTTTCGACATCGCAACTTCCAAAAGTGGTCCGGACCTGGTGTGTTTTGTACATTTTGACTTGGAAATGTGCTTCGCGCCACAACGGCGTGCACTTTTTCGACATCTCAACTTCCAAAAGTGGTCCGAACCCCTGGTGTTTTGTACATTTTGACTTGGAAATGTGCTTCGCGCCACAACGGCGTGCACTTTTTCGACATCTCAACTTCCAAAAGTGGTCCGACCTGGTGTGTTTTGTACATTTTCACTTCGAAATGTGCTTCGCGCCACAACGGCGTGCAATTTTTCATCTCTCATCTGGCCAGCTGGCTCCGCACCCGCCGCTTTAGCGAGCCTACTTTTCGACCCTCCGGAGCCACAAATCATTGGAAAAACACAGTGTTTCGCGACTTTCCTACCTTTTCGCGCATCTGCATCTTCTTTCTTCTTACTCTTTCTCTTCTGATCTTCTCTCTTCTAATCTTCCTCTTCTCTCTGCCTCTGCCCTGCTCTGCTTTTCATCTGTCCATATTGTCGGAAGTTTGACTTCTAAACTTCCTTCGATGAATATATAATCTGATTTAATAATACACACACATATATATATATATGTGTGTGTGTATGCAGCAAAAATAAACTAATATAAATAATATAATGTAACATTTGAATACATTTGATATAATAAGACAATATCATGATATAAAAACAAATATATATATATAATGCTATATAATGCTATATACATTTCACATCACCCTAGAACGTCCCCTACTTGTGGATGATCCTCCGAGTACCGGCGACATGCTAACGCGAAAGCGCCAGTGAAACATAGGGCGACTTGTGGTAAATACTATGTTTAATGGGGTTTTATAAACCAAAGTATAATTAATACTATGTTTAATATTATATTAATGGGGTTTTATAAACCAAAGTCTATAGTATATATATATATAACCTGGCCCTATAAACCCCAGTTGTATATAAATTATAAATATAATATTAATGCTAGTTGGTGGTTGACCTACCCCTCTGAAAAATATGAGTTCGTCAATGGGAAGGATGACATCCCATATATGAAATGAAAAATAAAAAATGCTCCAAACCACCAACCAGAATGGGGTTTTATAAACCAACTCAGCAAACTGCGGGGTAGCCCCTTGCAACCTCAACCAACCGTCATTTACGAATTATCTAAGTAAATATGTTTGATACGTAATTAAAACCACATGTTCGCTCCCTATCATTGACGGTAGAACTCAACAAATCAGTACTGTAACCCAAAAAAGATTGAACAGCGTGTCCAGGATAGGACCTAGATGATGTTTCCTCCATAATTTCTAGGTTTCTAAGTATCCTATCTATTTGGGGGGCTGCTATACCTGGGAATATGTTCATAACAGGACCAAAAGAAAAGATGGAAAGACACTTCTTCAAATTTGGGGATGATTTGGACACTGCTCACATGCTTTGACCTTTTGAGAACACTTATTTGGGCATTTTTTTTCTGATAGAGGTCCCCAAAGGGTGGAAAAGTATGGAAAAGTGTTTCCAGGATGCTATATAAATAATGTGTCTTCCATATTTTCCAGGTTCTATGCATTTGGAGGTTGCTATAAACACTCCATTGATGGTGTTTTAATCCATTCAAAATTCCATCAGATCACAATTCTTCCTGGTCCATTATATCCCCCATCTTTGTTGGTTAAATCCTCCAATTTTCACCGGTTTTTTTGACATTGCCACACCGTTATTTCCCGAGGTATTTGCCGCACAAGGGCCCCATTAAGCCCATTCAAAACCCACGAAATCCCATCACTGTAAATCACGCATTGAAATTGAATGAAATCACTATGACATCACCATGAACATCTCATAAAACCACCATTAGAATCACAATGTTTCTTGGTCAAATCCCAGTAAATCACCATGTTTTCTGGATCAAATCCCAAGAAATCAGTAACTTTCACCATTTTTCTTGCTCAAAATCCCAGTAAAAATCATATACAATCATGTGGGTATATAAATTATAATAATTCAATAATTCACTAACTTGACATAAGGCTAGTAAGGCTCACACACTTGCGGCCACAGCCATTCCTCCGCCACAGCAAGAGATGACCCCAAAGTCTGCCTACCCTTGAAGGACGCCTCTCATCAAAAGAGAAAATCATTACATCACAACCCACCCCTTCAAGCACTTATAGAAGAGGAAAATGATGTCGAGGCATCCTTAGATCTACCATGGCTCCGGCCATCCTGGAAGGTTCGAACCTCCAACACCTATGCCATAGTTCACCTTGAGGAATTCCAAAGTCGAAGTTTCTACAGATTTCTACAGTTGGTGGTTGGTGGTTTTAACCCCTCTGAAAAATATTAGTCAGTTGGGATGATATTCCCAGTATATGGAAAAATAAAAAATGTTCCAAACCACCAACCAGGTTGGGTCTTACTCAGCTTCCGTTATCGGCTCATTGTGCTGTTGAATTCCATCTCTGCGTGCCAGTCGGCGCTGTAGATGCGAATCTTCATCTGCAGCTCATCCACAAGCGGCCGCTCGACCATCAGCTGTTTGGGGATGATTCCCCTTTCTCCTAACTATGATTATAGTGAGGGACGACAGTGAGCTCGTTATAATTTACCCAGAATCATATCATAAATCACTGGTTGGTGGTATTTTACCCTTAAATCCACTGTAAATGGCAATTTTCAATAGCTATGTTAAATTACCAGAGGGTAAATCACCACACAGTTCCATTAAATCCCATTAAATCACCATTAAAATCACCATTAATCAAGTGATCACCATTTTTCAACAGCCCAATTCCCGCCTCAGGGTTCGGAAGCCGCTCAGCGGCACGCGCTTGGCCCAGCCCATGGCCGTGACGATGATGGCGAACTCGCTGTCTTGGTCCTAGAAACCGGGGATCCCGAACGGCCGTAAAAAATGGACATTTCACCGGTGATTTGAGGTGATTTCAGGATGAATTCACCACTAAAACATGGGGATTCAACGAGATTAACCACTTGCAATTAGGGATTTAACCATTATATAATATATTGCATATATAATCACATATATATATATATGATTATATATTATATATTATATATTGTATATTATATATTATTTACATATATATATATATATCATATACTACACTTTGGGATTTGACATGAGTTAACTACTATGTAACCACTGAAAATGGTGAGTTCACAAATGATTGAATCTACCGATTTCCCCGGTGAACATGGAGACTTCACCATGATTTAAGCAGTGAAAATCGGAAATGGTGGATTTAAACATGTAAAAGGAGGATTTGGCATGTTTTTTCTACTATGGGGGATTTTTTTACCATGAACAGTTGGAATGTCACATGATTTAGCCAATTTTCGATATATCAACATAAAAAACATGGTGACTCGATCATAAAAAAGCTCCGGATTTAATCACCAAAAACTTTGACAAAAAACGCATGTCACTTAAATGTCACAAATCTGTAAATGGTGTTGTCTTGCCTACCCAAAGTAAAGTAATTATGCAATTGAAGATTGAACTACCAAAAGTGGAGACGTATCCATCAACGTGGAGATTTGACAAGTAAAGCTAGGAAGGAAACCATCAGCGTGCCATATCAGAGGTTTCAAATGGTTTCAAGAGCTCAAATAGTCCAAACACTTTTTTGACTTGAGCTAAAAACACTAGCCTCCTAAAAAAAAACAACATGGACCTGACATGATCGAACTGGTAATGATGTGGAAGAATTACTGATCTTCGCGGTGTGTTGATTCCTAAAAAATCATCTGCAGTGGCAGGTCCTGATGCAGGGGGGAAGTGGTAAAAAATCCTTCCCACCAATCCCCCAACAAAACCCATGTTTTCATGGCTTTAATTATCCTCCGGTGATATAGTTATGGAAAATCACGGTTTTCAATAGGTAAATCATCATAAATCATCAATGATGTTCCAAGGCCATGTAATCTTGGGTAAATCCCATAAAATCCCCATTTCATCGCTCTTTGCTATTATGACACGATTAAATCCCACTACCCTCAGGTAAACTAACAGCTTGCTATGGAAAATCCCCGTTTAATAGGTAAATCAACGAACTAAATGCGCCTTTTACTGTCCCTATGTTAAATTACCAGGTGGTAGATCGCCAAAAAATTGCATTAAATCCCATTAAATCACCATTAGATCACCATTAAACCGATATAAATCCATATAAATTCATATAAATCCATATAAATCCAATATAAACCCAATATAAACCCAATATAAATCCCATTAAAATCACCATTAAAATTACCATTAAACATGACCAAAAAAGCGTAATTATCCATCAACAGCCCCGGCGAGCCGCTAGCCGCCGTGCCTTCAGGGCATGTGGGACTGCGATCACTGCCGTGACGCCGTCATTCTTCGGAAGTACCGGGGCTAACCTTGGAGGTTCTCCGGGATCCAGGAACCACCATAAACCTCCCAAAAAAAATTGAACACATGGAGGTTTTGATGGGAAAATCATGGGAAAACATGGGAAAACATTCAAACATTTAAGATATATCCGGAAAAAAAAGGTGTGTTTTGATGGGAAAATTATGGGAGAATGTGGGAAATCCCCGAACTAAATGAAGGTTTATAGCTTGGAAGATCATCGAACAAAATGGCGGATTTTCAATCGCCCCGAAAAAATGTAAACCCGCTGGTAATCAAACGTGGCCGGCTGGAGAATCCACCATTCACGGTATTCTTAGTTGATTTTCCAATGAAACCTTCATTTACAGGAGATTGTTAATTGTTATGCATGATTACCAAAGGATAAAACCATAATCTCATGAACATGTGTCGGCAAACTGTTTTTTGCTGTTTGTGTTTATGGATGTCATCTCGGATCAGAACATCCTGGGTTTCCATCGGAAACCAAAGCAACGGTCGCGAACGATAATGAAAATAGTTCCTTCTAACACTCCGCGAATTTAGCATGTCAGGCGAAGCCCACCGTGAGAATTGAAATAGGATTCAAATAAAAATTAGCAGGAATAGAAGTCCTATCTGAGTATCTTTGAGTTTTTGATGGTACTTGTTCGAGTTAAGCCGCTTCGAATGAAGTGTGTATAGCAATAATTGGAAAATAACATATTTCGCCACCAAGAAAAGGCCACTAACTTCGCAAATTTGATTGCTGAGTAGCTCAACTAGGCGATACGGGGTAGATATGTCTATACTTAGAAGTTTTTAGAAGGGGTTATAAAGCAACAAATTTCACTGGGAAGGCCCCTTCCTGCAAGATCTCATTGCTCGTTGTTTTGGTACATGTTTAAGACTTCCACATCTGCCAGAAATCCATAATTTACCCGGCCTGGTTATGACGTTTACATAGCCATGGTTTGTTGATGGCCCATGAAAATAGATGGTTTACCGAACTTATAAATGGTGGATCTTTCCATGGCAAACTGTTAGTCATAACCAGATGGTACTGCTGAAACTATGCTGAATCTATTCATTTTATTTCATTTTGAAATCCGACGGAGTGGTTTTTTTCTTCAGGGTAACGGCACTGCAATAAATTGATATAAATTGGGCATACGAAACACGACCAGTCAATCTGTGGCTGGTCGCTTTGCCAGGCCCTGTGAGGGGGAATCGTCACCCACCCCAAAAAAATCAAACCAACCACTACCCTCTGGTAAACGCTTACATAACTATGGAAAATCGCCATTTTCAATGGGAAAATCCACTATTTTCTATGGCCATTTTCAATAGCAAACTGTAACAAATTACCAGAGGACTATTTTACTCTCAATGACCAGTCTTGTGCCAGGTTGAGGCATACGCATCCGAAGCCAACACCTCATTCCCCCCATTCTGCGCTGCAAGAAACTCTTCGATGGGTACGGACACATCTTTGTGCTGCTGGAGTGGTACGTCCAAAGCCTGCAGGTTGGGCCACGTTCCTATTCTGAAGGTTGCGCCAGGCTGGAACCCTACAAAATCCATGAAGATGGCATTGTTTCAGCATGTTTTAGTTGCAAAACTGGATTGAATTCAATTTGCCTTTCTTCTTAAACAGTAAGCAGCACATCTTCCTGCTTTTTTGCTGAAGGATTGATATCTAGTTGATGGCGGAGGATAGATTTTATGTTCCCCTCCACTCTTGCTCAATTCGATGTTGGAAAACCCCATGAAATTCCATGATTTTCTGGTAAGAAAACTTCTACAAGCGTAGGTTTGAATAAAAAGCGAACAGGCTAGTTAATGCTAATATTAGAATATAGGATTGCTCAGGAGTCTTAATATATAGAATCTTGCGGTTCTCCAGAGAAAAATGTGGTTGCATTTCTTGATTCGCATAATATGTGTTTGCACACACGTCGAAAAAATTGATAAGTCCTCCATTTTCAGACAGGGCCTGGGGGGTTCCATAAATGGGGGGTATCCCCAAATGGATGGTTTATCATGGAAAACCCATCTGTAAATAGATGATCACTGGGGTACCCCCATGACTTAGGAAGCCACAAAAACATCTACCAAAAACCATCAAAAAACTCATGGTTTTCCTGTGAATTTCCATGTGTTTCCTCAAGTTCTACGGTTTTTCATCCGGAAACGCGGCAATGCCTGAAGTTTGAAGACGTGCCCCGCTTTGGTGAAGGCAAGAAGCGCATCAAACTCTCCTCAGCCCCATTCAAAAGGGCGAAAAAAGCACAGAGAAACATGCTGATTTAAGGGATTTAACATTTAACTGACATTTAGCCAACATGGGATACGAGTTAATTGGTAAATTAGCAGGAGGTATACGAAGCAGCAAAACGAAGACATATCACTTTAGAGAAAACCATCTTAAGAAAACCAGTTGTGCTGTGCTGTATAATCTTATTCTCGTGTCTGGCAAACACCTTAAAATTTAAATGAATAATCCATCAACAGCCTATACACTGCATGGCATGTTGAATGTGCATTAAATGCGATAGACCCAATGTGAATTAAATCCAACAATTGCAATGGGAAACCACCATTGTCACAGAAATCTGCTGATCTATAAATGCAAAATGTTGGGTCAAGAATTAGTCCGTAGACCTACCATTCACAAAGGTCTGCTTGCCTATTATTTCCTAGTTCCTTGACCATTCTAATTGATTTTGCTTCCATTTGCCGCAAATTACATCAAAAAAAATCATATGGTTAAACTATGTTGAACTACTATCCACCTTGCATCTTATGTCCCCTGAGATAGTCAAACCTGGCAGTGGAACATCGTTTCTGGAGAAAACCTACAGTACATATGGATACGTTGATTTCATGAGGGGTTCAACATGGTTCAACGAGCCCGGGGGCGTATGAAAATCAACCAACTTAAGCACTAGCTTACGGGTAGTTAGTTCCTCACCATCTACCATTTTTCGGGTCACCTGGCTGGGGGGTGTTTGTTGAAACCCCACGATAGGAGATCTTTGCGAGGGATTGTAGAAATGTCTTAGGAAATAAACTGCACTGATACAGGCAGGATGGGGCCCAAAAAATAGCTGAGATACAAGTGGCTGAACTATGGTGTATAGCAGATATAATTGTATATTATGTATATATATATATATATATACACAATTAATGGGGTTTATAAACCAACAGACATCACTGTCTGTGAAACCATCCACGATTTCCCCACGCCATCCAAGTCTCGACAAACGAAGGCCGCATTGATGGCATCTGGAAGTTCCGTGTCCTCCTCTTCCTGACGATGAGGAGCTGAAGCAGCTAGTAAAATGGTGACTCTATAGGAGATTTTATGCCTTAAAGGGAGATAAAATTTAAAATTTGCCTATACATGGCTTAAATCCTGTTTCGATATTTCCTGTCGTTGTACCCTAAAAGAAGCCCTCTAGGCATAGGTGATTTGACTTGTCCTTTAGTAAATTCATTCCTTGTTGCCCGGCGCCCAATCGCGAATTCACGAGTCAAAACGAATGGGACTACCAATGAGTAGCTCATTTTTTCCAGCTAACACCTGGTTGGCAACAACAGTCATGATAATGATATGATGCCCACTTTTAAATGAGAGAGAACCATAAGATAAATGTGACCGAACTATATCCAAAGTATTCAACGGATACCTTGTAATTAGCTAACAACATGTAGCCGAACACCAGCCATCAAGGACAAACAGTGGGATCTCTCACTACTTGTCTAATCAGTGGGAGGGTAGTTCACGCAGCCTCATCCCGAGAAATGGGTGCGGGATGATTTGCTCCCATTATAACGTCCTTTATATATATATATAATATCCTAACTTAGGAATCCTAACAATTCCTAACATATTAAACCTCTATCGTTGATGGTAAATCCCTTAATTAACTCGTTCCCGCCGGCTTCCCCGCCTTCTCTTCTGCCGCACCTTTCCTCGCAATCAACTTGCCCTTGCCACCGCGGCGTGCACCCTGAAAGCGTGCCGTCCTGATCCGCTTGATCTGTGAGAAACTGTTGCTCAGAACCAAGACACCTCGGCCGCGCCCCTTTTTGGTTACCTCTGGTTGATGGTAGGGATGTATACGTGTGTATATATGTGTGTATGTGTGTGTTTATGTGTGTATATGTGTATATATGTGCATATGTATATATATATATATATATGTATATATATATATATATGTATATATATATATGTATATATATATATGTATATATATATATATGTATATATATATATGTATATGTAGATGTATGTAGTTATGTAAGTTGGTGTGTCAACCTGAAACTGGGGGACAGCACCTTGTACGAGCTGTGGTGGACTTGGTCAGTCAAAATTGGGAGTGCCTTGCATCCAACATGATGGCAGTAGTGCATCTGATTGTATTTTTCCCCCCTATTGTTTCAATAAGAAAATCAATGAAACTGATCCAAAAACGGGAACATTATCAATGGATTCTATAACTGGGACCAACTGGCTGATCATCAGTCTGAGCTTGATGGACCCCAGCATGAATTCCATGATAAATCCCATTCCAACGATATGAGTACTGTATAGTTTTGTTATTCTATTCTCATCATATTCACATTCTAAAAACATATCCATGCCATCGGATATGAAAACAACCTCACATGTTTAAGGTTGTTGTGGAAGAGGACCTGGCTTCGGTGGTACATTCGACGGGTCCACTTTTGGAATGTCTCCCTGACGTGGGACTTTCATTGGTGGCTCTTTCAGCGGGTCATCATCAGTGATGGCGGGTCGAGGAGTCTGATATGCTAAGGCACTTTCTGTCTTGATTGCCCTTCACCATGAACATCAATGCTGCTGACTCGGTCACGAGAGCGAGCACGAAGTTGAACAGCATCACGACATTTGCAGCTGCTACAACTGCATCGATGTTTGCAGCTGGCGCATTTGCTGGTCGAGAAGCGGTCAGATAATGGCAAAGTGCAAAGACGAAAGCTCGGAAGGCATCTGCGAGCGTGCAGATGTTGGAGTAAACTCGCGCTTCCGGACTGAAGACCAGAGGATTTGCGAAATAATCATCCGCAAAATCGTTGTTGTCAGGGTATCCAAACTCAGTGTAAAGTAATAATGAGCCTGGTCCCCAAGCTACACCTGGTGCTTCCTTGCTGCCACAAACACTGTTGAGGTAGTTGAGCATCCTGTCATAGTTGTCAACTGCATTGGCATCCAATGGTCCAATGTGAAGTAGTTGTAGAATCTATCTTCAGCGGTGCCTGCTCCATCAGCTGGTGGCTGCACTAAAGGCAGAACAATCCTTGGGCCATCCGACTTGATAAACGCGTTGGTCGGCAGCACATCGATAAGAAGTTCCCAAATTGGATTTGGTGTTGGACCTGAATGCACATAGCGCTTGGCTTGGCTATACACTCGTCCTGTAACTCCTACTGCTGCAATTCTGTCGTTGCCTATGCCCGGCAGTTTGACTGCGGCTTCAATGACATCAGCCATTGATCGGCATGCAAAAGCACGCGATGCAGGCCCTGGCTCAATCTCTGGAAATGAATCCTCGCCAGCTTCTTTCGCAGCATTGTTCAGTATGCGAGTAATGGCATACCTGCATAGTCCAATGTAAACGTCAAAGCCGCATGATAATCACTATATATGCCCATAATGTGGCGGGGTGGTACGCTAATCCCATAGCGAACTTCCATTTTATTGGTATTGTCCAACTTGCCATTTGCCCATAGCTAACCGTATTCTAGCGAGATGCAATGCACCTGCATTTGCTTGAACAAATCTTCACCATTCGATGCACACTCAATTCTATCAGCATTAGGCCTTATCCCACAACTAATCGCACATTTCACCCATGGCAAACCAACCAACCATAATTTATCAACTATATTATATCCCCAATACGTTTGATGGTTAAAACACTGGTAAAATACTAATGAAATCTATTGAAACTTTGAACCACCTATTATGATTTGCCTGTAATCATCAACCATTACAAGGTGAGGCCGCCAAATTTTGAGTAATAACCGAGTAAATCCCAGCACTGAGCTGAGCAGATCCCAGGTAGCGGTGCACACTGAGCTGGAACGGTCCCAGGTTGAGGTCCAGCGGTGCACAGTGAGCTGGGAAGGTCCCAGGTTGAGGTCCAGCGGTGCACACTGAGCTGGGAAGTTGGCAAAGAGCTTGCCGCACAAAGTCGGCGAAGAGAGTTGGCAAATAGCTTGGCGAAGAGTTGGCAAGGCGGAAGTGCAGGTGGAAGTTGATGCAGACATGGTCGAGGAGAAACTGAAGGAGGAGGCGAGGAGTAGGACGAGGAGGAAGAGGACAGCTAGTCGAGGAGGAGGAGGAGGACGAGGAGGAGGAAGATGAGGCGGAGGAAGGGCGCTCTGATAAAATCTAACAACCCTCACCTGGCAGGTGGGGAAATACTTATATATATATAAATATAGAGAGAGAGAGGGAGATAATTATATTTATATAGAGTTATATATATATAGTTGCGCTGGACCTCAACGGCCAGATAGAATGCCAGAAGATATGCCAGATAGCATGTCAGATAGAATGCCAGAAGATATGCCAGATAAAATGCCAGAAGATATGCCAGAAAGAATGCCAGAAGGTATGCCAGATAAAATGCCAGAAGATATGCCAGATAGAATGCCAGAAGGTATGCCAAATAGAATGCCAGATAAAATGTCAGAAGATATGCCAGAAGATATGCCAGAAGATATGCCAGATAGAATGCCAGATAATATGCCAGAAGATATGCCAGATAGAATGCCAGATAGAATGCCAGAAGATTTGCCAGATAGAATGCCAGAAAATATGCCAGATAGAATGCCAGAAGATATGTCAGATAGAATGCCAGAAGATTTGCCAGATAAAATGCCAGAAGATATGCCAGATAGAATGCCAGAAGATTTGCCAAATAATATGCCAGAAGATATGCCAGATAGAATGCCAGAAGATATGCCAGGTAGAATGCCAGAAGATATGCCAGATAGAATGCTAGAAGGTATGCCAGATAGAATGCCAAATAAAATGTCAGATAGAATGCCAGAAGATTTGCCAGTAACAAAATGTATAAATGTCATGGTGTGGTTTACACGAAGCAAAGTAATTATCTATAAATATATGCATATACATGAACATCTATGTATGTGTATAGATAGATAGATAGATAGATAGATAGATAGATAGATAGATAGATAGATAGATAGATAGATAGATAGATAGATAGATAGATAGATAGATAGATAGATAGATAGATAGATAGATAGATAGATAGATAGATAGATAGATACATAGATAGATAGATAGATAGACAGATAGATTGATAGATTGATAGATAGATAGATAGATGGATTAGATTAGATTAGATTAGATTAGATTAGATTAGATTAAGATTAGATTAGATAAGATTAGATTAGATAAGATTAGATAGATAGATAGATAGATAGATATACGTTCCCCATACAACTTAGTTAACCTTGAATCAAGTGTGTCAACTTAGCTATCCCTGGCCCTTTTTTCATCCAGGGCACACTGTTGGTTCACGGAGTTATCCTCGAAATCTCGGCCTTGCTTCTTCGAGAGACGCTCCGCCTTTCCAGGACTTGGTTCGGGTGCTTGGCCCAAGAGGCCCATGATTTGGGATACAGAAATGGCATGCTCGACATAATCTTACTGGTGCGTTTTACGCATGGAATTTTCGGGAATGATCCACTGGCTAACTATCAATAATCATCCCAGCAACCCCCATTCCTATCCATTCCCTAAGTAATGGGGGTTTGACCATCAAACATGGTGACCTACTGCGATTTAATCAACAAATGATGGGGACGTAGAAACATATAATGGGCTAATGGGTATATAATACGTATTTATAACCAATAATTCATGAACTGGTTGGTGGTTTCCACTTCTCCTGAACAATAGGAAAGTCAATTGGGATCATCATCCCAAATATTTGAAACTAAAACTCTTTGAAACCAGCAACCAACTACAGTAGAATATATTACAAACTAAACACAAACGCTCTTGTAAAGAAATGGCTTTCAAACATGTTCTTCAAATGGACCAATAAAGATGTCGGTGTTCCCATTTCGGGCCTTGCGAGGTGGTATAAACCCAAGACGTAATCGACTTTTCTCAACTTAGGTAACATACTGGGGTACCACCTTGTGGGCTTACAAGTACCTTGTAGGTCATGGTTTATCCCAGCCCTGAGGCCTCCACTGCCTGATAAGATTATATAAGTATGTAGACTATGTAGACACAATGGTGATCATGATCCCACATGTTTTTAGGATCGAAAATCCCACGTATTTCAAAGCACCAAAAGCCCATTTCTTAGTTTCTGAGCTCAAATCCAGCAAAATTAAACTGTGAAAATGGACCTTTTCAATAGATTCTGTAGGGCGGTGCCCCCAAGATAGCGTTCAGTTGACACATATATATATATATATATATATTCAATGGATTGGTTTAAGGGAAAGTCTTAACCAGAAACCATGGTTTTTACCAACAAATATAAGGTTTTCCTGTAAATTGTCCCATCATCCATTTCCATGATATATATATATATATATATATATATGTGGCTTAAGTAACTTAACTATGGTTTATGGTAGATATAACTATAGCCATCCTGAGGAATCCGTGGTGAATCCTTGGTGAAGGATTCACTCCATGTCATCCAAGTCTACTGCTTGGTTAGCCATGGAAAATCACCATTTTTAATAGGTAAACCATCTATGAATATGTTAAATAAATGGGCCATCTATACCATAGCGAACTGTTAAATAACCAGAGGTATATATAAATCCACATTTCACCGGGTTTTTGCGGCGCCTCTTTCTGCTCCTTCGCCTCCTGCGCTTCCCAGGCGTCCAAAGCCGATTCCAGCGCCAGCAAGTCGTTCCTAGACGAATGATGTTGTGGCTGGGTGAATGGTTTGGTTAATGGGTAACGGTAATTGTTAATAATAGTTAATAATGGTTAATGATGGTTAATCAATGGTTAATCAATGTTTAATCAATGGTTGACCAATGGCTTGTCAATGGTTAATAATGTTTTTTTTTACCATGTTTAATTAATGGGTTCATGGTTAATAATAATGGATTCAGGGCTGGTGAATAAGTAATAATAGTGGGATTAAAAACCATGAATAACCTCATGGATTAATGGGATAATGGGCCAATGGGTTATAATAACCTAATAATGTTGGTTAATAGTGGATTAATGGTTGGTGAATCATACTTGGTTAATGGATATTTATATCATTTAATGGATTCATGGTTTTTGAACAATAGTATGTTTTCCGCTAGAGTGCTAGAGTGTCCGGGGGGTGTGCCCGGTGAATAATCGTTGGTTAATGGATTAATAACCTAATGCAGTAGTGGGGGGAACCCTGGCTGCCATAGAGCTACCACGACGAATGGGGACAGGTGACAATTTCAACCTTCAAAATGACGATTTTGGTTTTGGGGGTGGTTTATGACATTGGCTTTACCATGCTTTACCACATGAATGGGAAAAACGCAAACATGATATTAGTAGCGGTGATCGAATGGTGATAGAATCGTGATATACCCTCTGGTAAACTAAAATAACTGTGGAAAATCACGAATTTTAATGGGTAAATCAACTATTTCTATGG
Organism: Cladocopium goreaui; assembly: GCA_947184155.2. Taxonomy (NCBI): domain Eukaryota; class Dinophyceae; order Suessiales; family Symbiodiniaceae; genus Cladocopium; species Cladocopium goreaui. The sequence goes on from CAMXCT020006802.1 coordinate 134,912, forward strand.
CAATTTTCTATGTCGCTATGTTAGTCATTACCGGGACGGGTAATGGGGATACAAACAACAATAGCCATACAATCAACGCTAGTTAAGGTCACAAGATTCCCAGCTCATGGTTGATTCCAAAAAACTCAGGAAGTGGGGCATGAACTCATCACGATAAGGTATAAATGTTATATTTGTATCAATGTAAACCACCAAATGAAGAAAAAAAGACGAATATTATATATATATTTCATAATATATAGTTGGGAGGGTACCCCCAGTATTTTTAAAAATATGATAAATTACCAATAAAATTGGCAACCCCGTAATACACTGATGGTTCTTGATCTCGCTTGGGTGAACATTATTGAACTCGGGTACACATCACAAGTAGGATTAGGATGGATATCTCAAATGTCGACTGCTCCACTGGAATGGGGAAGGTGGCGGTGGAGGCATGTTTCATCACTTTCGCAGCTATGTCCCTATCCTATTCCCGCCCTACCCTCTGGTAATTTAACATAGCGACATAGAAAATGGCACCTTTAGTTCGTTGATTTACCTATTAAAGATGGTGATTTTCCATAGTTTGTTTACCAGAGGGTAATCGCTATGATATAAATACCTAAATCAGGGACACCAAAGTGACTAGATTCGATCCAACACACCAGGGGTTCCCAACGAGGCATCGCAATATGACATAGGGCGGAGGGATCAATTACAATACTCTGCCATCGGCTTCGCCAAGTGCTTCGTGATCTTCGTATTGTTACCAGTTACCACGCAAACAAATAACAGCAAACCTAAAAAAAGATAGGCAAGTACGATCCAGTCAATAAAGATAATGTGGCATATGGCAAACGCAATAGTAAAGCGTCCATTTGGGGATAGTTGATCCAACCCATCAAAATGGTGATGACTTGGGGATGGTTTATTGTTGGCTTTAACACTTTACCACTTTACCAAATGCTGGTCCCATTTTCTGACCCCACTATGGTTGGATAATAGTCCCATGACATATCCCATTGATAACCACTATAACCATTGGTGAACCCTCCAAATTGATCTTTTTTAATGGCTATTCATTCTATATAATTATTTTTTTTTGTTGGGGGTTGCTATATTCCCAACATTTCCCAAGCAAAAGGAAAGGCCCAGTGACTCCCACATCTCTTCCAAGGTCATCTTCTGCAGTTCCTTCAGCTTCGTTAAACCTTGGAGAACCACCGCGATAGATTCACCCCAAGGGCCCCCGGTTTACCTTAGCCAAGGTGAGTGAAATATGTAGATGAATTCGGTTTTAAAAAATTACATGGGTTTATGGTGGACATGTATCAGTTACCATCTGGTAAACTAAATTTTTGAAAGCTAAATCAACGAACTAAATCGCAATGTTCATCCATTTTCTATGTCGCAAACTCTTTGTTTACCAAAGGGCAGATGGGTTTATAATTGGGATACAGTAGGTTATAAGCCACAAATCCTAACCACAAATCGCTAATCAATCCCATGGCCCATCTTACCATAGAATTCCGTGAAATCACCATTAAAATCACCATCATTTCACAACGGCGTCCATGGCTCCCAACGCTGCTCTAATTCTTGCATGAGCTTCTCGGCGCGCTCCTGGAGATGGTTCAAGGTGATGAACCCCAGGAACACAGAGGTTTTCTGGGGAAAACCAAGGCAAAAACCATGGGAAAACCATGAAAAATCATGGACAAACCCAGGTATTCTAAGGTGGTACAGCGCTGGAATCGGTCAAATAAAAGCCGGACCCCGTTCACCAATGAATTTGGGAGATAGGCCAACAAGACATGGTTTGTTAAGCAACAATCACGCTGGTTCCACTCCAAGGTCTGGTTTTAGGGGGACACATGCAAAGTTGATGGAATTGCTGTAATTGTCGTCCACCCTACGTGCTGCAGAATCAATTTTCAAAGGCATCATCGTGGCTGTCAATTCCAAGTTTCAAGGGCTATTTTGGTTGCAACAACTGCAAGAATCGAAATACAATGAAATACCCCATGCTTAGAAAATCTCAAAGAATCCTGGCAGAATCTTCCATTGGGAGTATGTTTTGCTGCAACACCATCTGCAAATTGGGGCTGTTATTTTCCGCAGTTTGGCAGGGTGACCTTGGTCAAAGTCCAAAGCTTCATTTTCAGCAAGTACTCATAGCCATCCTGAGGCAGGGCAGTTAGATCACTACAATGTACCATGTCTTGCGATAGGGATACCTAAGCAATTTTCACGGCACCGAAATGTTAATAACATTGCTAAACTATGCTAAACTTTAAAAGAATAAGTGGATACTCATGGTGAACACTTACCAGCATCAGCACAGATGCACTTCCAGGCTGAAAACGGAACTCATCAGCTGGGACAAAAGTAATTGTGACCGCTACACTTGGACGTGACGAAGTTTTAGTGATGTGAACATCCTTGGTGGCTCACCACTAAGTGGGTCATAAACACAATTATGAGTAGGCTTTTTGTAGGCTTAGTCCAGAACTTGGGGAACCAACTTACAGGTAGCCGACTACCTTGGAGCGCAATGATTGCTTTGCACCTTCGCCTAACTGGGCGCTTTGTCATTTCATAGGGAGTCCTTACTAAAGTTGCACCAGTTTTTCTCAAACCATGGCAACCCAAACGTCTGTAAATGTAATTACTTTACTTCGTGTGATCCCCACCATGACATTTATACATTTTCTTACTGGCAAATCTTCTGGCATTCTATGTGACATATCTTCTGACATTCTATTTGACATTCTATCTGGCATATCTTCTGGCATATGATCTGGCATATCTTCTGGCATATCTGCTGGCATTCTATCTGGCAAATCTTCTGGCATTCTATCTGGCATATCTTCTGGCATCTATCTGACATATCTTCTGGCATTCTATCTGGCATATCTTCTGGCATATATTCTGACATATCTTCTGGCATTCTATCTGACATATCTTCTGGCATATTCTTCTGGCATATCTTCTGGCATATCTTCTGGCATATCTTCTGGGCATATCTTCTGGCATTTTTCTGGCATTCTATCTGGCAAATCTTCTGATTCTATCTGCTAATCTTCTGACATTCTTTCTTTTCTTTCTAACTTTCTGCACATTCTTTGTCCCATATCTTCCTACATGAGTCCGCAGGGAAACACTTGCGTGGATACTCGCGGAGGTCCGGTAAGGGACACTGGGCATGGGTTGAGGTCCGGCAGGGAACACTGGGCGTGGATGGTCGTGGTTGAGGTCCGGCAGGGAACACTGGGCGCGGATGGTCGTGGTTGAGGTCCGGCAGGGAACACTGGGCGTGGATGGTCGTGGTTGAGGTCCGGCAAGGAACACTGGGCGTGGATGGTCGTGGTTGAGGTCCGGCAGAGAACACTGTGGATCGCGGGTCGCAGTTGAGCAAGGACGACGAGGACGACGAGGACGATGAGGACGACGAGGACGACGAGGAGGACGAGGAGGAGGAGGAGAGGAGGACGAGGCAGGAGGAGGCGGAGGAGGAGGAGAAGGAGGAGGAGAAGGAGGAGAAGGAGGAGGAGGAGGCAACTGACATAAAATCTAACAACCCTCACCTGGCAGGTGGGGAAAAATGATCTAAATCATTTTTAGAGACATGCGCAAACTAACAACATCCACGGTATATCCACTGGATCATCTTTCAAAACCATTCATGGCTAAGTTGGCTAAGAACCCAACGTGTACACATCCACTGGGGTCCCAAAACCTGGGTACCTCAGGTTCAGTTTTCCACAAGCCAGGCTATAGGTTCTATTCATTTCTTAAAACGGCCTGTCTTCATGTTAGTTTCCGTGAGATTTACTAGACTATTAGAAAATATACGTGTATATATATATATATATATATACATATAGTGTGCTTGTGTGTGTTTGGTTTCGTCTTATTTTGGGTATTCACATTGGATTTAAATTTCCAAGATTTTCTCAAGCAATGTCCAAGCACACCTCAGATTACAAAATCCAGACTATTGCGGGGCTACCCCAAAATCTGTGATAAATTGGTCTGAAAATTTGCTCTCCGTAATTAATACACTGGGGGTTTAGCAAAATCCTGGGCTTTCATTAGAACCACCTGTTATTTTTTTGATATTGACATCAGAAACAAAATGACAGTTCTTATTCCTGGGATATGATGGCCACCATCCAGGCCGAGCGTCTTTACCAGACAAATCCACATCTTCATCTTGTACGTCGATGACCTTGATGTTTTGGGCTCGAAAAAGGTGGACGCAGAAATGGGCCCCAAAGAACATATCCGGGTAAATTATAGTAATTCACTAACCTGAAATAAGGCCAGCTATTGGGATAATTCCTTGAATCTTAACCATCATTCCAGGGTTCGCTCGCGACGTGAGGTCACTATAATTTACCCAAACACATGGGCGCAGGAATGGTTTCTAGTGGGAAAGATGCTGCTGCAATTAGCATTGATGGAAATTTGATGAGATTGACCCAGCAAATATTGGATAATCCCATCCGCATGGGATTCAATAATTACATATAATTACCCCAAAGAAAGGGTAAAGAATAGACCTAATACTAGGGCTTTCTAAGGGGAATTGAACATATAATCATTACGGGGATGGGATTAGTTGATTATTGTTGTTGCTTGGTTGAGCAGTTGAGCAGCAAAAAAATAGGGGGCAACCAATCAATTTAATCAAATGGGGTCTGAATGGGCTTTTCATGAATAGGCGAATTGTTGTTGTTGTTGTTGCTGGTGTTGTTGTTGTTGTTGTTGTTGCTGTTGCTGTTGCTGTTGCTGTTGCTGTTGGTGTTGGTGTTGTCGTTGTCGTTGTCGTTGTCGTTGTCGTTGTCGTTGTCGTTGTCGTTGTCGTTGTCGTTGTCGTTGTCGTTGTCGTTGTCGTTGTTGTTGTTGTTGGTGTTGGTGTTGGTGTTGTTGTTGTTGTTGTTGGTTGTTGTTGTTGTTGTTGTTGTTGTTGTTTTTTACATTTATAATCACAATTAATCACATATAATCACTATTTCAGCAGGATTTCTTCGATGCTTCTACCTTTTTGATCCTTTATGGGGGTTGTCATGGCTGGATTTCTGGGGATGGCATACCCCAAACGTTGCAATATCCATGACGGATCCATGGTGCTGGTAGAAAAATGCTAACATAAAGGGGGTATATTGACGGGATCCATGGAGCACCATATATAGCAGCACCATGGATCCGCCATGGGATAGTAGAGAAGCACTGATGCTATGCGATAGAACTGGCCCAAACATGGCAACAGAAGCCATGTTTAATTGCGGAAATTGGTCCCAGTTCAGTCGGTTCCATGATTTTGATTGATTTTGGATAGCCTCCGCAAATGTAACATAACTTAACTATGGAAAATGACTACCTTTAACATCCTTTAATAGGTAAGTCATCGGACTCAATGGACAAATTGCCTATAGCAAACTGTCAGACTACCGAAGGCTCAGGCTCATCGGTTTATACATCACATGTTTCTTGGTCAAATCCCATGAAACCCTCCATTTCGATCCATCTCGGATATAGGATGGGGGACCCTTCTGGTACCTGACCATTTCAGAGACCGTTGGTCCAGCACCAGTTCATATTGTCTGACTTTTTCTGCCTGTTTTTTGTAACTTTCACCTTCTCGGCGCATCTGACAAACGTTGTGTTTGTGCCCCCGTTTACTTCCACTTGCTTCTCCTGCACTTCCACCTCCACCTGTTGACTCTGTGGGCTCGGGGGCTGGAGGCGGTGGCGGTAGTCCCAGTGGGAAGAAGGCCTGGTATCTGTGAAGGGGGAAGTCTTCACGGAGCCACCACTGTCCGGGTGCGGTGGCCTCGGTGTGTGGCGGCGCCTTGCTTGTCGCTGCCAGCGGCGGCGTCACTGGTGCACCAGGAGGAGGTCCACTGGCGGTCGTCGCCTCTGCTGGGGGAGGTCCACTCGTCGCCTCTGCTGGGGCTGGTGGTGCCACCTTCGCCGCCGCCTTCGCAGTAAGCGGCTTGGGCAGTGCTGGTGCTTTCTTCTTGGGTACTGCTGTGGTCGGCACTGGAAGCTTGGTTGGCGGCGCTTTCACAGGCGGCCTTTTTGGCGGCGTCACTGGGGCTCGGTCTCCCATGGTTCAATGGATAGGATCTGAGGCGAGGTTTGGGCCTTCCTGAATCCGAAATGGGATAACCTTGGGTATCCTTGGATAACCGGGGATGAAACCAGTTCTAAATTGGGTACCACATGGTAGACCTGCAAAACTGGTTGATACAAAATGGAGATAGGAGCAGCTGGGACCCATTCCTAGATGGGCCTCGAAGCGGGCAAAGTCATCGACATACAGCTTTAGAATGCTTGAAAGCTAGATCGCTATATCATGTTATATCAATAACCCATTGATAACTTTGGATATTCTTAATGACTATTGACATAACATGATATAACGATCTACTAAAGTTATCAATAACCCATTGATATTCCAAAGTCTCAACATCTATCAATAACTGGTTGGTGGTTTCAACCCCTCTGAAAAATATGAGTTCGTCAGTTGGGAGTATTATTCCCAAAATACATGGAAAGTCCTAAAATTCCATGGTTCCAAACCACCGACCAGATAACCCATTATAAGGTATTTTCAATGTCGCTATGTAACAAATTACCAGAATGTAAATACACAGCAAACCAGTTGTTTGAGGATGATTCCCCTGTCTCCAAACCCATTACCAGTAGTACCGCACAAGGCGGTGGCGGAAGTTTCAAAAATGGAAAACCTATAGGAGAGGTGAGTTGGTGTGACGCACAAATGGCAGAGCGAACCCACTGATGGATTGAAAGGTGGTTGAGTGTTTCTCCCTTTCTGTCTCTCTTTCTCTCTTTCTCTCTGTGTCTCTCTTTCGCCATCTATCTACAGAGCTACCTTTCTAGCCATCTACCTATCTACCTGTCTATTCATGTATCTATCGATCGATTTGTTTATTCACCTACCTATTAAACTGTCCATCTTTCTGTCTATCCAGCCATTCATCCATCCACTTACTTCTCTCTGTTAGTTTTTTTCCGTCCATCTCTTCATCGATCCATGTCCACAGCTATCCATCACCATGTTCTTCGTTCTGTTTCTCTATCGATTCATCCATGCATCTGTCCGTCTACCTCTTCTTCCAGCCATCCATCCATCTATCTAGCTACCCATGCGTTTATCTGGTCATCGACGCTTCCAGCGATCTTTCGATTTAGCGATCTATGTGTCCATCTGTCGATCCATCTACCTGTCTATTGATCGATCTGTCTCTCTATCTAGCCACCCATCTTTCGATTTATCTCTCGATGAATTTATGGATCTTGCGATGCATCGATCTGTCTATCTATCTATCGATCTATTTACCCGTCTATCTATCGATCTAGCTATCAAATCCCATTGCACCTATCCCCTGTTGTGCTTCAAAAACCGATGCCTGCAAGAGCTCCCACTGCGTTATTTTCCTTCGTCGGCCTACGGTTGCACGATCCGTGTCGGAGACAAAACGGATGCAAAACGCAGACGCTACACGGATGGGTCAGAAAAAACACCATCATTCCAGCGTTCCAACGACAACACTGGTAACAACAAGGTTACATGCTGCAGACTCGGGAGCGCGGCCAGAAAAGACACACGCTCCATTGAAAGTCAGATCTCTGTGATGCCGTTAACAACGGCTAACCCTATGCGCTAACTCCATCCATGTGTCTCTCTATTTCTGTCGCTATTTTTTTCTCTATCTATCTTTCTACCTACCTACCCACCCATCTATCTCTCTATCTTTTTATCTGCCTAGCTACCTACCTACCCATCTATGTCTCTGTCTGTTTTTCTATGTCTCTATCTATCTATCTATCTGTCTGTCTGTCTGTCTGTCTGTCTGTCTATCTGTCTATCTGTCTATCTGTCTATCTGTCTACCTGTCCATCTATCTAGTAAACTATCGATCTATCTCCCTATGTGTCTATCTATGCATCTATTCATCCGTCAAGTTCTCTCTCCACCTGTCCTTCGATCTACCTCTTGACCTGTCGATCAATCTGTCTAACCGCCACGTCGACAACAAAACAATGCTGCTAGACTTCTGTTGGCAACATCAAAAACGAAGCGATTCTGCGAGACTTCCTTCAAAAATGGAAAGTTGACTGTACAGCTGACGGCCTCGTACCAATGCGTTTTTTGCGATTTTTCCATGCCGTGTCTCTAAAGTACTGCGCCTGCCACGAAAAAGTTAGTCCAGGTCGTATACGATGCTGCACCTGTCACGAAATAGCATCTTGGCATAGCTGATGATTTGATACGCCTACGCCAAAATGCAACCCCTCTCAGGAAATCAGCTCCTTGAGCTCCGAACATCTCTGCTGAAGATGCCTCTTGTACTGCGCCTGCCACGAAAAATGCATCTGTGCAGATCCTCTTCAAATCTCCCACGCCTGCCATCGTTTTTGAAAATGCTACAAAACCCTCACGTTTTAGTCACTTTTCAGTGGATGCACAAACCACGCCACCTACCGTACGAAACGACGTCTGAACGTCCAAAATGTCTCCGAGACCCTCAGTTTTTAACACTTTTGACTTCGAAATGTGCTTCGCGCCACAACGCCGTGCACTTTTTCGACATCTCAACTTCCAAAAATGCTCCGAGACCGCCAGTTTTTAACACTTTTGACTTCCAAATGTGCTTCGCGCCACAACGGCGTCCACTTTTTCATACTTTTTCGACATCTCAACTTCCAAAAGTGCTCCGAGACCCTCAGCTTTAACACTTTTGACTTCGAAATGTGCTTCGCGCCACAACGCCGTGCACTTTTTCAACATCTCAACTTCGAAAAGTGCTCCGAACCCCTCAGTTTTTAACGCATTTTACTTCCAAATGTGCTTCGTGCCACAACGGCGTGCACTTTTTCGACATCTCAACTTCCAAAAGTGGTCCGAGACCCTCAGTTTTTAACACTTTTTACCCAAATGTGCTTCGCGCCACAACCCCGCGCACTTTTTCGTCATCTCAACTGTCAAAAGTGGTCCGACCATGGTGTGCTTTGCACATTTTCACTTGGAAATGTGCTTCGCGCCACAACGCCGTGCACTTTTTCAACATCTCAACTTCCAAAAGTGCTCCGAACCCTCAGTTTTTAACACATTTTACTTCCAAATGTGCTTCGCGCCACAACGGCGTGCACTTTTTCGACATCTCAACTTCCAAAAGTGCTCCGAGACCGCCAGTTTTTAACACTTTTTACTTCCAAATGTGCTTCGCGCCGCAACGCCGTGCACTTTTTCAACATCTCAACTTCCAAAAATGGTTCGACGCTGAGGTGTTTTGTACCTTTTCACTTCGAAATCGGCTTCGCGCCACAACGGCGTGCAACTTTTCATCTCTCATCTCCCCAGATGTCTCCGCACCCCCCGCTTTAGCGAGCCTACTTGTCAACCCTCCGGAGCCACAAAACCACGAAAAACACAGTGTTTTGCGACTTTCCTACCTTTTCGCGCATCTGCATCTTCTTTCTTCTGATCTTTTCTCTTCTGACTCTTCTCCCTGCTGACTGCTTTTTCATCTCTCCATATTGTCGGAAGTTTGGCTTCTAAACTTCCTTCGATCAATAACCCATTATCAATAATTATTCCAAATAACATAATTATTGACATATAATACAAATAACCAATCGTGAGGCATTAGTGAGGCATCCTAAGTGGGTAGCGAGGTCATATATCAATAACCCTATTGGTCAATGACTCATTATACCCTCTGGTAAACTAACATACGTACCAGTAGCTATGGAAAATCACCACTCTTTATGGGTAAATCAACTATAAATGGCCATTTTCAATAGCTTTTTGTATGTTTACCTAGAGGGTACCCACTTAGGATGCCTGCGATCCAGCCATTCTTCGACGAGCACAGCGGCTCGTCGCTTCTTGTGGCGCCGCGGGGATTTCAGTTCCGCGATCTCCACCTTGCCTGCATCGATGTCCTGTGGAGCTTTGGTATACCCTCTGGTTATGACTAACATAGCCATGTTTTGTTGATGGCCCATAGAAATAGATGGTTTACCGAACTAAAAAATAGTGATTTTCCATGGCAAACTGTTAAATAACCAGATGGTATCATCATCATTTACCCTAGGGTAAAACCAACATAGATGTGGAAAACCCCATGGTTTTCCGAGTAAAATGATCTACCAACAGGTGGATGTTTGGACTTCAAGCATTTGCATCTACAAAAATTACAATAAAGATCTCACCAAAACATGGCTTGCATGATCCTGAAAGAATAGGAATAGAACCCATGATATCCCATGACTGTACAATAATTCTTTGGCTATACTGCTATACCGCCCATTACGTATCATTGTGTGCCACTTATTCAGGACGAGCGAAAGCAACAGAAACAGTGGCGAAACCAAGCTCGCGAGCTAAATGGGATGAGTGTCTTGAGCTACCTGTAATGACATGAGAAAATCAATGAACATCATGAACATCATCATCTTTGACCCATGTGAGGAGATTATATAGCCCAGCTCAAATAGAATCTATATAGAACCAATGTGGCAAATCACCATCAGCATGGTACAGGAAGGGGCCTCCAAAACCACAGGTAAGTTGGTTGACAACTAGGCCAACAATGGGATTGACGTGAGTTTACGGTGGATATATATATATATATATATTATATCATATTATGTTATATTATATTATATTATATACCGATAGTAATGAATAGTGAGATGGTTTTAAAAAACAATTTACAACTGGGATGGCACTACGTTGTAGAGATGAACTTTTGCGTCCTTCAGAACACACACACGCACACAATTGACTGGTGGTCATGACTGATATAGTGGACGAAGAAATCATGCTGCTGCATTTACTCAAATTGTGGTTCTTGCTTTGGGTGTGTGTGCATGATGCAATCAAATGCAATCAAATTGGGGAGCCCGCAAATCTACTGCCTTCAAACAATGTTGAAACCTCATGTTCCCTATTCAAACGGCCATTTTTAGGGGGAACAACGCCCAAAAAAGATGCACGGAAGAAAAAAAAAGTATAACAAAATAACATCCAATTCCAAAATCATAAGGTAACTTGCGCCCTTTAACAAAGCAATAATAAACCATTTGCATTTTGGATGGCTTATATACCACCCACAACAATGGTAAAATTGTGGGATGGTTTACTATGTCTTTCCTAACATTATGGGAGTTGAACCATTAGGAATATAGAATTCATCATACGTATCAGTCAGTATTATTCAGTATTGCCATTTTGAATCATCCAGGGGTTACTGCAAAACAAAAATTGCTCAAATATCAAGTATCCCAACACATCCTAACCAACATTACCCATGTTACCCATGTTGGGACTTCACTGCAATGCTGCAACGTCCCCAGCATCTCACGCCATCGGATCCTGCGTGGTGCGGAAGCCCAAGCGCTGCATCTCCTCAGTGACCTGCGACTACTGCCACGGGATCGACGTATGATAAGTTGGATGTGTTATAATAAGGTTAAAAAAGCATAAGATCTTTTAACACGTTATAGAAGCATAAACAGTCTTATAGTTTTATTATAAGTTTGTTGTTTTACTATATGGTCATAAGATCTAAGTGACTGAGGTGTAATATGGGTTTTACAAGGATTTATATTTATATGGTTATAAGATCTAAATGGTTCTGGCTCAGAACCCTGGTACACTAGGTACCCAAAGTCATAGCTGGTTAATGGTTACTGTATTCGGTTATTTCTCCAGATATGGTCTAACAGTAGGTTTTAAGACCTATCCCCATATTAATCGTTATTAATTATATAAATATGGTTATAACTATCTAACGGGGGTGTCGCGGTTATTTAATGGGATGCAATGTTATTATCCTCTGGTAATTTAATATCGCTAATGAAATCACAAATTTTCATATAGGTAAGTCATCTCTGGCAATTTTCCGTAGCTGATTTAAAGCCAGACGACGGCCCCCCAACTTCATAAATTAAACTATTATATAAGTCTATATATACCTGGTTGGTGGTGCAATAACCATCTTGAAAAATATGAGTTCGTCAATGGGAAGGATGACATCCCATATATGATGGAAAAGAAAAGCCATGTTTGAAACCACCCACCAGTTATAAATTAAACTATCAACTCTAAACCACCAACCAGTAACTCTATATCTACAGTAATAAAAAACCATCATAAACCCAACGATTTCCCCCAAAAAAGGTGTGAAACCCTTCAGAAGTTACGAGGGCCAGCCAGAAAGGTGTCAGGGTGCCTGCCTTGATCTGAAAAATCACCAATGTTTTGCTACAGTAAAATCCTTTTTTTGGTTGTAAAGCTCAATGGGATTTTTTATAGTTAATAATGCTTAATAATGGTTAATAATGGTGGTTATGGTGAATCATTGTGGGAATTTTAACCATATCTGGTTGATGGTTGACCTACCCCTCTGAAAAATGATGGAGTTCGCCAGTTGGGATGATGATTATTCCCAATATATGGAAAAATAAAACATGTTCCAAACCACCAACCAGAAATCCAATCTTTTTTGAAGCTCCTATGAAGTCACCATAGTTAAAAAACATGTTGATTAACTTAAATCAGATTTATTTAAAAAAGAAAACACAGGATGGGGCCCCCAGGATAGCTAAGTTGAGATATAAGTGGACTAACTATGGTTTATGGTAGATATAACGAACTAGTTTTGATGGGGTTTATAAACCAACAAACATCACTGGGGAGCACCATCCTGCATGTTGTTCCAACCTCCCCTGTTTTTTCCCCGGTTTTCATAGGCTGCCACCATCGCTCCCACCTCTCTCGTGGGCCGGCTTTCGACCTTCAACTGGCCTTCGGCCACCATCCTGAGTTGAAGACATCGATGGACTACGGTGGAAGAAATCCTGCACCACCAAAAGGAACATGTTGAAACCCTAAAAATAATAGAATAAATTGCCGTTTTCAACTGGTGCAGGATTTCGCAACCATCCACAGTATTTATGGAAAAATATCGGGAATTTGTGGTGATTTCATGGGATTTAGATGTGAGGATTTTATGATTATCAGGGTTTATAGGGATATTTCATGAAGATATATCCATCTACATTATTTGCAACAATTTACAGCGACCTCGCGGTGAGGTCCTGATAATTTGCTAATATCAGAATCAAGTCTCAGAATTACATTGATAAAAATGAAGAAATCATGGTAAACTATGTCGAGAAATAGATAAGCACGGGGAACATTGGGTGAAACAGTGGTATCGATTGATAAGCATTGGGGAAACATTGGTATCAATAGATACCCTCTGGTAAACTAACAGTTTGCTATGGAAAATCACCGTTGTTATTTGGGTAAATCAACGAACTAAATGGCCATGTTCTAATAGCTATGTTGAATTACCAGAGGGTAAGAACGGATGAACATGATGGGAAACCCGGCACTTGCTGTTTCAAAGAGTTTCTATTGATATCATCCCCCGTCAACCCCCGTGGCAGTTCCTGACATAATTCCTCCAGTTGCGAAGGTGGAAACAAAGAACTGCGTTTTGATGTTTTGGATGATTTTGGATGAGTTCTGTATGTATATAGTCAATGTATAGAAATCGGGATTTGACAATGAAGAGAGTCGAAATGAATTCAGGATGAATCATGTTTGATTGCAATGGGGATTCGAGGGACTAACAATGATGCCCGGTGACTGTTGAAGCGTCCAAAGTGAGGAATGAACGGCGTCACCCTTGAAACTAAACCGTCGGAACCCTCAAAATGGGCAAGACCTTAGCTTTGAAACAGCACCAGGAAGATCAGGAAGATTTGTCAATAGGGTGCCCCAAAAAATTGTGTTTTCTGTCATCATTTTCCCCATTCAAATCGCGGGGTGGTCAAAATACTGGACCAATCCGTTTTGGCGCCGGGGGGCTGGATGAAGCGAGCCTTTTCGCTCATCAGCGCTGCTTCCTGGGGCTGGGAAGCCCCAGATTTAAAGATATCCACCATGTTCTTTGGATGTTCCCTGATATCAAGCCATTTCATTGGTTGGTTTGAGCGGAAAAAATAGTAAACCATGGCTTGAACTGTTTTGACCGTCAAAATCAACGATCGAATTCTGGGTTAAATTCCTTAACCTCCTTTTCTATCCTTTTCTGACCTACAAACAACTGATCAGTATCGTTGCGGCATCAATTTATTGAAAGGCTGTTGAGTCTGTTGAGGAGGCGTGAAAACCAACTGACAACCAATAGAAACTGGCCAATCAGTACAGTTTCACCCAGTTTCAATCTGGGGATGTCCCATTTGCCAATCAGTAAAGGACCGGCCAAAGTGGAATTCACAGGAAAAACCGCTGTAAACCATCCATAAAGAAATGGATTATGTTTTATCCGCTGGGTAAGTCTCTACTTTCTACTCAGACCATCATCCTGCTAACCCCTCCACGTTTTGTTGCTCAAAATCCCACGCTTTACATCTATTTACAATGCTGCCCGATATGTCCACCACCCAACAGATACCCTAATTCAATTTCAGAATTTCAGCCAACTCCCTATCATAAATCAACTATACATACCAACTATAAAGATCTATAAACGATGTTTGGTGGTTTACCTTCTGATTGGTAATTAAGTTGACATAGCTGTCCAAAATCACCATTTACGGTAAACCATCTATAAATTGGCAATTGTCCATGGTTCTGTCACAAATTACATGGCAATGAGGTTTAATATGGTTGAATCCCATAAAACCAGGTGTTTCTTTGGTGAAATCCCCATGAAAATCACCATGGTGCTCGGGTTTCCCATGGTTTCCCAGGCCCTTCCGGCTGACCTTGGCCAGCTCCCTGATTAGGTGGTCCTTACGCAGCTGGTACCTGGGATTTTCACCGGCTGGATTTGACGAAATTGGTTTCACCACGAATCACTGGAGAATGGAAGAACGAAAAAAAAAGGAAGACCATGAGTTTTTGATCTCAAAAATATCCAGTGGGTTTCTTTAAGTTGTTCCGCCAAGTCTGGGACCGAAACAATCTTAAAAAATGGAAGTTAACATAAGTTAACACGGTTTAAGCAGCAACATCTGCTTTGAACCGCCTTTTTTCCCAACAAAACAATCCTGATTTTTTAGGGCCACCTTGTCACCACTATTATCCAAGCTACACTTCGAGCCTGGTCTTGGCAAAATCCTTCAGAATCTCCTTGCCGCCACATTTTTCTCATCGATTGGATACCCTCTGGTAAACTGTCACATTGCTATGGAAAATCACCATGTTTTATGGGTAATTCAACTATTTCTATGGCCATTTTCAATAGCTATGTTAAATTACCAGAGGGTAAATTCTCGGTGGATTGGTGGATGGATATATACAACCTTACCCTCCGATTATGAAACATGGCAATCAAAAAATCCCCCATGTATACACGATGGAACCCCAATCTGAAAATGATGGGATTTTCCAGCCACGAAAAAACCGGAAAGTGTCCATCTGGAAACAGGTGGATTCCCAGGTCAGGTGGGCGAGAACCACTGAGATTTTGATGTTGTTTTTTTTCCTGAGATCACCGAACATCATCTAACCACCAGCTATTTATGTCAATTGAGGATCATCATTCCATTGAAATCGACTTGAAGGTAAACAAGATTTGAAACGACCAACCAGTGGTGGGTTTCAATGAAGAATCGTAACACAGAAAATATATTTGAGCCGCTGCTTGAAATTGTCATCCCTTCCCATATGAAATACCAGCCTAAAACCCTGCTTTATGACGCTCGATTCAATTTGGGGTTATTGGCGTTGCTCCATACATGGCTTGCTATCAACACCTCCATGCATATGTATATAGTATATATATATATATAATGTAATCATATGGAATTTTCAATTGCCGCGTTTGATTTCCAAAGGGTACCTATCATGGGCTGGAGCAACCCTAAAACGGGCGAAGGAGCAACCCCATTCGAAGGGAAATCTGGCCACGGCCAGTCCTCTGGCGAAGAATACTTCTTCAACCTCGGTGAAAGTTGCGGGGCCCTGTGCCCCCAGAATTTTTCGCCTTTCCGATTTTTGGATGTGGACCCAACTGTCCCTAAATATCATACATTATTTTAGACAAGTCTAGTTAAGGCCCTGATTTTTTATCCAAAAAAATGGGGTAAGTATATTGAAATTGTTACCATTTTTTTGCCGATGAATAAATCCTTGCTCACACATCACACAACATCACTTGTCCGTCTTTCACATTAAGACATATCTGACCGCCGTTTTATTCTCCAAAAACACCGCTGGAAATGACAGTTTGAGTCACTTAAAAAAAATGTCTAAAAGAAAAGGCTAAAATTCCTTGTCCAACCTCTCATCTCCATGGCCAGTCAAGCTCTCTCCCCATTCTTCTGGGTAAATAATAATTAATTCACCAACCTGAATTGTTGGGCCATTTGGGAATGATTTCCCTTACTAACCATGATTTCCAGGGCTCGGTCGCAGTGAGGTCGTGCTGAAATTTACCCAGATTCTTGATCACTCATCCCAACTGTCGGAACAGCACAAGGAGCTTCCCGTCGGAATCGAAGAGGAACATGTTGTTCAATGACATCCTTGGACTGAGCAATGTTGAAGACCATAGTCCAAACGATTGGGGACATAAGGAACCATAATCCCCTTGTCTATCGCCTACAGAATGGCATATGTATGGAGTTGTTTTGGGGATGTCATGGATTTACTAAAGCAGAATGATACATCCATATACACTCTGGCAATTTAACATAGCTATTGAAAAGAATGATTTTTACAAGGTAAATCATATGTAGATGGGCCCCGGTTTTACTGGATTTTTGTTAAAATACCAAAGGGTGAAAACCACAAGATTTAATTAAATCACGTTGAATCACCATTAAATCCAATTAAATCACTGTTAAAAAGGACCCGCAGAAAATGAACCAATAAACCACCATGAAAGGGGGTTTTCAACACTGCTCGGCTGTTTAAAGAAGCTGCTCTGCTTGAAGCCTGGAAAAATTGCCTGCATAGCTATCAAATTGGAGGTCTTTCGTGCAAAAAGGTAAAGGTAAGACCCTGGTTGCAAAAACAGTCCGGTATAGCAACCCCCAAACTGGAAGGATTTAACTGATTTATACTGATTTAAGCAGGAAAACTGGTGATATAATGGAATTTTGAATGGTTTTTGAACATCAATGGCATGTTTATAGCACCCCCCAAATGAATAATTAGTGATAGAACCTGGAAAATATGGAAGAAACATCCTGGAAACATTGTTCCATACTTTTGGGGACCCCTATCAGGAAAAAAAACTGCCCAAATAAGTGTTCTCAAAAGTGTTCGAAAATCATTTCTAGTGGTTGGCAAATGGGGATTCTCATAGTGGATAAGGCCAGGTCGTGATTGTTTCCAACATGGAACAACTAGAATGTGCCGCTTGCCAACTTCAGCAGCGTTGTATTCTCCAAATATTGAAACATTCCCATTACATCCATTTGTATCACCATTGTATCCCCATATATATTTGTTGGTTAAATCCCCACTGAGAACTGGCAAGCTGCGAAGACTTCAAATGCAGGGCCTTCTCCAAACCCTTCCTGAGAAGCCAAACCATGACAAACATCTCCGAAGAAAATTCATCAAGTCATCTATTTTTGTTGTGATTAAGTACAATGTGGTGCCCCATAGTTATAAGTTGGTTTATAAGCCCCAGTAACTATAGTTATAAGTACCATAAACCATAGTTATTGGAGTTATAAACCAACTTAGCTATCTTGGGGGCCTCACATTGTAGGGAAAATGGGGTTTTATCATGGGAAGATCATGGATGAAATCATTGCAGCAAATGGGTACCCCACAATGGCTGCTCGCTACTGATTAGAATCCGAAGAAAACCCCTCCCGACGCACGGGGGAGCGTGCCAGGGAAAAGGGCAAAACACATCGGTATGTACGGTGTTTTTCGCTCCGAAAGTTTCAACAAAAAAACGAAAACGCCACATAATTGACGATTTTCGGCCACTACGAGACTGAGAACAAAGCTGCAGGGGTAACAACAACGACAACGACAACAGCAACAACAACAACAACAAGAAGAACAAGACCATCAGCAGCAAGAAGAAGAAGAAAAAGAACAAGAACAAGAACAAGAAGAACAAGCACACATGTGTGGCAAAATGTTTACAAGCTGAGGTATGAAAAGAACATCGCACTGTGCTCTCCACCTGCGCGCGCGCACAGAGCACGTGAACAACACCAAGGCTCACACTACTATAACCCTTATGGCATCGCCGGTGTGCGAAGCTCTTCAATATGGTTATAATATGGGATATAACGGCGATATAATCAATACTGTCTATAGAATATGGGTGTGTCTGAAAATGGGGCATGGCAATTTCAAATAGGGATATAGTGACGATTAACTCGGCCTTGGTAATAAGAAGAACATCCGTTTCTGGGATTTCATGGCTGGCTTTTAGATGTCATTTGCTTTCAGGCTGGGGTAGTTACGGGCACCATATGGCACCATCATGCACCATCATGCTCCATCACCTCCTTGACATGAAAGAAACGTCATCAGCGTGAAGCAGATGGTGGGTTTCCCAGGTCTCTGTCCAAGACGAGGTGAACATTTTTCAAAAACCGGGGCTGCCTGTGAGGCTGCAGGTAGGATGGTTTCCAAATATTCTACGATATATGTCTGGTATCAAAAAAAATCGCGCAGCATCTATCCATGTATTTCAGGGTTGCTCCCAACAAACACCCTAGATACGTTGGTACCTAGATACGTTTTGGGGGGAAACTAGCTAAGAACAGAGGTATAAAATATAGAGCTAAGACATAGTCAATTCGACATATCTGCTAAAATATTGTAAAATAATAGTTCGTTTCCCCGTGTAGCTATCATTTACCTATAATGGGCTGGAGCAACTTCTTGTGATCTTGTGGGCGAAAAACTGACGCTTACCTATCCCACATGCCAGGGCAAATACAAGCTGAGCCATGAAAATACCCTTATCAATCCCACCTCATTGCACTAGTTGGTTGATAGATTTCCCATTCATAAGTCCATATAACTCCAAATAACTCCATACATAACTCCATACGTAACTCCATATAACTCCATATTTCATAACCGATCAACAGTTGGGTAAAACTTTAAGGGCTCAGGTAGAAAGTAGATCCGACTGTCAAAGGAGCTGTTCGGCTTGTGCCACCTTGTCGGGCAACATGCTGAGGCTGAAATGCACCGTGTTGTCCGTGTGGTATTCCTGGAAGGGCCGTGCCGTTGTGACATGTCTGTTGCTTACGGTGAGGCTCCATCTAATCCCCCCAAAAAACCACTCCCAAATGGATAGAACAGTGATTGATCACTATTTTAGCGGGATTGTTCTCTTCTATCTTTTTGGGGGTTACTATAGCAAGTATAGACGTATCTACCATAATTTTTAGTTTATCTACTGACCTAAACTAACTCTTGGGCAAGTAGGAGGCCTACTGTGGAAGGTCAAATTTGGAAGGTGCCAAGATATAGGGGACACATCCGATTCAATACGATGGGAATCATACATATATATACATAATGTTGTGGGTAATTAAAACGATGGTGAACCACCCATTTGGGAATATACCACCTACAAAATTGTGATTTGGGAAATGGCTTAGTATTGCTTTACCCACATTATATGATTATATAAAGCAATCATGTCCAAGTCATGTCCATCCCGGCGCGCACCCGAAACTCGGAGATCATGGCACGCTTGCCGTCGTCCCCATGCATGTGCTCCAAGATCCACTCTTTGTAGTCCTGGGTCCACCTGGAAGTACAACAGAGAGAACGGGACCAAGTTAGTCAAAAAACACAAGGGCTATATGTATCACATTAAATGTTCTAGCACATGTTTGATCACATGAATCGATGTTTTTTAGTAACTTGCCTGTAATTTTCTGCAAACTGAACTTTGGATGGTTAGAATTATATAATCCAGTTCCGAGCCGACACCCCCTAATTTAATTTCAGCTGAACACTGTACAAATCCTGCGACGTCGTCCCTTCAAAAAATGCACGGTTAAGAACGGGATTCCCAGCTCATGGATTATGGTCACCCCAACCTATTGAGCAGTATATAATCCCCAAACTAATTTAATCATCAACCAACCATCAGTTCTCTATAATAATCAATCCTATCAGAATCCTATCCCATATATGTTTCAGGGATCAAAGCCCTCAAAAGCCCTTGATTCATGGCCAAATCCCGTCCATTCTGTCCGGCCCAGCATGGACCCGGCCTTCGCAGAGGTAGCTCGGTGATTTCCAAGCGGGTCAAGCCACGATGCTGCACCACTCCCACGGTCCTGGGGGCATCCCTGGGCTATTGGAAAACAAGATCTTCACTACAAGGGTGGGCCCCTATAGTTAGCTAAGTTGGTTTATAACTCCAACAACTGTGCAGCTTATGGGGAATATAGCTATAGATACCAGTAGTACCGCACAAGGCGGTGGCAGAAGTTTCCAAAATAGGAAACTATAGGAGAGGCTGGTTGTTGTGAATCACGGATGGCAGAGCGATCCACTGATGGACCGAGCAGGAGCAGGAGGAGGAGTACTAGTAGCAGTAATATTAGTAGTATTAGTAGTATTAGTAGTAGTAGTAGTAGTTGTTGTAGTTGTAGTTGTAGTAGTAGTAGTAGAAGCTATGTACGGTTTACTCTGTTTGCTTTTGTTCTCTCTATACTTATATATATATATATATTATTATATTATATTACTATATGTATGTGTGTGTGTGTGGGTGTGTGTGCGTGTGGGTGTGTGTGTGTGTGGGTGTGTGGGGGGGCCAACCCCTGTTTCTAAAGGATTTACGAATTATTCTGTTTTTCAGTATTTCAGTTTTTCAGTTTTAAGGCCGGGGGTGCAAGCAGCCCATCCAGTCTTGCACCAACGAAGACACTGGATGAGTTCTGGTGATATCTGACCTCATCAGTCAGACGTACCTGGCATGTGACAATATCGATTTCTGACTTCTGTGATTTACTCACAGCGGCGACCGTCCTCAATGTGTCTTTTTTTATAACAGGTTTGGGCACAACGGCCTTTTCACGCGCAAGAAAGCATCAATCGGTATGAGCCTCGTGAGCAGGCATTCTGTCTGACAAGTGTGCCTCTGTGCGCGCGTATATGTGTATATTTGCGTCCATGTGTTGCTTCATTTGTATAAAACTGGAGGCTTGGATCCATCGACGTCTTATCGCGCGTAGATTTCAACCTATCCAGGCGTCCACCTACACCCACACATTCGTGACAGACTGTTGGGTTCAAAGCATAGGCAAACGCAAATCACCTTGTGCACTCGGCGAGCCTGAATGATGTGACCCGCAGGTCGCAGAGGAATCACCATCATTCTTGGTGACGCGGCCCGCGGCAGTGCCCTAGGATTCGGCACGTCCTCTATGTCGGGGAAGTCCGAAAACAGACTCGGCACTCGCGATCCCATCGGAAGGCTCGAGTGCGCTTGTCACCATTCTTTTGGCCTCAAAAAAAGAAGAGCGCCACGCTGGGGCCGTCAACGTCACGCAGTTAGCTGAGGCGTCCACGCTTTTCCAAGCGCCGTTCTCGTTTTTTTTCATTCCGCTTGTCCTGTTGGGCACGCCACTTCTTGTAGTCGTCTGTGTCGTGTGGTCCCTGCAAAGGGCGAGGATGTGGCTCTGACGCGCCCGCGCTCGGTGCAATGCCCGAACCCGGCCTCTCTGATCCGCTTTCTCTTTTCCCTGCGATTCTTTGTCCTTGCCGCCTGGATGGCCTACGGCGGGGAGTGTTATGCCGTGAACTGAACTGTGTGACGGCAGCACCACCGCCCTCCATCAGTTGTCCGTCGAGCCTTCTTCTTTCGGTCTCGGCGGCGCTGCTTTTTCGCCGCCTTTTCGTTTTTCTCGCGTTCTTTTTTGCGCTCAGCTCGCTCTTTTCTGGCGGCGGCCCTCTCTCTCTTCTTCTCGTCGTTTTTCCTCTTCTTCTCGTTTTCTTGCTTTTTCTTCGCCGCAGCCGCTTTTATTCCTGACATGGAGATGGTCACGTTCTAGCCGTCACTGTTGCGCTACTTCTTGCCATCCTAACAGGACGCTCTGGCAGCTCTGACTTGTGTATTGCAGGAGTATTTGGTGCTGGCAAAACCAGGTCCCTCGCAATCCTGCTCATTGCCCTCAGCTGTGATCGTACCTCTGGGTGTCTGGTGCGGTGAGGAG
This sequence comes from Cladocopium goreaui, assembly GCA_947184155.2. Taxonomy (NCBI): domain Eukaryota; class Dinophyceae; order Suessiales; family Symbiodiniaceae; genus Cladocopium; species Cladocopium goreaui. The sequence continues at coordinate 157,121 of CAMXCT020006802.1, forward strand.
CTTACCGGTAGGTTTGATGTGGAGCTGTCCCCCTGGGTCAAAAAAAGAGTTGAGCGACAGAAGTTAAAGCAAAAGCATGGCTCAGTTATGGCATTCTGTCTTGCTGGTATGGCACGGGGCTACTACTACTACTACTACTACTACTACTACTACTACTACTAGCTACTAGCTACTAGCTACTAGCTACTACTAGCTACTAGCTACTAGCTACTAGCTACTAGCTACTAGCTACTAGCTACTAGCTACTAGCTACTAGCTACTAGCTACTAGCTACGTACTACTACTCTAAGGAATTCTTCTGCTTCCAAGTCGCCCGTGTACAAAGGGCTTCCGTCCTCTGCCGGGTAGGGTGCTAAAGCGCCGTTCGCCCAGGCGGTACTTCATGATGACGTTTTCCGTCTTATGTACCGGCTGCTTGTTTTGATCGTCTTTTTTCGGCTTTGGCGCCATGGCGAATGGATGCACCGGCGTGTTGCGTGCTAAAAGTTCGAGCTGTAAGCTGCTGAGGTATGAGCACACAATCCTGGAAGCAAGATCTGCGGTCACATGCTAGAATCGTTTGCAACAATGGGAGCTGCTTCCGTGTGTGGCTGCAGTCTTTAACTCACAGCCTATGGGGTTCTTGGCTTAGCAGTAGTAGTAGTAGTAGTAGTAGTGGTAGTAGTAGTAGTAGTAGTAGCAGTAGTAGTAGCAGTAGTAGTAGCAGTAGCAGTAGCAGTAGCACTAGCAGTAGCAGTAGCAGTAGCAGTAGCAGTAGCAGCAGTAGCAGCAGCAGCAGCAGTAGTAGTAGTAGCAGTAGCAGTAGCAGTAGCAGTAGCAGCAGCAGCAGCAGTAGTAGTAGTAGAAGTAGCAGTAGCAGTAGCAGCAGCAGCAGCAGTAGTAGTAGTAGCAGTAGCAGTAGCAGTAGCAGTAGCAGTAGTAGTAGCAGTAGCAGTAGCAGCAGTAGTAGTAGTAGTAGTAGAAGTAGAGTAGTAGTATTCTAGTGTAATTATTTCAGTGTAGCGTAGTTGGATGTAACTAGTGTAGTGTAGTGTGCTTAGTGTAGTGTGCTTAGTGTAGTGTAATGTACTGTAGCAAATTTGGATTTGTAGTTGTAGTAGCAGTGTAGTGTAGTGGTAGTGGCAGTTGTAGTTGCAATTTTCTATCTATCTATCTGTCAATCTGCAAGATTGAAAACGAAGCAATTCTGCGAGACTTCCTCAAGTCTTGAACTTGACATCAAAACGAAGCAATTCTACGAGACTTTCTCAATTTTCGAAGTTGGCAACGTTTAAAAACGAAGCTATTCTGCGAGACTTCCTCATTTTTCGAAGTTGACACATCAAAAACGCGGCAATTCTGCAAGATTTCCTTCAAAAATGGAAAGTTGAGTGCAGAGCTGACGGCCTCGTACCAATGCAATTTGCGACTTTTCCACTCCATCCGTCTGAAGCGCTGCGTGTGCCACGAAAAAGTGATGCCAGGTCATACGAAGTGCTGCACCGGTCACGCAAAATCATCTTGGCAAAGCTGAAAATCTAATGCTCCAAAATGAAACCCTTCTCAGGAAATCTGCGCCCTGACCTCCTAACATCTCTCTTGTACTGCGCCTGCCACGCGAAATGCATTTTTGCAGATCCTCTTCCAAAGTCCCACGCCTGCCAACGCTTTTGAAAATGCTACAAACCTTCGCGTTTTGCTCTCTTTTGACAAGGTGAAGAATCCCTTGAGCTTACCACGCAAAAAAAGACATCTGAACGCCATAATTTGCCCCGAACTTCGAAATGTGCTTCGCGCCACAACGGCGTGCACTTTTTCGACATGTCAACTTCCAGAAGTGGTCCGACACTGAAGTGCTTTGTACATGTTGACGTGGAAATGTGCTTCGCGCCACAACGGTGTGCACTTTTTCGACATCTCAACTTCCAGAAGTGGTCCGACACCGAAGTGCTTTGTACATTTTGACGTGGAAATGTGCTTCGCACCACAACGGTGTGCACTTTTTCGACATCTCAACGTCTAAAAGTGCTCCGAGAATGGTGTGCTTTGTACATTTTGACTTCGAAGTTTGCTTCGCGCCACGCATGCAATTTTTCATCTCTCATCTAGCCAGATGGCTCCGCACCCGCCGCTTTAGCGAGCCTCCTTTTCGACCCTCCAGAGCCCCAAATCATTGGAAAAACACAGTGAAACGCGACTTTTCTACCTTTTCGCGCACCTGCATCTTCTTTCTTCTGACTCTTTCTCTTCTCTGAGCTTCTCTCTTCTTCTCTTCTCTTCTCTGGCTCTTCGCACCACTGCTTTTCCATCTGGCCATATTTTCGGATGTTTGACTTCTAAACTTCCTTCGGTTATAGTTAAAGGGGATTACAGCATAAATCAACTTATAACCATCCTGTATGCCCATCTAACTATAGATACCCTCCGGTGTCCTCAAACATGGCTAGCTGGGAAACCCCCGGAACGAAATGGATGTTTAATACAAAAATCATCTATATGATATAGATGGATGGTTTTCGGTTGCCACGTGACTCCTCGATACCCAGCATGAAACATAATATGGTTTAGATCTTCCATGGTGTTAGATGATGTTTCCCTGATATCCCTGCAGATTTCCCCATCATCGAATTTTCTCGGGACGTAATAGTCAAAAATGGTTTCACTGCGCAGAGTGTGGTTTTTGATAGCAACCAAATAGATCCAAATAGAAATATATATTTTATGCCCATTCTTTTATCTACTAATTACAGGGTTTATGGTGGATGCATCTATAGTTATATTATATATAGATGAATTTAGATTATAAAATATTATAAACCAAACGTAGGTGGGAGGGGGGTTCCTCTATGCGGGTTTGTCTGAAAGGTATGGGGAAAAAACAAAAGCAAGAGTTGCGAATCAGCAATTTCATCATATTTACCGACAAATATGGGCCATTTGGAGAAAAACAAACAGGGTAAATCAGACAGAAACCGATCTTTTGGGATCCTATGCTTCATGTAGGTTTGTCTGGAGAAGGGGTTTGCCCAGAATTGCAAATTTAAAGGCGAAAATGTTGTTCTCATCTCAACTATTCAATTTGGGGTATCATATTTTAACCATGTATGGATGACATGCCAGGAATTATATGTATCTCTATAGAATTTTCCTGTGAGGACGTGTAATTTATAGCACGACTTAAATATGGAGAACATATTTGTAGCTTTGAAACCAGCCACCTGTCTCAACGAACGATCCCAGCGGCTCAAATCGTCCCTCTTGCTCCGGCATCTGTGCAATGTTTCCCCGGAAGCCTCTATACCATGGCAGCATAGGTTCCAAGGATTCCTTTTTCAGGAGCCGGCGGCAGTTGCGAATGATGTCGCGAGGGTTGTAGTTCCTGGGAGTGAAACATTTTGAGACCCAGGTCACCCAAGTTACCTTTTCGACAAATGCCTTTTCCTGTCAACCAATTTTGAACATTACTGCCTTTATGTACCAGATGATGCTGCAAAAATTAGATTCTTTGGGCTCAAAGTGCCCCAAAAATCGGTCTGGGCGGGAAAACGCTCATGCCGCACATGAAAGGTTCCCTTTTACGGGCTGGGAGTCGAACTAGACCCACATGGTCAAAACATGTCAAAACCCACCCCGGTGAACAAACAAGGTTATCTGTTTCGAGGGATCGAAAGATTCCTGGAAACACGTCACTGCTTGGTAGCACCCTTCCGGAGACAAGAAGAGTGTCTTCTAAGGGTTCACTGTCATCTTCCCACAGGAACAAAATGAGTTCCAAACCTTCCAAACGGGAGGCCCGTACGTATGAGCAGCTCTCACATAGCTTAAACAGGGAGATGCCCTAGTTTGATAGGTAAGCAAGGTGGCAAACGAATGATAAACCATCTCCAAGTTTGGTTTGCTATTCCGTATGCTCCTATCTGGGATTATTTTTAATGATCCCCCAATGGTTGGTTGCTGCGATGGTTTACTATTGGGTGTGCCACATGATGATAGCAACCCCTAAAAAGATAGAAAAGTTGGGAACCTGCAAGATATGGGGAACAGATGGGAACAGGCTTGGGAGAGTTCTCCTGCTGATGGGAACAAGGAGGAATCTTTCAACAAATGGGAACATTCTCCTTTTAATGCAAGGGAACAGATGGGAACCTTCAATTTCAACCTACTCTCTTGAACTATTTACCTTGAAAATGGGATGCACAGAAAACATGTCGATAATTGACACTTTGACACATATGCAGGTCCATTACCCTCCAAGGGGCAGAACAAAGGTGCTCCAACCAACCCCAATACCATCAGCGCCATTCACAAGCACCTGAAACAACCATGTCGATAGAGTCTAGGGCGGTGCCAATGGGTGATGCAACCAACAACCTTATTTCTACTATAAATCAGAAATAGAATGAGCACTATAAATGTGTAAATGTAGAGCCATATACAACCAACGAACATCACTAAACATGAGGACAACTTTCCGCCAAACTGAAGAGGATTAAGGCTGATTAAGGCAACCTCGTGAAGCAAAGAAATTTTAGTAGAGATGACCGCACATTTCCATACATTTCCCATTCATCGTCATTGCAAAGGACCCCATCACTCCTCTGCACATTGCTCGGCACTGAAGGTTCAAATTTGGAATCGCTTACTAACACATTTCTGGCTTTAGACAGTCTCTCACCCAAAATTCACCAAAAACATGCCCCTCCAGATTAAGTCATTACCCCGTACTCCCAGATTCTATAGGTATAAATTGGGGAGTACACCCCCAAAGCTCCAAGATTTTGTAGAGGTAATTGGCAGATCCAAAAACAAAACAGATTGAGAACAGAAATTCAGCGTTTTACATTCTTGGAGTCGCTTCAGGAATCCCCCATGACCCATCATGACCCCCCCGGGATAAACAAAGACCTATAGACTGTAGATGCTCCAAGTAAGTAATGTGGGTAAAACAATATCATAAACCACCCATTTTCCTGGGAATGGTAAGTTTATACCACCAACCAAAAAATGGTGTCATCACCTGAGGGATGGTAAACATGGCATTGTTTTACCCACATTACCCTCTGGTAAACTAACGTAACTATGGAAAATCACGATTTTTAATGGGTAAATCCATTTCTATGGCCATTTTCATATATTTCTAATATTTTCCCTATATTTATACATATCGCATATAATACCCATTTTACCCACCAGTTAGTGGCTTTCCCATGGGAAATCTTCCAGGTCGGTCAAACCTTCAGCTCCAGACCGCTGCCCCGCCAAGGCACCATGGGAATCACCGGGCAGTACCTCGTCGTTGGGGCCCCGGTGATGCTTGGGATGGAGGGCCCGGCCCCTCCGACGGTAAACATAGGGATGGTTTACATCATGAAAAACATGATGAAAAACCAGCAACATGTGCCGCAACAAAGCCGGCAAAAATTGGGATTTAACATGATTTAATGTGATTTAACATGATTTAACATGATTTAATATGATTTAACCTGATTTAACCTGATTTGAGCATGTTAAAACAATGGATTTCACCAGCAAACATTGGAATTCCAAGAAGATAAAAAGCATGATGCAACCAAGGCCAATTAAAGGTAGTCAGTCCAGTTCAACCCAGGTGCCATTTGGGTTCGATCTTCATGCCTTCTTCGGACTGGTAGGTCAGCACCGGATCATCAGCACTTGGAAAAAGGAAGCGCGTGGTTGGAGAGAGCCTGAGCACGTCATGACGAAGTGGAGACGGAGTCTTTAGACTTCAAAAATCGAGGACTGGAGGTTCCTTGAGCTTAGACTTTAGAAGCTTTGGAGTCAATGATCAGTAATTTCACTGGCCATTTCAGGATCCTAAAATGGAGGTGCCTACCATATGTAAGGACTATATAAGGGCTATGTAAGGGAATATACACCCAGAATATAGCCTTATATGGTACAGTACCTCCATTTTAGGATCCTGGAATTCCCATTGATAATTGGGGCCCATAATTATTGTCCAGAATCCCTTCTGAGTAGGATAAAACGGGAAATGAATGGGCAAATATGTGTGCTACCAAAGCTGATCGGTCGAAAAAATGGGGCCCCTCTATTTAGCCACTTGGCTTCATGTGCTTTATAAATACACTTGTACATTCCGGGGTCCAGGTCAATACGTTCATTCTATAGTTACAAAATGGTTTGGGCCTATAAAATGCTATGTCTGGGGTAAAATAGGAGGTCTATAAAATCAGGGGTATAAAGCTCCTAATATGCCTGATTTGCCCCCATGCTATCGTAAATAAATCCATGAATTGTCCATGTAGATCAGGAATGAATTTCCGTACGGATCCGTACGGATCCGTACGGACCTCACATCAAATTCACACGGAAAAATCCGTACGGATCCGTACGGAAATGTCCTGTCCGCCGACCCATTCTCTATAGAACGGACTGAGAAAAACCGACATATACATACATGACATACATATACCATCATATACCATCATATACATTCATATACCATTATAATCCATCATAATCCATCACGATCCATCACGTATATTCACGCTTCTGTTTTTTTCCCTTGGCTTGAGTCTCATTTGGTTTGATGTTCTGGATCCTACGTCCAACCCTGCAATTTTTTTACAGGACTGGGAAATGAATGGAAATGAAATGTTTCAGCACACAGCACATCATCGCCCGCATTGCTGTGTGCGCACTGGTCTACGCAACTGTCACCTCTCAAAGGTATTCATAATAGCGAAATGGAGTGAGAATAAGGAATCAGAATGGACCAAAATGGCACGTGTATCATGCTGTATGCCCCTGCATACGTATGATCGAAGTACAGTGCATCAAAGCGACCAGAGGTGACTCATCTACATCCACCTACCAGCTTTATCCAGCTTTCATGAATCCTGTGATTCAAGCCAAACAATCACGATGCAGCAGGTACCTTGGCACTCTACAGTAGTATCATGTAGATTCATGTGGCATCACATGCAATATCATGCAGTAATATATATATATATATATATATGGAGGTTATTTTTCAGGGGGGTCCCTACCAGCCATTTTATAGTATAAAATTATCATGTGATCTTGCGTCCCAAAAAACGGAGTTTGGATGCAGTTGTGATCCATCAGCATTCAGTACTGTATATTCATCAGGCACCTTTGCAGGCACTGTACTTTCAGTGCGCATCAATTAACTTCTACGGGATCCAACATCATCCTACATCAATCAGCTGTGCCATCAGCTTTGGAAGCTTTGGCATCAGATTTGGAATCCTGCTTTGGCCTTGGCATCTCACACAAAGTTCGAAGAAGTCGTAGCCATCCGGTGCGCTCTTCTCGGCCCATCTGCTTCTTGATCACATCGAAGTGCTGGAAAACGGCACGGCCATATTCTGCTCGTGACCTTGTCGAGATGAAGACAGTCTCAAAGTATATGGGGGCAATCTCCAAGATCGTGCCCCACGTCATGCCAGCAGCTGCAGGAATTTTGAGTCTGCAAGTGCCGTCAGCCTCAAAGGCAGGCTTGGATGGAAACTTCTCCAGGTCAAGAGTCAGGAGAGTTGCCATTTCCTGCTTGACCAGCTTTCTTCCCTTGTCGGAGCGGCCAAAATTGGCCTCTGTGGGCTCAATCTTCTTTGGTCACTTTTTTCTTCTTCTCCATCTCTTTCTTGTGCTTCTTATTCTTTTTATCCTTGAGCTTTTTCTGCTCCTTCTTCTCGAGCTTGGTGACCTTGTTGGCAGCACGCCTGGCTCTCTGGAAAATGCGTGCTCTCCTTGTTTTCTTTCTCTTTTCACCTGTAGCTTCCGGTGCCAGGAAGCTGCACTGCCACCCCTCTGCCGTCTTTTCATGTGTCTCCTTCCAAGCTGCGATTGACTCCGGGGACAACTCAAACTTGAAAGTCTCAATCTGCTCGTGGGCCGGCAGTTTGCCTCAGGAGACACGTGGGCAGAAACGAAGTACCAAATGCACACAGCTGCAAAGAAGTACAAAAGAAGAGGCAAATTCCAAGAAATGCAATCAGCATCAAGGAACATCAAACCGGTTCAGAAAGATTCAAAAATCATCAAAACACGTAAAACATTGTGAAACCAGGTGGATGTGGATTTGAAAAGATGTTCCAATTGTTTCGCTAACACTCCAAAACGTGCATTGCTGAAAAATAAATATATAGACCGATGATGACCGATGTAAACATTGTCAGGTGGCTGTCTTGGCAATCAAGCACTGCCACAAGAGAATCCAGCGGAACAACTCTGGCTTCATTAGTGGCAGAGACCTTGAACACTGATGAATTTTCCTGCACAGGGCCATGTTGGATCTGCATGTGATCTATAAAATGCATGGGCCAGTGCCCAACACAACATATATTGTAATATAACATGAAATAAAACAATATATATATATATATATATATTTATATATATAGTATTTACATGTATTTACATGTATTTACGGTAGAATATTTTACATGATTACGCTGTTTTAATCCGTCACATCTATCTACAATTATCTACATTGAGATACATTACGATGCACTAAGAATATCTAAGAATACCTAAGAATCATGTAGAAACATTTAGATGCACACAGTTTGAGCTCATCGTTGAAACGCAAAAATCCACATCATTCTCACCAAATTCCGTTCAGTTCACATGTACACCACAGGGCAGCAAGCCTCCGGCAACTTGACGCTGACCACCCTGAAGCAATAGCAGCTCTGCACTGGGCACGGATTGGCTGCAGCTCTTCGCTTCTTGCCAATGCGCCACACCACAAGCACCAACCCGATGGAAATCTTCTCATTTGCGTCAACGAAGAGTACAACATTGCCAGTCCTGAGCAATGAACAGGTTCAAGTCTTCAAATACATCTACTGGGGCCACTGCATGGCATTACTGCCAATTGAGTGTCTATAAAATGCTGGGGCTGCAGGAACTTGTACCATCTTATGTTCCATCTCATACCATGGAAAACATAGGAAAACAATGGATAACCATCGAAAACATTCAAAAACATTCAAGAACCATGAAAGATACGAACACCATTGAAAAATGTGAGATTTTGATGAATTATGATGACTTGTGTACAGCTTAGGCACCCAATGACTTCAGGCTCAGCGACCTTGGCAGACATGGAGTCTCGAAGCTTCTGTCCCTGATGGATCCACCTTTCAAGACGTCCTGCCCTGACCCGATCTCGAGATTCAACAGCCTTTCTTTGGTGAATGGCCAGAAGCTGATTGTTCCTCTGGAACCAATTCAACTCCCTCTTCCGAGGAGCTTTTGGGTTCTTCACCCACAGGGTGTCACAGCCGAACGGAGCACACCTCAAGAAAACGCAAAATCTCCACAAAGCGTTCCACCGGTCGCCGCCACTGCACCTCAGATCATGTCAGATCCCTGACCCCATTTCCTTCTGTCGGCTGAGAAATTCAAAAAGTCGTATATAATTGTCATGGGTTTTCATGAATATTCATGATTTTCATGAAACTTCTATGAACTCCTATAAAATGCATGGTTCAGGGATGTTCTGGAAGTATAAAATGGAATCGGCGCAAGACTTCTGAGCATGATCACTATGATTCGATATGTCACACTGTGATACCACCCATGAAAGGAAGACTTGCAAGGAACCAAGCCTGCAGAACTGCAGTAATTGACAAGCAAGGTGCAAAGCAGATGCCAATGTTTTTGGCATCTTGTCCGTAACATCTCTCCTGGAAGCCTCCTCGTCTGCCTCAGTTTGCAAAAGGTTGACCAGCTCGCTCTTCTCCTCCTCATCCATGCGAGACAGGTTCACGTCTTGCAAAGGGTCATCCTCTGCTCTGGGATCTTCGTCAAGATCAGGCTCTGCTGCTGCAAGCTGTCCAAGGCCCCGCAACACATGAGCACAGCGATCCTTGTCAGACCTGAGATGGAAACTATGCACAAAAAGATGGAACATCAATTGAAAATAAAGGAAAAGGATGGAGAAAGATGGATAAAGTATACAACCTGAAGGAAGTCTCTGACATCCCCTTTGTTCGCACTATGTGCGCTCAAATAATTTCACATATTAACTTTTTGATACTTTATGTATCTTTATGTACTGTAATCCTAAATTGATGTGGCAGTTATGACGCTGCGTGAATTTGAACGTATTTGCATGTATTTGTCATGGTATTTTAATTACATATAACATCATATACTGTAACCAAATTAATCCAATTCACTTCACTTGCTCAAAAGATTTCTGAACATGATTTCCGTATATTTCCGTAGCCGTTCCATGCCATTCCCATTCCACATGTCCATGCATGGATCATTGATAATATATGAGGATAGACACCCAGTACATCCCAGTACTATCCATTTTATAGAAAGCCAAAACATAAAACAACCTGGCAAGTAACATATCTCGGGCCTTTGCAGCCTCATCGTCAGACTCCTCCTCACAGTCAAACTCTGGGGCATGTGAGTGAGACTGGTCAAACCAACGCCCTGCACAGGAATCCTCATAGTATGTCTTCAAAGACTCTGTGGTGAAGTTGCCAGCCCAGGCAGCCAAGTTCAGTGCTGCATCGTAGGCCCTTGTGCAGCAGTCGGCGAACCTTAACAAAGGCATAAATAAAATTGAAAAACCTGAAATATATGAAACCAAAAATATCGATAAATAAATTGTAATATTGTATTGTATATATTACAAAAGGATATAAATGGATAATAATGGATATAAATGGATATAATTTTAACAATATATATATATAGTTAGTTAGAATTCGATATTTCTCTGGAGTTCCTCGGAACATTGCAAACAACATACACAATCAGATCAAATGAAAATCAGATCGTGCTTGAGAGGAACTGTTTCTCCGTCAGCGCTGGCTCCTTCGGATCTTTGGATGTCTTTGGAAACTGCGCATGTCTGGCAGAATTGTGCTGCATTTCCCTCTGGCTGCAATGCCAGAATTGCTGCGCAGAAAGCTGTGCATTTGCCTGTCTGCTCCTCAACCTTCCAAAAAAGCGCTCAATCGCGAGCTCGCTGTATCTTCCCTGCTTGTAGGCCCATGGGTTGAAATCTTCCTGCAACCGATGGAACGGTCAAGCTAAAAAAATGTTTGAACTATATTGAACTATACAATAATATGATATAATATTATACAACATGATGATCTGATATTTTGAAAGGCTTGATTTTAACATCTTAAGACATCCCCCATCCCTGCATAATATAGAAATATCTCCCTGGGAAAAGCAATGTTCAATGAAGTTCAAAGGCCTCATGTGGTTAAATACCATCAAACAATGTAGAATTCTGATGAAACTTAATGGACGGTATTTAAATGTATTTAACTGATTTTGAATGTATTTCAATGATTTTAAATGTATAGGATGTTTAAAAAATGTTAAAATATGTTATATGATGCTATCACATTTTAGAAGTCCCCATATGTGGGAACCCTAGATTTTATAGACATTTACAGGTATGGTTTTGATATGTTCGGATATGTTTCAACTATGTGGCAGTTCGTGTATGATAATTGTTTTTTAACTATAATATATTATAATACTGTAAAGATCTGCTGTATAGATCTGTATCGTACATTTATGTATGGCCAATGGGTTTTAATATATCTTAAGGGTGTTATTCATTGTAATTTCATTTATCTCTCCATGGGCAGTTAATTGCAATGCCGAGTGGCTGGTTTGTTGGTGGCCATCGAAATTACACTGAGGCAGACTCCTTGTAAATTGTTCACTGTCTCACGGGCCATCATGCAGCTGCCAACCCATGAGCCCCTGGAAGCTTCAAGCTTGGCACCCATGAGCATCCAAAGGTCAAACAGGACAAAGCCAGATACAGCACATTCCACCCGCTTCTCGAAGGACATCCTCACGTGAAACACCGGCGCGAAACACATCGCTGTGGAGAGGCTCCAAAGTAAGGCCCCCTTGGAATGCCACGGGATAGATCGGAGCTCGAGGGGCTGGTTGCAGGCATCCTCCTGGTTTTGTGCATCGTACACGTAAAACCAAGGATTTGAAAGAAGAGCTTGGATTGCATCACTTTGAGGGTCATCACGGGCAAAAGCAGATGCAGGCATTCCGCCAGCCACACATGCCCCGGCCAGGTCTACAAAGTACTGGCCAAGGTAAATGGTTCGAATGGAACTTTGCGCCTGTCCCCCGCTGTTCTTCACTGCGTGGCCTAGGATATGCCAAAAGCAAGCAAATATGCATCTTTGGTTTGATATAATATCATCTTGCAGAATATTATATAACATTATGAGCTATATATCATATACACTTGTACATTCCGGGGTCCAGGTCAGTACGTTGATTTTATAGTTACATTTTTTTGGGCCTATAAAATGCTATGTCTGGGGTAAAATTATATTATACCATAATATTTTTTGTAATGTATTATATCCTGGTTGGTTTCAATCTTACTTCAGGCATACTTTGCTCATAGGTGTATGGAAAACATAGCGGGATACTGTGCATACCTTGTTGTGCGCATGACTTTAAACAAGACTGTGCAGTATCTATGTTGGTTTGAGGTGGTTTGAAGATGTTCTATGGTAATCTACGGTATTTTATGATTTGTTTTCATACTTCTAAAGTTTGGATCGTATAGGGTTTTTTGTATATAAAAGACATTAAAAGACCATGTATATATATATATATCCATATATATAATTAAAGATATCCATATACAATATTATATCATATTATATCCATATATAACATGTTATGATGTTATATATATATATTAAATAATGCATTACAATATATCATGATATTACATAATTATATATATATATATATTTAATATTCTTTAATTATATATTATATTGTAAAATATTATCTAAAATATTATTTTAATGTAATTATAATATATATATATATGTATTTATATAATGATATTGTTTTATATTGCATTACCGAATCTCCAAGCTAATCATTTTATAGACATGAATGTGGATAACTAAATTTGTTTGGATTCTTCGTATTCTTTCAGTATTCCTTTCTAACCAAGGCACATGGTCCAGGAAGGCAGTAGTGAACCTCCTGGTCCAAAGATGCCATGCACACCGGTAGCCGAGGAAGGCAGTTGGGAGGCATCTTCTTGTACTGCAATTTCCTGAAGAACTTGGAGTCAAAGCTTGACCTCACCGGGCTGCAAGAACACATCCCAAATATATCCAAATATATCCAAATATGATCAAATATGATCTAATATGCTTTGATCTTGCTTGGTTTTACACTTTTACAATGTTTTACGTTAAAACAAATTACATGCTTTTTCAATCTTTTTCATTGTCTTACTGCTTTTGGGATCTTTTGGGCGTTCATATGAGACCGTCTTCATAGACCAATGGCCCCAACTTCATCCAACTTCCGTAAAATCAGGAAAGGATGAAACGATATGAAACGATGATAGAATATATGAAAGAAATTGAAAGAATATTGTGCAATAAGGTATTGCATAAAAACATGAACCGACTGCATCCAACATCCATCAACTAAGAAAGGGACAGCAGTTGAAAGTCCCGGTCGTTTGCCATGCCAAACATGACCCGTTTGATCAATGTGTGCGACCCGTGAGCGTCAAAACACAGGACCTTGATATAGTCCGCGCCCCCTGAAGCCATGAACCTGTCGATTGCCTCTGTCATGAACTTGCTGTCGACATCTGCGCATGAAACAGGGATCTCTCCAGCGCTCAGGCAAAGCTGGTGCTCGGCTGATGGGTCCCATGCCAGAAATGCCAGCCTCATAGCAAGACAGTGCCGCAACGTGGCGCAACTATCTGTTTATATGATATGGATGTACTCAATATTACTTAACTCGTATAAATTAGTGATATATATCACTGTGCTTATGTGTTTGTTCCATTCTACTTCAATCTATTTCATGTATTTCCATATATACATATGTAATTATATATATTCCCCGTGTGTTGACTGAGGGTGCAGTGCTTGCATTTTGTAGCTCTAAGATCTCAATAGGAGACACTTTAAGGATGTTTAAGACTGCTCAAAGATCTTTAAGGTATTGTAATGTATTGTATATAAGACACTGTAAAAGTGTGCAACACATTCCAAGACATTGCAAAACCATGCAAAACCATCCGAAACCAACACAAGGAGCATGTCAGTCGCCGGTTTGATATCTTGGAGATCGACCATGTCTTCCTCCACCAAAACCACTGCATTTTGAGGATTCTGCAGAGTCCAGGCGCCCCCCACCAGGTTGGCTGTATCGGTCTTTCTGTTGTAGTGCTGGCCACTGATTTGCAACAAGTAAGTCATGTCGAATGCAACCATCATTCTGCCTACAGGAATCGAGGAAAGAACACCCAGATTTGAAAAGAGAGACAGTTTCATAATGTTTCACATACAGTTTCTGATCATTCACTAAAAAAACAACATCCCAAAACATCCCAAAACTATCCAAAGCATTCCAAAACCATCCAAAACCCAGATAGATATATCAGAAAAGATGAGAAAAGGTAATCAATCTTGACGGGTCGCAGCCAGAAGTTTCCGTTGCAGCTGACAGTCGCTGGTCGATCAGAATCATGTTGTCTCGCACCGCCTCTGCAGTTTGCAACGCTAGCATTGGTGTCGGCAAGCCACTGTCGGTCAAGTCTGGAAGCTGTGGCCTGCACCTTAAGCCGAACTTCTGCAGGATGTGCTTGTTGCACCCCAAGATTGCAAGCTGACTGCCAGCCTCTTGCACGAGATATCGCGCCTCTTCTGTGAATTGCAGGGAGGATTCATCATCTCGGCCAACCATTTGCAGACCTCTCTCCTCACGGTCAAGCATTTTGAGACAGCTCAAGATGAGGCCCTGAAGCAGGGGATGGTTCTGCAACTTCCCTGACAAGCTGGCTTGGGCAATCTCAACGTTGATGCGGTCCACGATGGCTGGATCCCCTTTCTCCAAGAAGTTTGTGAAAAGAGTCTGAGCTTGAACAATCTGGGGCCTTGTCTGCAAGGCGGCATGGACATTGATCCGCATGCAGGGCTCGACCGTTGTGTCCATGAAGTTGCGGAACTGGGCACTCTTGGCTTTCTCAGTCATGCACAGGAAACTTTTGCGCACCCATGTCTGGAGCTCATGGGTACGCAAATCCATGACCGTGTCGAAGAACTGGTTGTGGGGTTTGTAGATAACATGTTTCTTCATCTCAGACTTCATTTGCTCCACCCTCTCATCTGACACAAAGAGCTTGGCATGCAAGAGTTCAGCAGCAAACTTCTTTCGCACATGCTTCAGGACAGTCCTTCTGATGCCGTTCTGGTCTCCAATCTTTTGGCACTCCGCACATATAGGCACATCGTCTCGGTCCTTCACCACCACTTGCTGCTGGCAGTCTACGTGCCTTATGGTAAAGATATTCCCTCCAGACTCTGTCTTGAAGCAATAGCTATGTCTTCGCAACTCACACTCACCTTGCCAACTGATCCACTCCATAATGTTCTTCCGGAGAACACTCAGCTTGTTGTCACCCTCCTCGTCCTCCCGCAGAACAAATGCCTCGCAACGTACTGGATCAGGATCAGGAACTTCATTGCGCATCTCCGCCCGCTGAAGTGCAGCCGTCATCTTGACGTGGAGGACTGTAGAACAGTGCTGAGACAAGAAGTGCTTGAAATCCTTTGCTCTGAGCTTCACAGCATCAATCACCTTTCCCAGCGGCTGTTTTCTCGACTTGCAAAGAGTGCATCGCACCGGAACTTTCTGCTTGTAGCCAAAGCGCGGAAGGACCTCAAGAAGCGGGATGATTCCAAGTCTATAAAATGCTTGGAGCAGAGAACTGGTTAATATATGTAACTGCTCTGATATTTTTTGAACTTATATATTTGTGATTAGCTGTGGGGTCTACATATGTCTATATATATATAATTATATATATATAATTATATATATATAATTATATATATATATATTTCTTTATATTTCTTAAACATGAATTTCTTTGCTATTCTATGCAAAGGATATTCAAATATATCCTAGTATATTCTAGTATATTCGTTTACATTCTAGTCATTCCAGTGCAGATAACAATGTGATACAATATGATACAATGGGTAATCAAAGGAAGAATGAGAATGGTCTCGGATAGGGGTGTCAAATCACCAAATCTATAAAATGGATAGTTTTGAGATGTTTTGAGGATAGAAAAGGATAGAAAAGGATAGAAAAGGCATAGAAAAGGCATAGAAATAGACACAAGATCATCCTAGATCAACCTATATAGAATATAGATCACACATACTGGAAACGCACGGCCCAATCCCGCCTCAAAGTATACACAAACCTGCTTGGCAAGCGTGTCCAGGCCCAAGTATTGCAGGCCGCCATCTTGTTCACAATCTCCTTCATCACGGTTTCCTTCATCAGGAGGCGCACCTGGATTCTCAGAAGCACAACTATTGGCCTTGTCTGCAGCGTTCATCTCAGCATCTTCCTTGTTCTCACAGCCTTCATCCACGTCTCCAGCCTCTGCTGCGCTCATGCGTTCAATGGCTTCACCACTTTTGAAGTCGAATTTGAGAAGCAAAGACTTGCAAGCCTCACACTTCAGCTCATCAATCTTGGTGGGATCAGCAAGCAATTTTTGCTGAAGTGAGGTGTAGTTGCCCTCTGAGCATGACGCTGCCTTTCTGCATCCAGCATACCTTCAAGGGGAAGTGCATGGCAAGATCATGTGACGATCATATGATATCATGTGATCCAATGGATGGGGAACATTGTAAAACATTGTAAAGCTATTTCTCTATATAATGGAAGGTCTGGAGCCTACTGATTCTTGATGTGTAATTATACACTATATATAAAACATTGTGTAACACTGTAAAACCATTGTGCCTCCAATGCGCACCCATCCATGCAGGGTATGTCACGCCCTTCTCTCCCAAGTAGGCGCGAAGGGATCTCAAACGGACTTCGCGAGATGTCTTGGCCTTCTTGCGAACTCGAGTGCGAACTGGCTCAGCAATGACCGTCTCTGTCTCTGAAATCTCAGGAACCTCCACATCCTCCCCCGCCTCCAGTGCGGACTCTTCTGCGTCCTCGTTCTTCTTGGATCTTTTTGTTCCTTTGGCATCTCCTTTGGCATCATTGTTGGGACCTCCTTTACCTTTGGCAACTTTTTTGGTACCTTGTTTGGCATCATCTTTGGCATCTTCTTTGGCAACCTTGACCTTCCTTTTGGGCTGTTGCATCTTAAGAGGTTCCTTCGGGCCAGACTGGAAGCAAGGTGCCGGTCGGCAAGCGGCAACCCTCTTGTGCTTCTTCTGTGGATCAGCTTCTGATTCTGCAGGTGCCTGGTCCTTCTTCTGTGGATCACCTTCTGATTCTGCAGGTGGCTGAGGTGGCTCGGCACTTTCAGGAGCTGCAGCCTCTGGTGCCTTGCGTCTTTTCTTTGAAGATGGAGATCTGCAGCGTTCCTTTTTTATCTTTGTCTCATCCTTCTTGTTTTGAGTTGTCTCTGCCGTTTCAAACCGAAGAGGCTCATCTGACTGCACATAGATCTGGTTGAACAAAGTCTGCCAGTCCTCGTTTGTACTCAAGGCAATCCACTGATCATGAAGCTGCTGACGCCATGTCTTTAGAATCTTGTAGTCTTCTTTCTTCGGAGTCATTGTATTCTTGCCGCTGATGTCATCATCTTTCAGGCACTTCAGAGACCAAAGCATGCAGTTGCCATCACCAAGAACCTCCACTGGGTGTAGCTTGCTTTTGTAGCAGCGCTCTTGGAAGGCCCTCCAAGCCTTCACGTGCTGCCAAGTGATCTGGTAGTCATTGCGCAGAGCCAGGTCCTCATCTGTCTCCACATCCATCTCACAACCGGCTTTGAGCTCATCAAGCCTGGCGTCTGTTTCAGCCAGACCAATTTCTCTCAGTTGGTCGAACTGCTCATCTCCCAATTCTTCTGCTGTAAAGGCCGGAACGAAATGATTGGTAGCACCATATGGATCATAGAATGCATTGCAAAGAATAACTATCCATGTCAGAGCATCTCGGTTGTCCGGCCCGAAAGCTGCCTCACAAGCTGGGTTCAACTCCACGATGTAGTTTCGTAGACGGTTGAATGGAAGTACTGAATCGTTGGGCCAGTCATGTGCGACGAAGATCTCGAACTGGTTGAAAGCGGAAAGGACCGCCAGATCCGCCACGTCCAGTTCTTCGTCCATCTGTCCGACTTCTTTGGCGTGCTCCACCTGAAGAAGGCTTGGCTGGAGAGACAACAACCAATGACGCCAAAGAAAAAACATGGTCATTCAATTCCATATCCTTCTATAAAATGGATAATCCTGAGGTCAGACTTCAACATAACTTTGCAACATATCTTCACAACGGCTGAGGTTGACCTATGGTTTTCAGGGGGCTGCAGGCCTAGCATTTTATATATACATATAATTACAACTAATTAGATCTATATAATTAGAGTTTGTTATATTTTTAATGTTCTTTTTACATATGCATGTGATATATTGTGATATTGCGTGATTGTATATTGACAGTTATCTTCTGTTATTCGTTGTTATTCTATGTTATTCTATGCTTTTTATGTGATTTTGATGTACCTCGAGGGCAGTGGAATGACATGAAATGAAATGGAATGGAACGGGTTGGAATTGGACGGTATGAAACCATTGTAATGTGTTGTAGTCAAATGTAGTTAGTCCATGCTGGTCCTGCACCAACCATGCTGAGCGGCCATAGCTTTCTCAACGGCCTTCGGGTCAAATCCGCACTGTGCTCCTGTGAGAAGCAACCGCTCTGCAAAGACGACCCAGAAAGACACAATTCCAACTTTTGTATGAGGTGGAGCCCGCCATCATCCCACACTCAAAATAGAACCAGGTTCTTCCGATTTCTTGAGCATGATAAAAATGGTTTGCACTTGTTCATCCTCGCTCATACTTCATCATACGTATACCTGCATGTTTCACGATGTCAATATATATTTATATATATATATGGGAATGTCTCAGAATAGGGGTGCCATAATTGAATGGCCCAAGCCTTTCTTTTTTTACTAAAAAAAGTGAGCTTGGGGCATTCCTAATTTGAGACATTCCCATATATATATATACATACATACACCTGTCAGAGTTGTTGCATGAAGGTTCATCACTTTTTGCAATCTTTCCCATGAGAATAAGTCCTGTCTCTTGCTTCTTACTCTTCTCTGCTTCCTGCTTAGAAGCCTGGTCGGAAGGCAAGGCCCTCCAAATTGCATGAAACACATCAAAATCATGAGGGCATCACAGCATAAATTTCTGAATATGATGAAATATGCAAAAATAATCTAAAATAGATTAAATATATTAAAATAGATTAGAATAAAATGATATGGGGTTTTAAAAATATGAAATATACATATTGAAATATGATAAAATATGATAAAATATGCAGGGTAACTCAACTCTCCATGTGCTGCCTTTCTCTCCTTTTTCTGTTTCTTCACTTTCTTTGGGGAAGCTTCTGCTGTCTCTCCTGGAGCAGGCGCAAATTGATTCAAATTGCATCTGGTGGCAATGCTGAAATCTGAAATGCAATTTTTAAAAAAGTAGCATGCAAGTTGGCGATGAAACAGCATTCGTCACGGCGATGTCCTGTGTTGCTTTCAGCCTCACATCACTTCAAAAACGAAACAAAGAATCCACAAGAAAACACGCGGATCATCTTGACTTATATAAAATTATATCAATGTATATTAGATGGCTATGGATATTCTTAAACATATTTAAATATCATTAAACATAATTCAAAATATCTACATATAAAATCATATAAATGCATATAAATGCAATATTTAAGATGATGAACATCCATTTACATCCATTTGCCATCATGTACCATCATTTACCAGCTATTTTGATGCTCGCCAGGGGTACAAGGTTTCGACCCATTCCAATATACTGGCCTGAACACCGTGCTCCTTCTTGCATGCGGATATCCCTTTTTCACCTGATGACGCAGCGCTCGCTTGCGCAAGAAAGTAGCTTTGAAGCAGCTTTAAAACACATCGAAACATATCAAGGCCATTGAAAACGAAAACGCATCAGGCCAGCTCAGAACATATCGAAACTGGGGTGCCCTCTCATCCAGCCCCCATCTAACTGAAAAAACACTGGATGACGCCGGAATCGGGGGGGTTCCTTTTTACGTGTTTGATGCTTTTGTGGGGAATTGAACTAAAGATAAGGTAAGATTTAATCCGGAAAGATCAGAAGAAAGATGAAGAAGGATGAAGAAAGGAGGAATGTATCTATATATGTATCTATTAAATTATAATGTCATGTCTGTCCGTCCTTCGCTCAAAGGTGCCACTAGTGCCTCCGAAGGAGGTCCTGGTGCCAGACTCCCACTCAGCTGAGCAGTGCATATATGAGTGAGAGAGTGCAACCCCATCATTTTATAGGCATGAATGTGCGATAGATATTGTATAAAAAAAGAAATGTGTATTGTATAATGCATGTTTTAAATCATATAATGCATTACAATGCCACATCTGTCCTTCACCCTCAGCACAATCGCCCAAAGTTGGCGACACTAGTGCCTCCGAATGTTGTCCTGGTGCCAGACTCCCACTCAGCTGAGCAGTGCATATATGAGTGAGAGAGTGCAACCCCATCATTTTATATACATGAATGCGTAATATATCGTAATATATCGTAATATTGTGTAAACCTGTACCATGTAAAATAGATTAAAATAGTAAAGATATCCCCCGTTATTGATACCCAGTATGTTTTGCAGAGCATTTTGTATACTTTCCAGACTACAAAATGCTCTGCAAAACATAAATTGCTGAAATTCATCGGTTTCAGAGCAGGTTAAAAACACAGGGCAATTTTCTTTTACAATACATCTGTCTGCAAGGACACATTTTGTACATTATTTTTTTAATATAAACCGACTCGTTGCATTCGGATCACCACTACAGGGAAGACACAGCGGGGATTAAAACGATAGGTCCCCAAACACTCTTTTTGGGGACCTATCGTCTTCATGGTTGGTGAACATAATGTAATAACATATTGAGATAACAATGAAAAAGGTACTTTCGTAACATATTGAAATTGTAAAATTGTGCATATGTGCTTATAAATATTGTTATGTGAAATAGTTTGACGATGTTTGATGCTTATAAAAAATTATTTCTATTCATAAGTTGATGTCTATTCATATAGAAATATGTCAAAAACAACCTACAATATGCTTTCCTTTTGCCGTGATTTTTGGAGATGATATGAAATAATCAGGAGGCAAATGGTAGGCTAGTTTCCCCCCTATTGGGAGTATACAAAATGCCCTCAAAAAAGCTCGCAGGAGCATTTTGTAGGTCTCAAAACATGAGGCATTTGTTAGGATACAATCACGGGGGATGTAAAGATCATATTAAAAGGATATTAAAGGAACATATAAACCCACTGTGGACATGCAGTAATGTGATGTAATGTGATGTAATGTGCACAGAAAGACTTGAACCCCACTGGCCCATACCAGAACCGGCCGAGTGTTAGCCACCCACGAGTCCTGTCTCCCCTTGCTGCGATGCTTCCTGGAAGCATGAATGGGTGCAAATTGATGAACCATGATGCACAAAAATGAATCAACATGGAATAAAACAAAATAAAACAATGTAAAAAAATGTAACAAGATGTAACAAGGATGCAAATGGATGCAAGTGGCACCAACGGCTTCACGAATGAGGGATATACATGGATATACATTGATTTGTTTACTGTACATGGATATGCATGGGTATACAAACATTGGCAAACATACCGTAAAAGTTTGTAAACATGTGAAAACATCATGAGATATATGCAAACATCACCTATATTCAAATATCATCAAATATCATCAAATATCATCGAAATTCATAATATCTGTACAACTTGATAAAGGCCCGGAAGCGCAAGAAGTGGCCTGTTTAGCACGCTTCCTTCGCGGATTCTTCGTCCTCGAGGCTCTCTGGTTGTCTCCTGGGTGAGTCAGTTCTCCAACGCTCGAGCTATTGATATATATCATCATATATCATCATATATCATGATATGTTTGCTTGTACTTGCACGTACTTGCTGTATTTTTACATATCATTGAGCACAAGTGAATCTGATTGATTCGGACTGCATCCATCTGAAAAGAGCAAAACAAATGAAAAAACAGAAATGTGTATTGTATAATGCATGTTTTAAATCATTATAATGCATTACGATGCCACATCTGTCCTTCACCCTCAGCACAATCGCCCAAAGTTGGCGACACTAGTGCCTCCGAATGTTGTCCTGGTGCCAGACTCCCACTCAGCTGAGCAGTGCATATATGAGTGAGAGAGTGCAACCCCATCATTTTATATACATGAATGCGTAATATATCGTAATGTTGTGTAAACCTGTACCATGTAAAATTGATTAAAATAGTAAAGATCATATTAAAAGGATATTAAAGGAACATATAAACCCACTGTGGACATGCAGTAATGTGATGTAATGTGATGTAATGTGCACAGAAAGACTTGAACCCCACTGGCCCATACCAGAACCGGCCGAGTGTTAGCCACCCACGAGTCCTGTCTCCCCTTGCTGCGATGCTTCCTGGAAGCATGAATGGGTGCAAATTGATGAACCATGATGCACAAAAATGAATCAACATGGAATAAAACAAAATAAAACAATGTAAAAAAATGTAACAAGATGTAACAAGGATGCAAATGGATGCAAGTGGCACCAACGGCTTCACGAATGAGGGATATACATGGATATACATTGATTTGTTTACTGTACATGGATATGCATGGGTATACAAACATTGGCAAACATACCGTAAAAGTTTGTAAACATGTGAAAACATCATGAGATATATGCAAACATCACCTATATTCAAATATCATCAAATATCATCAAATATCATCGAAATTCATAATATCTGTACAACTTGATAAAGGCCCGGAAGCGCAAGAAGTGGCCTGTTCAGCACGCTTCCTTCGCGGATTCTTCGTCCTCGAGGCTCTCTGGTTGTCTCCTGGGTGAGTCAGTTCTCCAACGCTCGAGCTATTGATATATATCATCATATATCATCATATATCATGATATGTTTGCTTGTACTTGCACGTACTTGCTGTATTTTTACATATCATTGAACACAAGTGAATCTGATTGATTCGGACTGCATCCATCTGAAAAGAGCAAAAAAAATGAAAAACAGAAATGTGTATTGTATAATGCATGTTTTAAATCATTACAATGCATTACAATGCCACATCTGTCCTTCACCCTCAGCACAATCGCCCAAAGTTGGCGACACTAGTGCCTCCGAATGTTGTCCTGGTGCCAGACTCCCACTCAGCTGAGCAGTGCATATATGAGTGAGAGAGTGCAACCCCATCATTTTATATACATGAATGCGTAATATATCGTAATATATCGTAATATTGTGTAAACCTGTACCATGTAAAATAGATTAAATAGATTTAAATAGTAAAGATCATATTAAAGGAACATATAAACCCACTGTGGACATGCAGTAATGTGAGATGTAATGTGCGCAGAAAGATTTGAATGCCACTGCCTAGCGGAGGAGTCTTAGCCACCCACGAGTCCTGTCTCCCCTTGCTGCGATGCTTCCTGCAAAGCTGATAGACACTACTGGCATCTACTGGACACTCGCCAACCAGATCTAACACACTTTATACAATTGATTTCAATGCAGGAACAGGCAGGAACACAACATCACACACAACAACTGAAAAATATGTGAGCACCCAACAAGAGGAACATGAACTCTGGGCCATGCAAGATTCGCAGAGCATCACAAAGCATCACCGAAACACATACTGTAATACAAACATATACAAACCACCTTGCAGCAAATTGGACTTCCAACTTTTTAGAATTAATTGCCACATCCCATGTCTGATGAAACCTGATGCAAATTGATGCAAATCGCCTGTTTCCAAGGCAACTTCCGTCGCTTTGTAGGAATCGAAACCATGGAATCAGCTTCACCAGGAATTCCTAGTGCCATGGAGATTTTCACATGGTTCAGACTGAAAAAGTGCCATTCTATGTCATCTATAGATATCAAATGATATCAATATGCAAATGGACCAAATGGAAGCAGGAAAACATTTCAGCACACTTTAACACTAAATCACAATATGTGCATTCTGAATGTGCAGTCCTCCCATTTTATAGCAATGGTGATCAATGCATCACAAATTCCCGGGAGGCATGCTGTGTTTGGTTTGGTTTGAAAATTCAATAGTGTTTTTAAAAGATGCGCAGAAGTTAGCACACTCTTTGCATGAATCATCATGAAGTATAGTGTCATCTTTCTTTGTTTCCTGTGACACAACTGAATGAATTGCTCTTGTGCCTGCAGACTGTCCATCAGTACCACGTGGTCCCACTCCCGAAGAAAGCTTTTCACCTTGCAGAAAGCAAGGTAAGGAAACCAGTATGTGTATATACATATATATATATGTTTTTTCTATTTATATATATATAAGGTTATAGTAAATTATATTAAATTATAGTAGATTAATGTAGATTATAGTGAATTAAAGTGGAATGTAGTGGACTATTAGGGATTATATAATAGGTATGTGTTTATTCAATTTTATTCATGTCTATGCTATATCAAACTTGTATTTTCCCAACACTTACGCAAGGCGTTCAAAACATTTCAAAAAAAACCTCCGGAACATGGTGCAACACGACCGTGCTGTCTTGGGACCTGCTGCTGTCTTCTTCGGAGTCGTTGGATATGGGTTTTCCGTCAATGGGTTTGGGGCTTCGTGTAAAGCCTGCATGTGATCCAATCGATTCGAATGTTGGTCCATCTCAAGCCATGGCGTCTTGCAGATCTTCGGTTTCTTTTCAGGAGTGCAAAAACCACCTGCCAGGATGTGCGCAAATGGATCTGGGTCTGGGATCCCAAAGCAAAACACATCCATTCAAAGCCTGAGCCTAGACCTTCAGAATTTTCCTGGGTCTTTGGAAAGGACCAACAAAAATGTGTGTGTATATGTGTATATATATAAATAAATAAATATAAAAATAAAAAATATAAATATATATATATATACACAATTATATATATATATCATTATTTTTCATTATTTTTCTATATAAATGTACCAAGGCCAAGGCTATAGGAGATTGGAAAATGACCAAAAAAACACACCCACCCACGATGCAGCCAGTCCTGCGTCAGCTGGAGATGTCAACTCCAAAGTTTCAACACCTGAAGCGGGTTGAAGCAGGCCAAGAAATGAGAGAGGGAGAGCGGGGTATATATATAATGTGTTGTGTACAATATATATAATATATATAAATAACGTGTTTTACTGGTATAAACATGTATAAACAAGGACATGTATATACAAATATATAATATTTACATTAAATTATATTGAAATAAAATGAAATAAACTGTTGAATTATATGTAGTGTTAGGGGGTGCAACCATTGCATTTTATAGCCACAGCACTGGGTAAAAGAAACACGTGTATATACATATATATATATATAATGTTGGTATATCACTGTAAGTTATTCATTATAACGTTTGGATAATTCATTCCGATTTTTTGGGGGTGATTGATTGCTAAACCCTGATTTTAACATATTTTAACAGCTTAAAGGTTTATTCATTAAGGGTTTGATGCTATACTCGCCCCTAAAAGTACATGGCTCAGAATCTTGAGTTGCGCCATCTATGTCAAAAAAAAATGGGGGATAGATGGCTCAACTCCCTTTAAAACAGGTCAGTTGAACCATCTATGTCCCAAAAAATATCTAAAAATTACATATTTTTTGCAATCTTCTGCGCCGGTTTCCCCCAACATTTTTTTCTCAACATCAAGCTGCCTTTTTGGGACATAGATGGCGCAACTCCCACTCATTCGCCAAAATCAGGCTGGGAATGCCCACATAGATTGCCTTAAGATGGCACAACAAAGTCCCAATATAGCCTCCAAATGGCCCAGCATAAGCCCGAAACCGACCCAAAATTCAACCTCAACGGAACTATGCTTCGGTTGGGGTTGAAATTTTAGGCCCGAAAGCCGCCAACAAAGCCCCAAATGGCCCAACATAGCGCTAAAATCGCTCAACAAAGGCCCAACATAGCCTCCAAATGGCCCAACATAAGCCCGAAACCGACCCAAAATTCAACCTCAACCGAACCATACTTCGGTATGAATGTAAATGGATGTAGATGGCACATAGTGGGCGCAATCCCAACTTGAATTTGAATGCAGCAATCATCATCCTTGGTTCAATCTATTTTATGGAGATCCAGCGTGATCCAACGTAACAGCTAATAAGCAAGGGATGTAGAAATCTTCATAACGGATCAGGGTCTTGTTGCCCCTTGTCTCCCATTGTACCGCTTCTTCTTGCCTAGTGTGAACCACATGAATGTCCAAACACTGCATTTTATAGACACCATGCTCAACTGCTTACAGTGAGACTCGTCAGTGCAAACAGCAGAGTCATGGTACTTCAGGATCTAAACATTTTTGTCGGCGGCTCAAGATTGGATAGAAATCGGACTGCTTACAGTGACAACGCGAATCCATTGTGCGCTATTTACATCTATTCACTACGCAGCCACACCAACGTGCAAACATTGAATTTTATAGACATCATGCTGGACTGCTCACAGTGAGTGGTCAGTGGAAACAGCCGAGTCATGGTACTTTAGGATCTAAACGTTTTTTGTTGGCTGCTCAAGTGAAACAATTGATTGCTGTGTATGATATGGTATCATTCCGGTAACTTTGGCGGTTGCGCCATGATACTCCATTTTCCCAAATCTTTACCCATCAACAAATTGTGACCCACACCCATGTGGAAACAGTGCACTTTTATAGACATCATGTTCGACTGCTCACATTGAAGGTGGAAGTGGCCGGGCCTGGTACTGCATCGTCTTCAAAGCCTGATTGAAAGTCAGCAGCTGGAAGTGAACACGGAGGCGAACACGGAGGCGAACGCGGAGGCGAACGCGGAGGTGGAAGCGGAGGTAGCTCTGCAGCAAGTCCTGGGGCCACACCCACCATCCACCAAAAGTGACACTGTATTGTATTTCATGATCATCTGTCGTGTTTAATGATACGACATCTATCAACATAGCTCTGCATGAAAACGGCTAAGATCTATCCACTCCAACCAAAGGAGATGAAACAAGTTCGTATGATTCTGAAGCGATGGCATGTGATGGCGGGCGCGATCGCGGGAGCGATGGCAAGCGCGTGGCTGGCGCACGGCTTGCGCCATGTTGCGCAGGGCATAAGTTTCAAAATGTCCAGCCATGATAAAATCAGGTCAATTGCTGTGGATGCGCAAGGGAAACCGGGAACCCTGCATCATGCCGACTATCAGGCGGCATATCAATCATCCCCTCCTTTATTTTCATTCAGATTGCGGCTCCGCATGCGGCATCAATGATCAAGAACTCCATGTCACAGGTAACATGGATGCGAGGTCCTTCGTGACTCGAAGCACCGTTGCCTTTGCATCATGGCACCATTACAATAGGGTGTGCGCGGTTGTTAGACATCACCAGAGTATACCTGGATCTTCAAACATCCCTTCTTGCAGCAAACCGGGCATTTTGATTCGCATTCTGGCCCGCTTAAACCAAGAAACATCGAGAAACCCTAAAAAATCATATAGAATCAAACAAATGCTGGTTTGTAGGGTGCCATGTAAATAACCTATAAAATGCTGGTTTGTAGGATACCATGTAAAGACTATAAAATTCTGGTTTGTAGGGGGCCATGTAAAGAGTGAAAAATGTTCGTTTGTAGGGGACCATGTAAATACTATAAAATGCTGGTTTGTGGGATACCATGTAAAGACATGTAAAGACTATAAAAATCTATAAAATTCTGGTTTGTAGGGGGCCATGTAAAGAGTGAAAAATGTTCGTTTGTAGGGGACCATGTAAATACTATAAAATGCTGGTTTGTGGGATACCATGTAAAGACATGTAAAGACTATAAAAATCTATAAAATTCTGGTTTGTAGGGGGCCATGTAAAGAGTGAAAAATGTTCGTTTGTAGGGGACCATGTAAATACTATAAAATGCTGGTTTGTGGGATACCATGTAAAGACATGTAAAGACTATAAAAATCTATAAAATTCTGGTTTGTAGGGGGCCATGTAAAGAGTGAAAAATGTTCCCATGTAAAGAGTGAAAAATGTTCGTTTGTAAATGAGGGGGGACCCCTAAATGTAACTTCCGTTTAGGGTAGGTATTTCCAGGGGGGGGACCTCACATTTTTTCGGACGATCTGGGACATACAACGGGTTGGCGGAAATCTGGCTCGAGGACTTCGACCCGAAAACGGGGGGAGCCACACCGGGGAGCCACAACGGGGAGCCACAACGGAGAGCCACAACGGGGAGCCACACCGGGGAGCCACAATGGGGAGCCACATACGGGAAGCACAACGGGCCCAGACCGATCCGCCTGACCCCCAGTTAATCAAACACAAATTGAAATCTTATGAATATTTATGAATAACATTTTTTGGTCTTTAGATGATTTTAGATGTGGACACCAAAAAAATCTGAACAAACTTGATAAAACTTGTAGAGGTCCTTATTTGATATCAAATTTAATAAGAGTCTATTAGCTATCCAGCACAAATTTGTTTGTTTTAGGTACTAGAGTATTAATAAACCATTAATAGATATTACTATATATTAATAGCATTTAATAGCAACATATTGATTGGTTAATAATTTAGGTGCAGATTTCATATAAACCGCTGGTCATTTTTATAGATGGTTCATACGTGTTCTTTCTTTTCCCTTCCTAGATCTATCGTCAAATTATCTCTATAAAATGCTTGGTACAGTCATAGTTTTTTTTCTATATTTTGAATGTGCTTCTATAACATGCTGAGGTTGCAGTCTAAACAACCGTTCTATATAGAATGGACTGCGACACCGTCGTGCAAGTTGACGTCTCATAGAACAACAACATTGAGAATGGATGAACATGGCTTGGTGCCGATTTGGAGATGGCTTGGTGCATAATAACTAAAGCATAAAAGAAATCTAAAAAGATTTGAAGTGTAGACCACCAAAAAAGAATATAAAATAATATGAAAGATATTAAACGGTTGTAATAGATCAAAACGACGTCTTACATCATATTGCAACATTGTACAAATTTTGGAAACAAAATCAATATGAGATAATACCATACAATACCTTCACGATTTTTCCCTGGACAGCCCCGTTTGGACTACATATCATGCTCAGCAATAATTATCAATAGGTGGGGCATGTATGGACATATCATTTTTTAATATTTTTTAGACCTGTTACATCCTCCGGTGTCGTTCAGTGTATCTCCTGTCTGTTCAATTTCGATGGCAACTGGGGGCGTAAGCATCTCCAAAGTCTGTCCTGGCGCCACCCGGATCAGGAACTTTGTGAAAAAACATGAAAAAACAGTAGCAGGATATAATATGATAAAATATGGTCATATGTGAAAAATATAATACAGGAACGTAAATGAAAATAATAAACGCATAATTAATCATAATTATGCATATACATTTACATATATCTGTATACATATATACATATATACATATATCAAATGATATAATATACAGTAAACAATATGTAAAAATAAAATACACTAATATACAAAACTAAATGCATCTATATATTTGAACATACAAAATCAAATATAATCTATAAATATCTATAAAATTCTAAAAATATATTTTAATATGGTATAATTATACACATGTAAATTGGCTCATACACATCAGCTCAATACACATCTAGAATCAAAATATATCATTGAAATTCATGATCAATCAGAACCATATATATCCATATATAATCATATAAAATGCTAGGTTCACACATGTTCATACTTACTTATGCTTCACTATATTCATCTCAAAGTGTCTAGACACCCTTGGCCTTTGATTTTATAGTCGACATGCAACGGACATCAACAAGCATTGTACTAAAGCTAGTCCTGAATTTCAAAGAAATTCAATGAATTTCATACAATTTCAATCAATTTCATTCAATTTCAAACGATTTCATTCAATGAGTGATATTCATGACCTGCAATTTCCAGTCCAAAGCATCAGTCAGCTCCAGCTAAATCTCGTGCCTTGACCCAATCCTGGATCGTTTGCGTCTTTATGCTCAGCCTTAGAAGCACATAGCATCAAATCACAAAGGAATTCAGATAGACGCAAACATACGAAAAGAATCCAAAAGAATTCAAAAGATATCAAAAGTTTCGTCACGAAGATCATTATGAGCTCAACGCTGCCAAAGAATGCCAAAGAGGCAAACGGATGAATCTAACACATTTCAAGCCAGACTATCAGAAAACAATCCGGGATGAACCAGGATGGATAGATTGATCAAAATGGTCCATTCTGATTCTTTTTGATCCAATGCTCTGCAAAAATGATGGACAAAGTGTCGCAGTCGCACGTAAAAATGCTTTTCTGCACTGCCACATCTCCGGTTGTTTGTCAGGAATCCGCGCCTGACCAATCCAAATGCCGAAGAAAACCACATGCAATCATCAGAAATATGATGAACTATGATGAAATATGCTAAACTAATATGAAATAGATTGAAATAGTATGAAATAGTATGATAATCTGAAGAAATCAAAGATAAAGATAGATAAAGTATGATAAAGTCCGTAGTAAAATGGAGAGATAAACCTCTACAGAGCTTCAAAGATCTCTGCAGACAGAACTTTATTAGGTTTCATATGGTTTGGCATGAATTTTCCGAAAAACTGTTTTTTTTTGGCAATCCGGTGGTGGGATACAGTTGGGCGAACTGGAACGAAATGCTAATGTCGCTGTATGGATCTGAATGGTAGCAATATCAGGGCAGCTCCCACGCTCCTTCAAAATGCCACCTTTGGACCCCGTACGATCCCGGGCGACAAATCTACAGAATCCAGCCACAAGCTCAGAGCATCCATGAAAGATGCAAATACATACAAATACCGTGGCAGCATACTAGAAAGATGTAGACACCATTCCAAAGGCAGCGATCTTGGCACTGAGTCAGAAGTCCGTTGAAGCGCGTCGATCACTCCAGATGGACAATAGCGCCTCCTGAGACGGAGGGCTCATTTTATAGTGATGTTCATTGATTCTGTATGGATCTGGTTGGAAATTGGGAACTTCTCTTAGCGGCCAAAAATCTGGGTCTATAAAATGGTGGGAATCAACATTTTGACAATATACTTCTACAATACATTGTCAAACATTGTCCATGAAATTTAGTCTGCATCATCAAGCATCCAAGCCAGCACTGCAGCAGCGCTTTGCAAAAACCTGATGTGTATGATGCAGAGTCTGCCAAATGCTTTCCACCGCACCACTTTCCATTCGAAGTTCTTCTCCAATACTCCTGCAGCAGCATGCCGGAAGCATCCGTACTCACGCTTCCACAAGACTCACGGTTACATGATTCAAAAGATTTCAAATGATTCTAGATGATTTTAGATGGTTTTAGATGATTTTAATATATTCTAGTGGCACGAATATGTATATAGATAGAATCGTACATAATTCTATGGATCCATGACGACTAATCATGTATACTACATTATACTACAATTGAAGTTGGGATGAACTGAGGGCTTGCCTGCCTTCTTGACGGTGCGGCGCAGCTGCCGTCGCTGGAATCTTTCCTGAAGCAATCAACAGGAATCGTGCTATAGGATGCTACAATAAGAGGCACGAATATGACGGGAAAGCGATGGAAAGCGATCTTCGCTGCCTTGATCTGACAACGAATCGCAGCTGTCATGCTCCGCACCACAGGATCCACGAACCTGAGAGGAAACTGAGGGTGTCCATGAAACATCTCAAAATTGAAATTCAAATGTCCTCGTCTTTCAGTATCTCCATCCAACTCCATCCAGGTAACTGCAGATTGGTCAATAAGTGCGAACATTTTTCGAGGTCATGACCAAAACAACCCATATAGGTTGTCAGTTTGCGCCTCAAGCGAGCAAGCCACAAGATTCCAAGATGTTCCAAGAACATCCACATGTTCAAGTCATTGCAAGAAATCTGTCATATCTAACCGGTTCATACCCGACTAAATATATATATATATATATAATGTCTATATACAGTATAGTTCTGTATCATATATCATCATATATCATCATATATCTAGATATACATAGTTCATCATAGTTCTGTATATACATATGCATTCGCAATACACTTATCATCATTTATCATTTGCAATTTTCATGCATAGCACATAAATATAAAATATTTGGAAACATTATATGATATTGTAGGATATTGATGGTTATTGTAGGATATTGTAGGTACGTATTCTTACTCCACCCGTTTCAGCTGTATAATGATGTCTAATGTATCGAATGTATCCTATAATAAATCCTAATAATATCTAATAATGTGCTTCAAGCTACATGTTCCACTCTTTTGCAAGCTTGATCAGCATTGGCATCTTAAACGCCCAAGAAGACGCCGGTTGCTCCACGAGAAGGATCAGATCTTTGCGGATCCTGCATGCTAATCTGGCAATCTTCAGAGAAAAAGGTTTCGTCATGCTTCATCCAGGTTCATCCAGATTGACTTTCAGGAGTTGTTTTCTGAGCCACGCTACAATCACGACAAGCATCTGAAACAACAACATACAAAAACGACACGACATTGCAAGATGACAGCTCTCTGCGACAGCTTCGGGATGTTTCTGTAGGCAGAATGACTGAAGAGGAGTTCTCCGGCCTCTGGACCACCCGTAAGCACACGACCTGAGATACAGCATAATAATCAAGGAAGCATGCCTGATGGTTTCAGACACCTTGCGTATGATCAAAGGCTTCGGTTATAGCTGGCACACACAAGCACAAGTTGCCACTATAAAATGCTGAGGTAGCAGTATACAAAAGCATCCAGCAATGACCTGGATGTATAATTAATGATATATATATATATATACATACATGATATTGTATAATATGGGTAAACTTGAATTATTGCAGCGTAATGCTATGTGATGAATTGTGACGCTAGCTTTGCGCAACCAAATGGCATAATTGCTCCACAGAATGTTTGACAAGCGCACTCGCTTGTTTTGAATGTTGCCCATCAAATTTGTCCATGTCCTTCGGTGCACCGACTGGGAGGCGGCCACCATCAGCGAACATGGAGGTCCTGAGATAATGATGCCTCCAGCAAGCAACCTCAGGGAATGTCACAGAATATCGAGCTCAGCAAATTTAGAGTCTAGAGACCACACAAAAGAATGCACACAAAAAAACAGAGTAATTAGATGTAATTAGATGTAAATAGACAGTGAAAACATGTGAAAACATGTGAAAACATGTGAAAACATGTGAAAACATGTGAAAACCGCATAGATATACTAAGATCTACCATGTTATTTATATCTATTTATATAGGATGATATACTTTGAAATAACCACACAATATTAATCAATATTATACACATAGTTAGTTATAATTGAAAATAGATAAAAATAGCATAAAATAGCATTACAGTATGATATGTTATAACATGTTATAACTCATGATTCTATATGTACACTACAACATACTGCATTTGTATTTTACAATTAAAAACTGAAAAACTGAAACGAGATCAAGCGACAGAAACATGAGTCGGATCAGCTCGACGCAACCCCCAAACAAGGACAAATCATGCTGTGGGTTAAGCTTCAAATCGTAGGATTCACACTTGTACCCTGCATCCTCCCAGCAGGACTTCACCCGTTGGGAGGCACCGAAGCAGTCCAGGCAGTGCAGGTAAGGCGTACCTGGCAGCAAATAACAACTGAACTGCCATGCTCAAACATGGTATCTACACGTATCTACATAAATATCACATGTAATTATACATAATCAATCACAATCATATTGTATATTTTACAATCTAATATCGATTTATATATATATAGTAGGGGCACAGGGGGGTACTATATATTCATATATCCCGAGATACAGTAAACGAAAACGAGGACAGCAATTCAAAATCAATCAGAAGAAATCAAATGAATACACCTATAGTATCCTATAGTATCCTATAGTTACAAATGAATATAATTGAATATATATACATATATATACAGTGTATAGTCATTATATATGTACTCTGTGGCAGCAGACACTGCATTTTATAGAAAGGTAAGATATGTCTGACACAAAATTTTATAGAGATGTTAGATATGTTGTATACACAAAGAAATTCCATAGTACTCCCAGCAATCCACAGTAATCCCAGGCCCAGGTCACTCTCGATGAACATCCGACCGGCGACACGCGCCAGGAAGTTGAAGTTGTCGGCAGCATGAAACCACCTGTGACGTTCAAAACTGTCTCTTTACATCAAATTTAGTCTGAGTTTTGTGTCAATGTTTCGCTTCTTGGATGTTTGATCTTTTTGGAATGATGTTCCCGATTTTCATGTTTTTCTCTACGATTTGTCAAGACTTATTATATTTTAGACAATCAACATGTATGCCATTGTATATCTGCTTGTCCAGTCTTTTGGTGAACGACGAGACGCTTTGATTCATCATCCACAGTGCTGGTGGTGTCCTCTTTCAGCGACAGTGGTCTCTCAGGAGCTGCCGCGGCCACAAGAGCTAGTAGCCAAATGCAAAGACCAAACCGCATGTTGTGGCAAGAAAAGCAGAAACAGCAGTGGAACTATGCTAAGCTGGCTTTTACAATACTGCCTTTGAGCCCCAAATCCCTCAGACAGATTGCGCTGGCATATGATGTGATATCATCATTCAACATGATTGAGTGAGATAATAAACGCCTGATGCTTGGAAGCAGAATGACAAAACAGCAGCGGCAACCCGCAAGAATAGACAGTCAGGGTTGGAGTAGCTTGGCACCCACACTCTTGCGGTATCTTCCACCTCAGGACACTGCGGGCTGGTGGTGTGAACATACTTGAGCAAAGTCTATAGAATGAATGGCTTGCACCCATGGATACAGAATATAAAACCTTAAAAAACATTATGAAACCATATCGAGCCATATAAAACTTGCAAGGATGCATGTGGATATGCATATGGTTGCATATGGCATCATATGGCCCCCACATCCTGACCCCTTTGTGCAGCGCTGGCCCGAAGCGCGTTTTTTTCTCACTGTGGCGTAGCCTTGAGGCCGATGTATTTGCATCAATTATGATCAATTATGATCAATTATGCATTAAATTTGACATGCGCTAACCCGGGACATGCCAAAGCACCTCAGGTCATGTTCCTACACCATTAAATCTCCTGTCTCAGCTCGGAGCCATTCCGCACAGAAGCGGCACATGGGTTCTTTGAGGTCAGGCTGAGATCCTTGAAGTGTTCTGCAGTCCAATGTGCAGTGCCACTTGCTGCCTTTCTTGGTCACGAAGCAAGGCCCATTGATGAGAAGTCTGCTTCTTTCCCTGTATTGGTTCCTTTCGTTCTCAAGCCTAGCTCGATCTTGCTGGCATGTTGCAAGAGCATCCTCCAAGACATGGAGTCTATCTTCAAGCAGCCTTTCCCGATCAGCAAGCTGCTGTGTCAAGGAATTTCCGTCTGGGTGCCAAACCGGTTGAGATTCGGCGCGCCGACGTCTTCTGCACTCTTCATCCAACTTAGCCTGCAGCTCTTCGACCTGTTGCTGGAGCCTAGCCATCACTGGGTTCAAATCTCTGGCTACATGCGTGGAGAGTGGGTTTTTCACACAGCTCACCACCCACCCCAGTGTCCGCTTCAACACGCCGAAGAGTGTATAAGTGCCCACAAGGACTGCGAAGATTGTGAGCACAATGGCAACGTCGAAGCAGCCAACTTGGAAATGCTCAGACAAGGCTTCGGTCTCTGTGAGGTTGTCAAGAGCAGCAGCCATAGACAAAGGAGGACAAAGGCACCACTGAAGATGGCTGAGGCACAATCCGGGATTCTTGCAGTATTTCTATACTTGTATTTATTGCAGTGTGTATATATATATATGATTTTATATGATGTTAACTGATTATCTATATATAATTATAATTAATTATATATAATTATAATTAATTATATATATAATTATATATATATATGATGACAACTGGCTATACATGTATTTACACCATTATACGATATTATACGTATATGTCTATAATAATTCTGTATATACGGAACTGTGATGAATTAAACAGATACGAGATCTAACCTGGGATCTCGTAAATCAATGTAAATCCATGTAAATCCAATGTATCTTTTGTTTTAAATGATATACTCTTACGAGTAGCCTGTTGTTTCATGCTGGCTCACTTTGTGCCTGAATGTGCCACCCTTGCTTGAGGCAGCGACCCGTGAAAGACTTGGTTTGTTGTGTGTGTTGACCCTATAGAGCTTTGTGTGAAAAACATCCTGAATACATCTTACAAGAAAGCTAAAAAAAACATAATGACATTGCACTGGATTGCCTTTGGGGCCCCAGCCGTTGCGCAATCCATGGATTTGGATGGATTGGAGCCATCATCTTGCACGTCAGCCTAATCCGGATATGCCGGTTGATGGTTGCAAGTGCCGCGCATTCACAATAATCACGTCTGCGACAGTTACCAGCACAAAACTGTACCTTTCTTGGATATATACAGTAAATATATGTAAATATATGTAAATATATGTAAATATACTGTATCTAAACATTTGATTAGTTATGATTATTTAAAAAATATCCTATCCCAAAATACCCCGAAATACTGCGT
Source organism: Cladocopium goreaui (assembly GCA_947184155.2). Classification (NCBI taxonomy): domain Eukaryota; class Dinophyceae; order Suessiales; family Symbiodiniaceae; genus Cladocopium; species Cladocopium goreaui. Next base: position 193,874 of record CAMXCT020006802.1, read on the forward strand.
CTATAAAATGCTGAGCCATGAGAGGACACAACTACCAGTGACATCCAGTGACGCTCCATACTTCAAGACTGAAAATGATATAAAATGGCCAGAGAAAGCCAGGGTCCCCCACGTTTTCACCATCTATGGGTTTGGTGGCCTTGGAGGCATCAGCCTTATCATTGGCCTGATTCGGGTGCGCTGACTAATGGATGCTGACTTTAGATCCTAATGGATCCAAAAAGATCCAAAAAGATCCAAAAAGTATATAGTTCATCCACAACAAGGACAATATACGGTATTCACATGTATTCACACCTCATTGAAACTTTCAAAACAATCATGCACACAAGAAGAGGGCGCACAGAAGTGCAAAGATATATGAAGGTCATCAGAGAATTTCCTTGAGTTTCGGGGCCCCCAACCAGCGTTTCTTCAGTGGATTTCGACGGCTTGGAGCCATCGCTCTGCGCACTGGCCTGGTTCGACTGGCAAATTAAACATAATAAACAGTCAATGAATACACCACGATATAGCAATGATGAAGCATGATCAAATAGCATCAAAAAGCAACTGTGTAAGGTTTTGTAAGCATATGTCGTGAATCAGTCTGACTCATACTGTATCTATAAAATGAAAGGTGTTGAGCACACAAATACCAGTGACATCCAGTGACACTCCATATTTGAAGATTGACAGTTATATAAAGTGGCCGGGTAAGCCGGGGTCCCCAACCTTTTCGCCATCTGTGGATTTGGGAGCCTTGGAGGCATCAGCCTTGTCACTGGCCTGGTTCGGGTGCGCTGGCTAATGGCTACTGATGTTACAGAGCCAAAACAAATCCAAAACATATACATATATATAATATATTATAATATCAAAGTACATATATATATATAATTATATATATATATATATTTGTAAAAATATATTTATATAATTAAATATATATATATATATATATATCATCCACAACAAGGACAAACAAGGTACTCATTCCATCCCATTCCCTTGTAAACTACTCATGCACACAAGAAGGCAGCGCACAAAAGTGCAAAGGTATATCAAGATCTTTCCAAAATTCGTTGAATTTCGTTGACATGAACTGGCCGGGGCCCCCCAACCAGTGTTTCTTCCGTGGATTTCAATGGCTTGGAGCCATCATTCTGCGCACTGGCCTGGTTCGAGTATGCAGGCTGATGGATACAGAAAAAGACAATAACAGTCATAAAGATTCAAAAAAACGATGTATAACTTGGCAAATTAAACACAAGAAACATTAATACACCAGGACATAACCATGATATAAGCATGATAAGCCATGAAAAATAATGATACAACACATTCAAACATATGACAAATCGTCAACAAGCGTCAAAAAGCAACTGCGTAAGATTTTGTAAGCATGTGTCGTCAATCAGACTGACTCATATTGTGTCTATAAAATGGAAGGTGTTGAGAACACGACTACCAGTAACATCCAGTGACACTCCATGTTTCAAGACTGCCATTGATATAAAATGACCGGGGTAAGCCGGGGTCCTTGACCTTTTCGCCATCTGTGGATTTGGGAGCCTTGGAGGCATCAGCCTTGTCACTGGCCTGGTTCGGGCGCGCTGGCTGCTGGATGCTGCTGATGTTACAGATCCAAAACAATTCCAATCTATTTATATATACTTCATTCACACAAGAACAAACCCTGGCGCAGGTTCCCACCTTTGCACTGTCCTTGGCCTTGATAGCCTTGGGGCCATCAGGTGTCCCTTTCTCGCTGGCCTGGTCCGGGCAAAGTTCAAACACCCTGGAGCGATTGGACCCACAAACGCCCACGAAGATCCACAAAGCATTGAATTGCATCAAACCAAAAAATGAGAAACGCATAGAAATTTCATGACGTGCTGATCCATTAGATTCCAGTAGCACCTTTTCAAACAACATCACAAGTGGCAATGCGCTCACACCTTCGCGCTAGGCTTTTCTGCCTTCGATTTGTCATCAGTCTCCTGGCGCCGAAGGATTCTATAAAATGGAATGTCTAGAGTACCCTGGACATCCAAGTCCACCTGCTGAACCTTGGGAAGTCCAAAACATATACAAAATACATCAGTATAATTCAACATACAGAATGAATGTACATCAAAATACTGTGTGGCTTATATGACAGTGTAACATACCACAGTGACCCACGATAGCTCAAATGACAACAAACATTCTATAAAACAAGAAAGATCAACATGTGATATAAGGATATATAAGGTATTGCAAGTGTACGTGCATACCGTAATGTTATCAAAATAAGGAGGTTCCCGGACAAAATGGGCGATCTTAGTTCAACCACCTTTGCACTGTCCTTGGGCTTGGAAGGCTTGGGGCCACCAGATTTTCCTTTCCCGCTGGCCTGGTCCAGGCAAAGTTCTAACCCACTAGAGAGATTGGACCCACAAAGACCCACAAAGATCCACAACATATTAAATTGCATCAGACCAAAAAAAATGAAAAATGCATAGAAATGCCATGACGTGCTGATCCACTAGCACCTTTTCAAACAACATCACAAGTGGCAATGCGCTCACACCTTCGCGCTAGGCTTTTCTTCTTTCGATTTGTCATCAGTCTCCTGGCCGCAAGGAATCTATAGAATGGAAGGTATCGAGTACCCTGGACATGCAAGTCCACCTGCTGAACCCTTGGGAAATCCAAAACATATATACAAAATACATCAGTATAATTCAACATACAGAATCAATATACATCTAATGATTCTATATGGATCTAAATGGCTTATATGACAGTGTAACATACCACAGTAACCCACAATAGCTCACATGACAGCAAAATCCGTTCTATATATATATAACCAACTATAACATAATATAACCAAATATCACCGAAAAAAAAAACAGTATTACAAGTGCACGTACGTACCATAATGTTATCAAAATAAGATAAAATAAGCTAAAATAAGGAGGTTCCGGGACAAAATGGGCAAGCATGGTTCCTCCACCTTTGCATTGTCCTTGGACTTGGAAGGCTTGGGGCCATCGGTCTTCCCTTTCCCGCTGGCCTGGTCCGGGCAAAGCTCACAACCCACTAGAGAGATTGGACCCACAAAGATCTTGCATCAGAACAAAAAAAGGAGACATGCATAGAGATGCCATGACGTGCTGATCCACTAGCACCTTTTCAAACAACATCATTAGTGGCAATGCGCTCACGCCTTCGCGCTAGGCTTTTCTGCCTTCGATTTGTCATCAGTCTCCTGGCGCCGAAAGGATTCTATAAAATGGAAGGTCTAGAGTACCCTGGACATCCAAGTCCACCTGCTGAACCTTGGGAAGTCCAAAACATATACAAAATACATCAGTATAATTCAACATACAGAATCAATATACATCAAAATACTGTATGGCCTGACAGTGTAACATACCACAGTGACCCACAATAGCTCAAATGACAACAACATACAACAACCATTCTATATAACCAAATAAAAGACAATATCACAAAATATATCAAAATATATCAAAATAAAAGAAATTGCAAGTGCACGTACGTATCATAATGTTATCAAAAGAAGATAAAATAAGGAGGTTCCCGGACAAAATGGGCAAGCATGGTTCCCCCACCTTTGCATTGTCCTTGGACTTGGAAGGCTTGGGGCCATCGGTCTTCCCTTTCCCGCTGGCCTGGTCCGGGCAAAGCTCACAACCCACTAGAGAGATTGGACCCACAGAGATCTTGCATCAGACCAAAAAAAAAACATGCATAGAGATGCCATGACGTGCTGATCCACTAGCACCTTTTCAAACAACATCACAAGTGGCAATGCGCTCACACCTTCGCGCTAGGCTTTTCTGCCTTCGATTTGTCATCAGTCTCCTGGCGCCGAAAGGATTCTATAAAATGGAATGTCTAGAGTACCCTGGACATCCAAGTACACCTGCTGAACCGTGGGAATTCCAAAACATATACCATATACATCCATATACATCAGTAGATATCAACTTACATCAATATACGTCAACATACTGTATGACCGTGTAACATACCACAGTAACCCACAATATCTCAAATGACAACCATGATTCTTTACAACAGAATACAACATAGTACAACAAAATAGATCAAACACATTCAAAAACAAAGATATTACTTACAAGTGCACGTACGTACGTACCGTAATGTTATCAAAATAAGATAAAATAAGGAGGTTCCCGGACAAAATGGGCGATCTTAGTTCAACCACCTTTGCACTGTCCTTGGACTTGGAAGCCTTGGGGCCGTCAGTCTTTCCTTTCCCGTCGGCCTGGTCCGGACATGCTGGCTGATGAATGAGGAATGACGTGGGTGGCACTAATAATAACAATCCAAAGTTTAAACCACTAGTCAATACTAGTCAGATCTCATTAAAGATCGAATTAGATTTACTTAGACCTAATCATAAAAATAGAATGAAATAGAGACGTTGGACCGACAAAGAGCCACAAAGATCCAAGAAGTAATTGTTGAATTGTAATTTTACCAAGCAAATAACAAGTGCCATGAAGTGCTGCCCCATTAGTACCTTTCAAATACATCCAAAAGTGGCTATGGGCTCACACCTTCGCGCTAGGCTTTCCTGCTTTCGATTTGTCATCAGTCACCTGGTTCCGGAAGGAACCTATAAAATGAAACGTCCTGACTACCCTGAATATCCAATTCAACCTATTCATCCCTGGGAAAACTGAAACATATACAATCTACATGAATATGCCATAATTTAACACAATATAAGTCAATATATAATGATCAACCTACATCAATATACATCAAAACAGCAAAGGATGAAGAAAAGTAAATCTATGTGAATTTTCTAGGGCGCCACGCTGTTGCATTGGAACCGTGCGTCTCAGGAGGCACTGTCATGGCCTGAATCATGCATGTACCGGATATTGCAAGACACATATTGCATATACAATAATGATATAATGCTGACAGTTTCACCGAATGCCCACTCTGTAACTGACATGAGAATGATCATATGTAGGCATGCAATAGACAGTATTATGATGTTTTATGATGTATTATGGTGTATTATGATGTACTATATTGTCTTATGATGTATTATGATGCATCTTATGATGCATTATGTGTACTTGTACACAATTGCATATACATGTATAAAAATATACTAGTGTATATTATGATTTTATGCTCCACAGCTAGCACGCCTCTGCCTTCTTGGGAACAGTTCTGGAAATCTCAAGAGTAAACTCCCATACACTCCTGGGCGAATCAACATCACTTCAAGCGCTTCTGTATGCTTGGGCATTCAGATATGCAGCAATTCAAGATCTATCCAAGCATCATGTCTGCATTCCAGTAATAATAGTGCCATGATGGTCTGTTGCTCCGCATTTTACAGCGGCAACCTTGGGGATTGAGCAGAAGTTCAACCCATGGCTTGATACACTGTATATGTTCAATCATGCCCAACCATGTTCTGACACGTGTTCTTCTGACAGTCGAAACAAATCTGGCCACCTTGCATGAAAATATCCGAATTAGATTGAACTAGTGCCACCCGGGCAACTCCACACATGTCTCCACTCGTCCCACTTCGGCAGCTCCATATCCTCCACACAGTTCGATTGTCCCTTAGTTTTTCAGGATGCATCCGCTCATAGACTATGTATAAATTTATGACGACGTGTGAAACTGTGTGCACATGTCAGTTTATGTCAGCTTTCCACCGAGCAACACATACCCTCGGACATTTTGGAGGGCAGCGGGGATCGACTTTTTCTGCAACGCGCGCCGGCGCACGCGGCATGATCGAAGGATCTTGAAGGATCTATGCAAGATGATCTGGAACAAAATGAACCAGCCACCTGAAGATTTGAGCCCTTCACAGCAGCAAAGGCCGGCGAATTTTGTTGCACCCCCTCCCCTCCCGCAGAAAACAAAGCAAGTGTTTTTCATTGTTTTTCTATGAATGCAATTGCTGCACGTCATCGCAGGGAACCTATTAACATTGTATAACACATATTAAACATTATCAAACTATATATTAAAATAATATAAAATAATATTAAATAATGTCAATTCATCATAAATATATATATATAGATCTGATGTCTAAGTGTGCAAAGCCATCATTTTGTAGTGCATAAGTAACACATGATCTGATCAGGCCTCTTGTTGGTTGTGCTTCTTGCGACACTCTGAACTTTTCATTTTATAGCCATCAGGGTGTTGGCAGCTGTATGGAATATAGAAACTTGATAAGTGGGCACTATTCATTTTATATAAAATCATATTCCTCTATAAAATGCATGGTATAGCCATATGTTTTTTCTATAAAACAAATATCTTATTCGCAATTGCTACGAATGGAAAACATCTATAAAATGCTCGGTTGTATGACCAAACCTCACTATAAAGTGAAATCACTATAAAATGCTGATCTGGGGGGGTGATTTTTATATATATAAAACGCTCTATAACAGGTACTGAGGTCAGCATTTTATAGAGGTTATGGTCAAGGTGATCTTTATAATTATACATGGTAATGTGGTACCCTCTGGTAATTTAACATAGCTATAGAAAATCACTATTTTTAATAGGTAAACCATCTATAAATGGGCCATTTTCCATAGCTATGTTAGTTCACCAGAGGGTAACACCCAATTTTAAACCACCCCAATTTTATCACAGAAGTGTTTGAATCGGTTTTATCACAACCATCCCCCAAGGATTTAGGTGAAACTGGCTGGGTTTAGATCAACCAACATGACCATTTCACTGGGGGGGCTTTTTTTTTGCCGCTATATTTGGTTTATAAGTTAGAAGTATAATAGCTGGTTGGTGGTTTGAACCATCTTGAAAAATATGAGTTCGTTCATGGGAAGGATTATCCCATATATGAAATGGAAAATAAAATTCATGTTTGAAACCATAAACCAGATAGTGAGTTTTTCACCGCTTACCTTCCTAACTGGGATTTATCAGATCAACCGCAACCAGATCATATCATCCTACCCTCTGGTTATTTAACATTGCTATGGAACATGGCCCATGTATATATAGATGATAGAAATGGATAAACATGATGATTTACCCATTAAAAATAGTGATTTCCATAGCTAGGTTTAAGTTTAAATGTTTAATAACCGGGTAAGTCTCCTGGTTCACCATACCCCCGTCCTCGTGAAGATGTATCGCGGTGCTGCATGGTCCTTGCCCCCTGCCATGCGCGTGCCAAATTGCCCCGAAGGCGTCAAAAGATTCACATTGTTACCTGGGAAAAAAGCTCCGAGCCGCGAAAAATGAAGAAAATCACCACACCCAGAAATGCTCCATGGTGCTGGTATATTTACCTACAAAACTGGGTGATTTTTAGGGCAAATGTAGGTAGATATACCATACATGGAGCATATGGGACAGGTATCCCTGTTCCCATTGATTTTGATAATCCAATCCTAATGAGTATTTTTGTTTCCAATCCAATCAGAATTTTCTGGGATTATGTTTGTTTCCAATCCAAAAAGACACAAAATAATACAACATACTCATTGGTTGACAGGTATCCCATTGATTATGGGATATGATCCCGAATAAATTACCCTCTGGTAATTTAACATAGCTATTGAGAATGGGCATTTATAGTGAGTTTTCCCATTAAAAATTGTGATTTTCCGTAGTTATGTTAGTTTACCAGAGGGTATATAGTTGGTGTCAACAAATCATCAGTTGGATATGGATAAGCATGTTTTATGAGTAAATTGCTGCAGTTCAATGGGCCATAATTCATCCGTTTTCCATCTCGATGTCCAAAAAAAACTCCGCTTCACCGGGCGGCTGCCCACAAAGTTTTGCGCCATGCCGATGATGGTTTGCTGCAAGGACCCCTCGCCATGGTGGTAAGCACTCCTTAGCCGTAGCCAAGGAAGCCTTGCGGAATGGTTACTTGGAGGATCATCCCAATGATTAGTAAATTGACATTTTATAGCCCACTTCGCAATTGGATAAGCCTAGAAATCAGGGAATTACTATGATAGTTGTTGATTAACATGTCTATTATAGCTATAATCATCATGAACCTCAGTGAACCTTAATAACATACTTAGCTAAGTATGGGGCACCACCTGTCAGTTCTTGGGACGATTCGTAATATTCGTAATGCCATCCCCCTAATACGAAAAAAACACAATCACCAACAATATGTGCGAATGAAACATCAATGTATTAAATTTGAATTTATGGGTATATCGGTGTATCATTTATTCACGAGGATATGACTGGAAATGGTGGGATCATGTGGGATCATATTTGATTCGATCATATCAATACCACAACATCTGGGTCGTTTTGTGCCTAACCCTCAACAAAAATGCCAGCTTTATGTGGTTGTTGAAGCATCTCGCGGACTTGGTGATTGTGATTGTGATGTTGCATCCCGTCCCCCTGATGTTAAATAATCGATAACATTAAGATATTAAGTAACTACATCTAAATGCCATCCGACGCGGGCGTATCTGCCCAAGTCTTGGATTGTGCCATCGGCGCAGTGAACCGCTGGGGACGATGCTGATGACGTCGCACTTCGTGACGATCGTTTGTGGAAGCTGTATTCTGCTGTCAAGTGACTAATTGGGCTACTGAAAATGATCGTACTATGGCCCTTGTTGAGTTCCATTTGAAACATACAAATAATGTTGAGTCCTGATTAGTACCTAGGGTCGCTATTGTGGCAATTTTTTTCCAAATTATTCTGAAACTCATGTATTGTTTGGAGGGTTCGCTTTTGTGGCAAAACAAAATTGGGAGAGCCCTTTTTTTTGCAAAAAAAACTGTAATTGCTGAGAGGCATTTTTTCTCAAAAACGCTGTAGCTCAGTCAATTTTTTGCTCATCTCCCTATCTGAGCCTGTAAATGCATCTCTATCTGAGTAGGTTTGTTTGCTGGGTTCACTATTGCAGCAAGCTGTGCCAGAGCAGCCCCTGAAGAAGGGAAGCAAGCCATTTCCAAAATTGCCAAATTCAAACTGCAAGCCTTTCCCAAAAGAACCAATCCCTTATTAAACCCTTATTAAAGAACAGCTTTCCCACAATTTTCCAAGGCCCTGGACCAGTAGAGGCCCCATTTCACTTTAGTAGGTTTGTTTGCTGGGTTCACTATTGCAGCAAGCTGTGCCAGAGCAGCCCCTGAAGAAGGGAAGCAAGCCATTTCCAAAATTGCCAAATTCAAACTGCAAGCCTTTCCCAAAAGAACCAATCCCTTATTAAACCCTTATTAAAGAACAGCTTTCCCACAATTTTCCAAGGCCCTGGACCAGTAGAGGCCCATTTCACTTTAGTAGGTTTGTTTGCTGGGTTCACTATTGCAGCAAGCTGTGCCAGAGCAGCCCCTGAAGAAGGGAAGCAAGCCATTTCCAAAATTGCCAAATTCAAACTGCAAGCCTTTCCCAAAAGAACCAATCCCTTATTAAACCCTTATTAAAGAACAGCTTTCCCACAATTTTCCAAGGCCCTGGATCAGGAGAGGCTCCATTTCACTTTAGTAGGTTTGTTTGCTGGGTTCACTATTGCAGCAAGCTGTGCCAGAGCAGCTCCTGAAGAAGGGAAGCAAGCCATTTCCAAAATTGCCAATTCAAACTGCAAGCCTTTCCCAAAAGAACCAATCCCTTATTAAACCCTTATTAAAGAACAGCTTTCCCACAATTTTCCAAGGCCCTGGACCAGTAGAGCCCCCATTTCACTTTAGTAGGTTTGTTTGCTGGGTTCACTATTGCAGCAAGCTGTGCCAGAGCAGCCCCTGCAGAAGGGAAGCAAGCCATTTCCAAAATTGCCAAATTCAAACTGCAAGCCTTTCCCAAAAGAACCAATCCCTTATTAAACCCTTGTTAAAGAACAGCTTTTCCACAATTTTCCAAGGCCCAGGACCAGTAGAGGCACCATTTCACTTTAGTATGTTTGTTTGCTGGGTTCACTATTGCAGCAAGCTGTGCCAGAGCAGCCCCTGAAGAAGGGAAGCAAGCCTTTTCCAAAATTGCCAAATTCAAACTCCAAGCCTTTCCCAAAAGAAACAATCCCTTATTAAACCCTTATTAAAGAACAGCTTTTCCACAATTTTCCAAGGCCCTGGACCAGGAGAGGCTCCATTTCACTTTAGTAGGTTTGTTTGCTGGGGTCACTATTGCAGCAAGCTGTGCCAGAGCAGCCCCTGGAAGCCCAGAAGGGAAGCAAGCCTGTTCCAAAATTGCCAAATTCAAACTCCAAGCCTTTCCCAAAGGATATTAAACCCTTATTAAAGAACAGCTTTTCCACAAGTACTACAAGTACTACAAGTACTACAAGTACTACAAGTACTACAAGTACTACAAGTACTACAAGTACTACAAGTACTACAAGTAATGCAAGTACTACAAGTACTACAAGTACTACAAGTACTACAAGTACTACATGTACCACAAGTACTACAAGTACTACAAGTACTACAAGTACTACAAGTACTACAAGTACTACAAGTACTGCAAGTACTACAAGTACTACAAGTACTACAAGTACTGCAAGTACTACAAGTACTACAAGTACTACAAGTACTACAAGTACTACAAGTACTACAAGTACTACATGTACAAGTACTACAAGTACTACAAGTACTACAAGTACTGCAAGTACTACAAGTACTACAAGTACTACATGTACTACAAGTACTACAAGTACTACAAGTACTACAAGTACTACAAGTACTACAAGTACTACAAGTACTACAAGTACTACATGTACTACAAGTACTACCTGTACTACAAGTACTACATGTACTACAAGTACTACAAGTACTACATGTACTACAAGTACTACAAGTACTACAAGTACTACAAGTACTACAAGTACTACAATTACTACAAGTACTACAAGTACTACAAGTACTACAAGTACTACAAGTACTACAAGTACTACAAGTACTACAAGTACTACAAGTACTACAAGTACTACAAATACCACAACTTCATCGGCAAAAAAAACAATAGTAATTAGATTTCAATTGTAGCCAATTGAAATCCTTACTTAATTGAGGATATGTTTTTCTTTTGGGAAGAAATTTTTTGACTTTCTACTTTAAAGAGAGTCCAGAAATAGTTTAGGGGGGGGGGCCACACACTAATCAGGACGCAACATTAACATCCAATAACTATGGAAAATCCACTATTTGTAATGGGAAAATCCACTATAAATGGGCCATGTTCAATAGTTATGTTAGTTTTACCCACAGACAGCTTGCCAGAACCTCCGATGGTTCTCAGGGTTAGGCCAGTGACTTTTCTGCGACGAAGCCCGAGAATTGAGCCACTTTCATCTCCTACCATAACAGGGTAAGAGGAAGCCCGGCGAAGGGGTGGGGAAACACCGACTTTCTATATTTGGAGGTTGGTATTGTAAACCTTACCCTTGAGCATTCATACATAGTGATGGGAAATCCCCTATGAGTGAGATGTTTGAAGAAGAGAATCATCTATGAATCCATGGCAGGAAACCTTGGTTCTTACCGTTCTTACCCCGAGATTTGGGGGTGTCCCATGCAGGTGAATCATCATCATCATCATCATCATCATCATCCTCATCCTATTCATCATCATCATCATCATCATCCCATTTATAAAACTGTGTGCATATTTTGGGGTGCTCCCTTTTTTGAAACACGCCCAAATATCATAGGTTGTTGGTGAAATATCCCAAAGCTATTCCCATTATATCCTAATTTCCTTAGTTCAATCCCGCTTTCTGATGGTAAGTCCTAATTGTATCCAAATTATGTCCGTGTGTTCCCTATACTTAAATCACTTTTCTGATGGTAAATTTCCCTTATTCTCCTCTTTATATCCTTATGTTCAAAGTTCAATCCCAGTTTTTGCTGGCATACGCATCAGGATTGTGCAGACGGATGACAAATATTATTTCTCTATATAGTCATCCTCTTTCGCCCACTATATCCAACTCTATCTCCATTTATGGCTGGTGAATACCCTATTTGTAAGACCTGTAAATCACAATAAAAAAATATCCCCATTCAAAAATCTCATGCGTTCCTTGTTTTCCCCAATGACACCCACATGTTTCATGGTAACACCATCAGTTTCGAGCTGCCAAGTGCCTGCGTCAACCTCTTCAAGAAGGCGCTAAAAAGCACCTTCCTCTGCCCCGGCTTCAAGCCATCAACGACGCTGGGAATGGCCCGTTCAACATCGTACTTGGCCCAGAGGACCAGTTCTTTGTTCACAAAGTCCTGACTCAGCTGAGGTGTGGGCCGTTGTGGGCTTGTAGTCCACTTACAAGGTGATGCCTCCTAATGATGTTGGTTTCTAAAACCATTGTGTAATAATTAAACAGTCATGAGTGTTTTGAAGTTAATGGCTTGACGCTCTTGCTGCAAGTTTGTTGGTTTATAAACCCATTAACCATAGTTTAACGTTGGTTGTTTTGATGTTTGTATACATATAGTGTGGAGACCAAAGAAAATGGGGATTGGTTGGCATGATTAAGATTCAACATGGTGATGTCCATGGGAGTTAACCAAATAGGATTAAAAACCAGTGATCTATTTATAATATAAATAATTGGATTTTAATGGTGTTTCCCCCATAGTTAGCCAAGTTGGTTGATAACTACTATGACTAAGGTTTATGGTGATAATAAATATAGCTAGTGGGGCTCATAACCAACTTATCACTGGGGGGCACCACGTGTATGGAAAATAGGCATTTATTTAACTGCACGAATAGAAGGGTTAGTTACGTTGACCCACCATTCCATATGATTCCCGGGGATTTCAAAGGATTTGTTTTGACCAACAACTATATAAATCAGATTAACAACTGCACGGGAGTTGGACTTGAACGAGCAAAATCTGGGATTCATATAACGGTGAAGTTCAGAAAAGGGGAGTGTATACTGCCAGCTTTCAATGAGACACACACACACACAGCAAGCACAAAACGCAATAAAATCAATAAAGATCAAGGAAAAGAATGAACCTACAGGTTCCCTCTGGTAATTTAACATAGCTATTGAAAATGGCCCAGTCGAAATAGTTGATTTAACCATTAAAAATGGTGGATCTTTCCAGTTCGCAAACTGTTACTTTACCAGAGGGTAAATGCACTGTAATTGATCCATACTTGTCCTACCCTCTGGTAAACTAACATAACTGATGGGAAAATCACCATTTTCAATGGGTAAATCCACTATAAATGGTCATTTTCAATAGCCATTTTGACATAACCAGAGGGTACTTGTCCTACGCGTTCCCATTGAGAATTGAAATATATAATCCCCTCCCTCGCTGGCGCGAGCGGCATCCAACGTCAGGGTGGGCTGCGAGTGATCAACGTACTCCTCACCGGAGCAGCGCGAAATCCACTCTTTGCGTTGGTCGGCTTTCTTACCTGGCGCGGGGGACGATTCCCATGGTGTAACACACCAAGATCGGCTCCAAACAACCTGTTTTTTGGATGGAACAATGGCAATGAGTAATGAATGCAGAATTGTTTCAAGAAACATGGGCAACCAAGCCAAAAGCCCAAATGGAAGTCTGTAAGTCTAGAAAACAGGATGCGGGCTCGATCAATGATTGTTTTCATCAAGCCACCTCTCGTGTACATCCTCTATGTGCATCTGAAGGTAGACCCCAACAAAAACAACGAACTGAGATTGGATTTTCTGTACTTCTCAGGTGGTAGGAACCATGAAAGCTAGTAGGAGCCTTGGTCGTTTTGCGAGATAATGGCTGTGGGTCATTTTCAGCATGCACTATCATAGAAACAATCAGATGGAAACGAACATCCGCCATGTGCAAGAGGAAACGAACCATCCTCCGGTTTTTTTTCGGGTTTCCATGTTCATGTTTCTCCATTTTGCGAGTTTCCATGTCTGTGATTATGATTGTTTCATTTCCGGTTCCATTCCCACAGGGAAATCATTGCTCAACTACCATCTGGTTATTTAACATAGCCATGGAAAATCACCATTTTTTATAGGTAAACTATCTGTAAATGGACCGTTTTCCATGGCTATGTTAAATAACCAGAGGGTAGATTCCCAGTTTGCACATTCCCACAGTGACACTGTGCAGAAATTCTTGGATCTTCCATGATCGTCCGATCTTCCCCAAAAAAAACTCCGGAAATTTGCATCTTCCATTCCCATAGGATCCATGTATGGTTAATATGCTAACATTTGGGGTATATTGATGGTAAATGTTACCATATATAGCATACATGGATCCTAATCCCAAATTTCAAGGGTTACGAATCGTAGAAACAACCCGTGTTGCTTCTACCAAGCTGCCGTTAAAGGCCATGTCAACTAACGCGCGGTCCTTGGGGCAACCCTTCATGGTTTCAGGATGGGGGCGATAAACACCTGCTTGAACACACTTTAGAGGCATACAGGCCAATGGTCACGACAATGATTCTACATCTTAAATATATATTTTCCATGTTTATGACATCCACATTTTATTTGTCTGTTTTGAACAATGTTCTAAACTGTACTTCATCAAATGGCATTCTTGTCTAGCATGTGACTGGGAAACTGTCCTTGACTCCCAATTCTAGGGATTACGACCCGCTCAGCTCAGCTCACGCCCCCTCCCAACCACCTACTGTAGTGGTGGGGTATGCCTTAGTTTATGGTGGATATGATAATATGTAGGTCTAATTATAATGTAATTACAGTTGAATGAGTGACCATAGGTGCAAACCTGAACTAAACGGTTCACTCAACCATTTTGGGACAACCCCCCTCTAAAAAACCACCTCTATGGCGAGGCCGTTGCAGCTGACAGGAGTAAGATCTTTTCCAACTGAGCAGAACCGCTGCCAAAACCCTAAGTACAAGGTGAGTAAATTGGATAAAGAGGTCAAATCAATGGCCATTTTAGGAACCGATTGATTGGAGGTACCTACCATATATAAGGCCTAAAATTCAGGCCTATGTAAGGGAATATCCACACAAAATATGGCCAAACATATGGTACTAACGTACCTCCATTCTAGGATCCTGAAGATCTCCCATTGATCAAATTACTAATTTACACCCTTGGGGCTATCATGTACGATGGCAGACCGGAGGACCCCTGAGAAGGGGCTAACAAAAATCTCCAGAAAACTTTCACTTCCACAGCCTCTCCAACCTCAAGATCATGTGAATTCAACCCCTGAAAAACTAGCACTGGTTGATCATGTTGATCACCTTGTCGCGGCTGGTTCACCAGCAGCAAGCACTGCAAGCACTAATAAAGACTCATTCACCAGCTAAATCCAGCTATTCTCATCCATTATTTGGGTGGTGGACCTTCTGCGCTCAGTGGCTGATGTGGCGTTTGCGCCAAGTGGCAGCTTCATTGGTCAAGAAGGTCAACTCGTGCTGCTGCAGTTCCGAAAAATATTCCCGAGCCTCCGCAGAGGTGCTGGTGCCCAAGCCTTTGTAATACTTGCCTGGGCGTGGTCGTCAACAAGTTGCAGGGTTCCCGGAGGTTGCAAGTTGCAACTTGGGAGAATTGGAGAATGGCTAAGGATTAAGGAGTTGTCCACTGCCTACTCCTAGGTGGATAAGCAGGGAAACAGCCAACTATTTAGAAACTAGTTGACCATAAACCCCAACAAGAAATGACCTTCAGGGCACCAAATCCACAAAAATCACCAAAACACAACGAACTACCATTACCAAAGAGAAAAAAAAGAATCATTCGGAATCACCCGAACTCATCAATGATCAAACAACGCCAAAATCACCAAACTCCGCAAAAGATATGCAAACAATCGTCGAAAACCACCCACTAAGATCTCATACCCTCTAGACTTGAGCAAATTCCAGAAAAACCTCGCCAAGTTGGCATTGCCAGAACGACCCTCTTCGTTGTTCAGATGTGGGTTGTGGCTTACATCATCCTAAATCATCCATCTATTTGGATAAGCAGTGGATAACGAAGATCAGCTATCCATTCGGAATAAAGTCTTGACAAGGCCTTAAAGAATCCCATATGCTCCATGTATGGTATATTTACCTACAAAACTGGGTGATTTTTAGGGCAAATGTGGGTAAATATACCATACATGGAGCATATGGGAATGACCCCTTGACTTAATAAGGACTGAAAAAGGGTTCTACTACGTTCTACTGCCCAGCCCCCCCCAGGGCCTTACATTGTCAGGTCACAGAAGGAACTTCTGCAGTGTGTACCCCCCGGTAAACCAACGCAGCTATGGAAAATCCCCGTGTTTCATAGGTAAATCAACTACTGTATAAATGGCCATTTTCCAGTTCGCAAACTGTTAGTCATTACCAGAGGGTACGCTATTTCTATGGCCATTTTCAATGTTAAATTACCAAAGGGATATCCAAAGGAGTAAGGCTTCTGACAATCGCCAACACACGGCCGCACATATCCCGCCAGACCCCCGGACTCCATGAATCTTCATGAGTTATTTACCTATGGAAAGTGGCCATTGTTTACACCCATGACGGATCCATGGTGCTGCTATATATGGTAACATAGATCCCATCAATATACCCCAGTCATGTTAGCATATATATACCAGCACCATGGATCCTATGGGACAGATCAATCATCTACAAAACTACAAATGGATCATTTTCCATAGGTGAAATTACCGGAGGCTAGTTCAATTTGGGGGGAACTTACAGGAACAATCTACATGCGCTGAAAAATTCTTGCAACTGGCTCTCCAAGGCGTTGAGGGATTTGAATCATGGCCAATTTCTGGTCAGGACGCATCTCCAATTCTTCCGAGATACCCTCCGGTAAACTAACAGTTAGCTATGGAAAATCACCATGTTTAATGGGTAACTCAACTATTTCGACTGGGCCATTTTCCAGTTCGCAAACTGTAACAATCATTACCAGGCCGGGTATCTGCCTAGTTTCCACCAACTTAGATATCCACTATATCAACTCAATGGCCATCTCAGGAACCCAAATTGGAGGTACCTACCATATATAAGGCCTATGCATCATTCCTGGATTCCCATTGATCAACTAGAAATCCCCTGGGTTACATCCAGGTAACAAACGACACCAGCACCGTCCAAGACGCACGTCCAGCCGCGGCCATCGTCGTTGTTCTTCTTCCAAGCCTCATATTCCTCAGAAACGAAACTGGCGATGCGACGCCAGAATTGGGGATGGGTCAAAATCACCAAACATAGATGTTAGGTGTAAGAATATGGAAGGTTATTGCAACACATAATATGGTGTAACATATAATATGACTGCTTTGTTGAGCCACCCCATCGGAAATATCTATAATTTTAATACATGCTCGTCCTCAGGGATCATCATCCCATGTCGGTGAAGAAAATCAATATGTTGGAATCACCTGCCAAGTTTTGATGAATAAGATGTATACATGTCGACAAAGTATGAACATATTCAGTTTGATTACTGAGTAATGGGTTCAATACTTCTATGGGAACAGCCAGCATCGGGGGCACATTTTTTTTAAAATACAGTACATCGTCGGCAACGCCAATGTACATACTATAATCAAACAATATATATATAGTGGTCAATTACTGTTCTATATCATTGGGATTCATTGGGTGTTCCTATACTTTGGCAAGTGCGTCTATTTACTGTCCTGAAATTACAACCTCACCATGTTTCCATACAACAGCACCACTTCTCATATATATATATATAATTATATATATACCATCTAAACCAGAAACATCGAAATTTCAAGGATATATAAAACAATAACTTGGAATCCTTGGACTACGCAAGCTGCATTTACCGTGTTCGCTTCAAATTATCGCTATATATCGCTATTTTTTGGGACACCGGTTGAAGAAAACGGCCTGGTGCCATGAAATTCACTAGCTGGGGTTGTTCTTTAGGCTTGACATCACCATCAAACCATATCAAACCCACCACGCGTGGCCGCCACGCCATTTGTTCACCATGCGACGGGCACAGTGAAGAAACTGACGACCTCTGAGCCACGCGAACATTTCACAATGGGCGTCACGAATTCCCGCAGGAAGCCCTCGCAATGCAGCAGCCCAGGGAACCAATGCCTAGGTCGTGGGACTTGATGAATTTCAAGGGCTATGGGCATGGGGAAAATGGGAAAACGTGTAGTTGGGTGATGTTGTGGAATTAATGTGAACTAATCAAATGGGATTCAAATGTTCATTGTTTTTGATTGTTTTTTTTGTTTGGGTCGGAAAGTTGGAGGAGTGCTTCTTGTGGGTGTGGTAAGGTTGGGTGTTTTTGAAGCCAGCACTGAGGTGTCCTGTTCTTTATGGCCAGTGTGAGTAACAAAAAGGATGGACTGAAGTTTAAGGTGAAACATGGGGAAATGTATGGGCTTTATTCCACCCAAAACAAACATTTAACTAGTAGAAATGTGGATTTAACCAAGAAAGAGTAAGAAAATTGCGGGAATTAGATCGAGTTAATTGTTTGACGGGTTCCTGCACAGCACATCCAAGTTCATCGACCTCGGTTCTTGGATGGTTTGTTTCACCGGAAGATGCTGGTAGGGAGAGCTGGCGATTGACGCAGAAATCCCCGAACTTTTAAGGATGATGTGTGGAACTAGATGGTAGGTTTGCTCATATAACATTATTAAATAGCTATGGAAGCCATGGCCTGTAGTTCGATGATTGACCGTTTTTGAGAAACTGATGATCTTCCATGGCAAATGGGCGCAGATTACCAGAGGTTAGTTCTTTTTTTTGATATACCCATTAAAATTGTGATTTTCCATAGTTATGTGGCTGTTTACCAGAGGGTAACACAACTATATAACCAGAAAGACCCGGTTCTTAAATCCCCCCGGCCCGTATTCAGCCAACCCCTCCTCAGTCAGGTGACTCCTGCAATGATAGATCCTTCATAAACCCTTATTTTGGATTTGCTTAAGGAACCCGGAACCCATATTGTACATATATAGTATACATATATATATATGTATATATATATACCACCTGGTTATGACTAACAGTTTGCCATGGAAAGATCCACCATTTTTAAGTTCGGTAAACCTCTATCAATGGGCCATTTCCCCAGTCGACTCGTGGATTTCCCATTCAACGATGCCAAGCCATCGACAAACCGCAAAGCCATGCTTTCTTGATATCCTCTGGTTATGACTAACATAGCATATAGCTATGTAATAGCTATATAGAGGCCCACTATTTTTCACATGGTTTTATGATTTACCCTCTGGTAATGACTAACATAGCGATATAGAACATGGCACATTTCCAGTTGATTTACCTATTAAAGATTGTGATTTTCCATAACAATGTTGGTTTACCAGAGGATACTCCCATTTTCGCTATATAGAGGCACACTTTTTCACATCGTTTTATGATGATTTCATGTGGGTAAAACAATGTCATGTTTACCACCCATGACTGGAAATGCTTTGAATCCCACCTATAAAATATTGTGATGACTGGGGGATGGTGGAAATGGCATCTGGTTGGTGGTTGACCTACCCCTCTGAAAAATCATGGAGTTCGTCAGTTGGGATGATGACATTCCATTCCCAATATGATGGGAAAGTCATAAAAGCCATGTTCCAAACCACCAACCAGATAATTTATCATTAATCACCATGATTACTCACCATTAATCACCATTAAACCATAAAATTCCATGGTTCCAGTCACCACCAACCAGGCGTTGTTATACCCACATCACTTTCATTTCTCCAGGCGAATCATCCAGGAACTCGATGAAATTGATCACCAGGCCCTTGATGTGCGAGCCATCGAAATCCTGATGGCTGTCCGGCTGTCCGTTGCGATTTTTCCCCATGGAACCAAGGAAGGCACGTTGCGATGTTCTGCATGTTGCAACAACAGTCTGCTCAGAGTCAACGGATTTTCCCATGAAGATCATGGGGCTTTCCTGTAAAAGTTCCCTTGAACCAATCCATTGACAAATTCTATAGAGCATAAGGATATGAACTAGTTGCTAGTGACCTAGTTTCACCATGTTTCAACAGACATATGGCCAGTGATGCCCGTGTCAGTGGCCACAGGATAAATCATGATACTACCCCATGTTTGGTGGTGATATCCACGAAAGAAGGGACACAAAATCATACAAAATCACTTCTAATCATGGTTCAGAGGAGATCAAGTCGACCAAGTACCCTCCCTGCAACATACATAGCCTCTGCTTAACCAACATAGCCTCCGTTCAACGAGGATTCCCCGGGCTAATCTTAGACACCACCCAACCGCAAGGCAACGTCCCAGTCACATGGAAAAAATTTCAGTCGCATGGAAAAGATTGGCTTCCAACTTGCAAGAAGGATCATGCCCCTCTTTGAACAAATACCATATCATAACCAACTTCTTTATATATACCCACAGTTACCATATGTATATATATATATCTATCTATCTATCATGTGAGCATATCTTTTCCGGTATGTATATATATATATACGTATACATACACATATATATATATATATATCTGTGTGTGTGTGGCTCACGGCTCACTGGCTCACACGCGTTATGTATATATACATATATTATATATATATATGTGTAGTGATAGCAAGCCCAAGAAAGATATAAACTGCCGTGCCTGGTCTGCCATGATCATCAGCGAGCCATAGCGCAAGCCCTTGGTGTCCACCTGGAGCGCCAGCCCCTGGGGCAACTGCTATAAGGTGAGACCCCTTGGGCCCTTCAGTGATGTTTAAGTTGGTTTTATAAAGCCATCCAACTACAGTTATATCTATACAATGTGGTGCCCCTCAGTTATAAGTTGGTTTATAAGCCCCATTAACTATAGTTATATCTACCATAAACCATAGTTATTGGAGTTATAAACCAACTTAGCTAACAATGGGGCACCACCTTGTATATCTACTATATCTACATACATCTATCATTTTATATCTACTATAGTTCTGTAACTATAGTGATGTTATATCATTGTATACCATAAACCCAAGCTATTGGAGTTACCAACTTTGCGAACACTCTCATGCTTCACATTGGCCGAGTGTCATATTCCTTGGAGGCGTCAAAGGCCATGATTTTCATCAGAGATTCGATCTCCTTGTTCTCCATCATCTGCTTTACCTGGAGTAAGGATGGGGGGTAACGAAGCTCGTCCAATAGAAAGATCCATTCAACCCAAGAAGATGCATCATGTTTCTCCAATTCTGCATGCAATATGGTAGATTGTTGATATAGTTGATATAATTGATATACCCTGTGGTAAACAAACATAGCCATTGAATATTGTCATGTATAGTTGGTTTACCCATTAAACATGGTGATTTTCCATAGTTATGTTAGTTTACCAGAGGGTAATTTAGTAAACCCATCAAAACCTAGCAATAGACCATCCTGTTAACCCATTTTGCATCATCCCAGGGGTATACCCAATTGAGGATGGTTCATGGTATTGGGTTTACCACATTAACAATTCGTAATCACGAAAAAACCATCAATAACCATCAATAGTCTTTAGTATAATGGGCAATTGATGGTTATTGATGGTTATTGATGGTTATTGATGGTTGTACCCAACAGGGTAATAATGGGTCTAACAATCCTATTGCCGGGTTTATTAGTGTACCCTGTTGTGCCATATTGCACCTACACAGGGAGGCACCTATCAGCGCCTTCGGAGCCCAGTGGTCTCCAGGGCTCCGGGGGCCGGGGCGATGATCGTGGGACTCACAGCCTAAATTTAAATGCCAACCTCATTCTTTCACCATCTTTCATCGAGTAGATTCAGATCCTGAATGAGTAAACCAATGTAAACCATGATTTAGTATATGTAAACCCAGTTCGTCAGTTGGGATGATGACATTCCCAACTGAATGGAAAGTCTTAAAATTCCATGGTTCCAGTCACCACCGACCAGAAATGTATGTTTGACATGTCTTGACATATGCTGAAAATCTATGTGTCTATGCGCTTCAATGGATGGATACCCAATGATACCCTATATGTAAACTCATTATTGTTGGGAAGTGTATTTGGGATACCCTATGATACCTTATATGGCACCCAATGATTAATATTAATATACCCAATATATGGCACCTCATATATTGATGGATACTCAGGTTAAAAAAAACAACAACTCCCGTCCACGGCACCCTGCATCACCCTGCCAGGTCACCGTCAGCTCGCGCACGTTGCGCAGCTTGCCACGCAGAGGAAACACGCCATAGTGGTCACGACCCACAATGCCTCTGCGCAAAAACTGATGCGACTCATGGGGGATTTTCTGATTTACCCTAGGGTTTTTACAGAAAATCGATGTGGAAAACCCACCATTTTTGTAGATCATGTTCTACAAAAGGGAAACTATGGGTTTAACCATGGGTTTTTCATGGGTTTTCATGGGTGTTCCGCATCTTTCTGTATGTTTACAATAGGGTAATGCATTTTAGTGGTGATTAGTAATCAGTATGTAATGGAAAATAACAACTAATTAATCACATATCATTATCATGGATATGCATCATTTGGATATAAGCATCATACAGGTTGACCTGCTGACCTCAACATGTTCTAAAAATGGGTTGTAACCATCATTTCTAGAGGGTTCAAAGCATCAAAACATATGGCAGTGGGTCAAAACCTTGTACCCCTGGTGAACATCAAAATAGCTGGTAAATGGATGTTCATCCCATTAGAATTGATAATAATAGATTTTGACCCACCCCCATATAGGTACAGAATTGACAAATGGTTTCTTCGGTGTAATGGGGATCTTTGATGAAGCTACATCCAACAATACCCATCAACAACCAACACACAACAACCAATGATGGATATCATGCGAAAATCATGATGGAGGAAGAAGGAACAGCACGTGATGAAAAAAGGCGAGCACATATCAGTATTACCCTCTGGTAAACATACAAAAAGCCATGGAAAATCACAATCTTTAACAGGAAAATCAACTATAAATATGTGCCATTTTCTATGTCGCTATGTTAAATTCCCAGAGGGTATTAGTTTTGGGGGTCCTTGGGGATAACATCAAAATGGTGAAGCCAGGACATTAGGACAAGAATCGATTCCCCATTCTCTCCCCATTGTATCCCATTATACCAGGATTTTTGTGTGTGAAATCCACATTTTTTTGTTGGCATTTTTTCAAACACGACCATCTCATGGATCGCTTAGCTCTCGGTTCTCCAAAACTCCAAGGAACTAAGTCCTGCCACAGCCAAGGCTTTTGCAGAATCACCTCTAAAGGCGCTTCGCAGGAATGAATCATAGACCCTGCCAGATAATCTGATAGGGCATGGAAGATTATATATTTAAAAACCACGAAAAATTGGTGATTTTGAAGGTCTATGTTAATGTACCAGAGAGTGATAAAAAAAAATGCACTGACCTGAACAGTTGGGCTATTTTTAGATTCAGGCGTTTATTCTTTGTGCGGCACTCAACGGCTACTCTCCACAGTTCCAACGGTTCAGTGACCCTACTAATCATCATTACAGTGAGGTCGCAGTGAGGTCGTTACAATTTATTGTCAATGATCTAGGCATCTAGACCATCTAGTTGTTGTTTAATTACAAAGTTATACCGTTATACCATCATTATTTTTGCTTCTTTATCTTAGCAACCATAGGCAATTAAATGGCCAAATTCCACCAAACAGAATAATATCTTTTTTTGGCACATTCTGAAATCTGTTGTCAATCATGGTTTGCAATAACCAACAACGGATGAATCATGGATACCCTCTGGTACTAACATAACTATGGAAAATCACCATTTTTAATGGGAAAACTCACTATAAATGGCCATTTTCAATAGCAAACTGTTAAATTACCAGAGGGTAATTGTAATGATGTGGAATTCACTCTCAGTGCCATAATCATCCCCAAATGGAAGATTTATGGCGTTGGCTATCCACATTTAATATGGGCTATCAAATATATGACCGTAGTGCCTGCGCACCATGGAAGTGAAACCTGAACATGGGGGGAAAAAAACATCAACCAAAACGGGGTGTGCGCTTGACAAAAAGGGCCCTCGTTGAGTGTATCTAAAAACAAACACGTGTCAAAGTTCTCAACCCACAGATCTGCGTGGTAAGATTGAACATTGAAACGATTTTGACCACAGCACTTTCTTGAAGTTGCGAACTTGACACAGCACTCAGCTTCAATAACAACGAATAATTACTACAGATACCAATTCAGAAGCAGGATATTCTCTGTTGTATTTTATCTTTCTTCATCTTTCTTCGAACAATCCTCAAACTCAAACGGCTCATTTGCAAGCAATGAAATAAAGATAATAAAGGGCAAACAAGATTAAAACTGCTCAAACTCGTCTGTTGCATCATCTGCACCGACATGAACCCGCTTTTTGGCAGGATCAGATGTGATCGAATCTCCAAACAATTCTCCAGCGTAGGCCCTTATACCAACTTTGTTTCAAAAGAGTTCAACATCTCATGAGATGTATGTTGAACCGTTGAACCCATCTCCCGGAAAAACAAATAGAAAATGCTGCGTATAACTGAGTATAGCTGTATAGCTATGACACACTCCATCCGGAAAATTATGGCATGTCGGACATTCATAGCACATTCCAAACCCCATGTGTTAAACCCTTCCAACATCACCACTGAAACATGTCCGCCAAGGTCACAAAACAACATCACCTTCGCATTCCCATCATTCCCTACAGATTCCCCAAGATTTTTGGCTGGTTGGTGGTATACCTACCCCTCTGAAAAATGATGGAGTTCATCAGTTGGGATGATGACATTCCATTGCCAAAATGATGGGAAAGTCATAAAATTCCATGGTTCCAGTCAGCACCAACCAGTCATCATTCCCCACAAATTCATACAAATTGCCCAAGATTTTTGGGATTTCCCATTCTGAAATGACCATCCCCATGACAAGGCACCCTCTGTCACAATCAGGGTGCAGTCCTGGGACTCTTTGGTACCTGCCTGGCCAGGTGGACGTTGGTCGTTCCATGGCTTTTCTGGCGGAATTATGGATGTTTTATGGATTTTTTATGGATGTGTTCATGGTAAATATGGATGTTATGGTAAATCGATGTAAATCTTGTTGAAAAATTCAGATGTGAATGTGTAAAATTTGTTCGGTGGGATAGCCTTGGACATGAGTTTGGACATATTCAGGCTGCTCATAACACTAAATCTCACGTGTTCCAGAGTAAATTGGAGTTGAGGAAAAACAACACGTCCACACCTGATTCAACATCATTTCTTTAACATGTCAACGTCAATCCTGGATCATGCTCGTTATTGCGTATCATGCGATAAGATGGTGGTGATCGTTTGCCACAACTTCTTCGAAAGGTGACATCCCCCAGTACTCTAGCCACCATAGCCTTGTTGGCATCTTCCAACTTTGGGACGCCAAACCTCAACGGAAGCGTCACAAAAATTGGATGGTTGTGCAGGGTATATTTACCTCGGACCCGAGGGAAGAGATAGGCCCCGTGTCGCCCAATGAAACAGTTCACTATTGGAAAAATGATTTTCTGCAGAGTGTCGTCGAATTCGACCCAAATTAGAAAATTTCCAAGCACATCATGCCATGTGTGTAAACCAGAAATGACCTTGAACAAAACAGTGCAGAAAGGTATAGTGAAACCCCAAATTTCCTGGCTGTACATTCACCTTCGCATGCTGCGCATGAGGGATTCGGGGTAATTACCTCAAATTTTGATGTTTAATCATGACTTTCCATGGCATCATGACTTTTCAGGCATCCCATGGCATCACCCATTTTCAGACAGACCTACTGACCTACCCACTAGGGACACCCATCAAAATCGACCCTCTGGTTATTTAACATAGCCATGGTATAGATGGCCCATAGAAATAGATGGTTTACCTATTAAAAATGGTGATTTTCCATGGCTATGTTAAATAACCAGATGGTACATCCCCAGGATTTTCCCTGAAACGAAGTGTTGGTTGATGGCCGGAAACCGATGGGACCCCAAAAACCGATGTGAAATACCCCCAAAAACACGCCGATCCGGAAATTTCACTGCCGAGGGGCAAACGTTTCTGGAGGCCGAGGTCACTTTTGTTCCTGGGGCTGCTCGATGGCTGTATTGGTTATAACATGTTATAACTCCATAATCCCATTGTGGATCATTTTGGTGAGTTGCACCCCCACATGATCCACGTGTGTTGCAATGCCAGTTTTGTCCGGCTGATGTTTTTGGTTATAAATCGCCCTCAAAAGCCAATTCTGGGCCACTGTTCCCCACGACAGGGACCAGCTGGCCATGTTCCAAGCAAAAATGCACCAATGACAGCACCAAGTAGTAGATGCCCATGATTGTGTTTGAGCATGAGTCATTGCACCCTTTAATCCACACATACAGTACATATATCTACAACATTCTACCCCATTTCATCGCATTTCCAAAAGGACCTCACCCTTGTTTTGAGCATGCTTTACCCATTTTACCATGGCCTTTGACGTATCCAAGTGGCAAATGCCGGGCCAACTCACTTTTGCCCATGGCCATGGACCTTGGGACAAGGTGGGCCAACTCCCAGTGGGCATTGCCTTCTGGCAATTAACATGATTCAACATAGAGCGATTATAGATCATTTAATTTTATAAATGGTTATCAAACAAACTAACATACTGTATAATTAATATTATACTAGTAACAAACATAGTGATAATTGAAAATGGTCTATTACAATCCATTATAGGTAATTTGCCTATTAAACATGGTGAATGTCCATGTTGATGTTAAATGATCAGAGTGTATGGTATATGATAGTGAAGTTTGCTATCCGAAAATTAACTTGGAAAATTAGGGTCCGGAAATATTTGCGTACCCTCTGGTAAACTAATATAGCTATTGAAAATGGCCATTTATAGTGGATTTACCCACTCAAAATGGTGATTATTTTCCATAGCTATGTTAGTTCACCAGAGGTAATCTTTACTCTCAAAAAAACACTGTTGGTGAAACTGGTTCAATACAACTACCTTATCAATGTCCTGCCATGGAGGTGCCCCTGCACAGAAAAAGCATCCCTGGATACATGGATACAAAAATCTTATGTAGCTATATATTTCTTGTAAAATTCAGCTACGCACAGGAGAGAAGGAACCGGAAATAAGATGAAATAAGGTCAACCAACGCTTGAAAGATCTTGACGTGTACGAAAAGTTTCACTACTATATTTAGCATCGACTCGACCAGTCTAACACCACAATATTTAGCCTCCAAAGTTCAGGGTTCAATCATGAGATCTTCGTGTTGTTTTGATAAATATGTCTAGTACCCGACATGGTAAACAGCCACATAGCGAACTGGAAAGATCCACCATTTTTAAAGGGTAAATCAACTATTTCCATGGATGATTTTCCATACTGTAGCTTTTTGTATGTTTACTGTAGGGTATCATCTACGACGTAGTTCAGGATGTTCAGGTAACTTTGTATCCTGCATCTTAATCAGCAATCTTAATCCAGGATTCCTAACTCCCCGGGCTGCCTAGCAGATTGTCTTCGAGGGGTGCCCCGTAGTTAACATATAGTTAACCAGGGTACCCTCTGGTGAACTAACATAGCAATGGAAAATGGCCATTTATAGTGGATTTTCCCATTAAAAATGGTGATTTTCCATTGCTATGTTAGTTCACCAGAGGGTAACTACCAACCCAGGGTTGACACATGTTGACACAATCGCCCGCTTTCCAGAGCCTGCCATCGGGGTTTTCAGCCAAAGCACCACTCCTTCAGAGACTCGATGAGGCCACTTTCTGCAATGCCTTGCAACAACTCATCCTGGGCATCGACGAGCTTTGCCATGTGGATAGGTAAAATATGGCCCAGAGTGCGCCATAGCTACCTAAGTTCGTTTACAAGTAGATTAAGTAGGGTTATGTCATCCCCCAAAATCCAATGGATGATCATCATGAATTCCCTATACTAAAATGGTAGTTTCGGGGTACAATTAGACAACGTAGACTTACTACACACTTGAAAACGTCAGTGCATAAGATATGGTACAAATGTACAAATAGGAAGAACATGGAAGAACTTTCACAATATGTCGTTATTCTGTGTTGGTTCAAGACAGGCACTGAGACATGTAAAGTCAGAAAGACATAATTGTCTACAAATCGGTATGTTGGTTTCTTTCTGCCACGAGGAAAAAACAGTATCGCTTCCTGCATGTCACTTTGATTGGCCACATGAACAGCCATAATCTGTTCCAAACCAGGTTTTAGGGCTTCCATGTCACAAAGTTGTGTATCAGTTGTCTCCTCCACGTTGGTTCATTTAAGTCCTACTCTTGTCACTGGGATAAATCTATCAGGATTTTCCATTGCCATGTTTGATTACTGAAGGGTAGAACCGACTGACTCATCGTAATCTTCCCTTTGCATTTATATCTCCTGCTCTATCCCCGGCTGTATGCATGCATGCATCTATGTAAATGTATATATATATATATTGTTATATACATTTCATATTTGCAAGTTCAGCCTCTCTGTCTCTATCTGCAGATATTATATATGTTTTTGATTTCTTTTTTCATTGATATATACTTGAGCATCCCCACTTTTTCTGACGAATGCCATGTAAAAATCATGGCTTCCGTGGCTCCCATTGTCGTCGCCCAGGCACCGACAATTCACAGCGGGACCCAAAGCGTTCCTTCTTCGTTGTGAGTGTCTCCTGACCCCAATCAATGACGAAAATGGATCAAGATGGTGTGGATGGGGCATGATCTTTGTGATAACCAACATTCGAAAGCATGATGTTTTTCACACGATGGGGCTGAAACATGAGTTTTGTTGAACAACAAAATGGATGAGGTTTTCCAATCAAGTCAACCAAGATTGGGATTCCATCAACAAACATTAATTATCTATGCTGTTGTGCTCTTTCTACCTCTTTCTCCAAAGAGCGGTGGCAAGCCGCAAACACATTGCCCAGTCCTTTGTCTGCGAGTCAAAAGCCTCAGTTCCCCGCCGCTTGGGGACTCAATTTCTAGGCTCAACGGGCTGCCCATTCTTGATAGGATTTATTGCGAAACGGATGATTATGGATTTTTACTACGAAATTACAAATATAATATTATATATATATGCGTATAATGTATACATATATATATATATATATATGTGTGTGCGTGTGACTGTGTGTGTGTGTCTATACTATAATCACATACAATAATGATGATAATGATATATATATACTATGCATGTATAATCATAGCGCAGCGGTTTCCTCTCCCTCCTTTTTTCCCAAATCGTCAGATCGCCAGGAGGCCGGATTTTCGATGAGGCAATTCACAAAGAGCCACAAATGATTGCGCACGTGCTGCGGCTTCACCGAAAGATTTCCAGCCTGAACGCGGCTTGGCTTCACGGATGCTTGGGATGCTTGGGATGTTTGGGATGCATGTGGGTAAAACGCTGGGTCATTTTTACCACTGGGAATGGTTGATGTTTGAAGCACCTATATAATTGTGACTGGGGGAATGGTTTAGTATTGTTTTACCCACATTATACTATATTATACTATACGTTTGTTTTTCAGAAATACCATCTGGTAAACTAACAGTTTGCGAACTGTTTGATGTAGCCAAGAAGGGGGTGAAAATTGTCACCCAATTTTTGAGCAGCTGGCTGCCACGGTCCGGGCTTGGTTATCTTGGTTATACTGGTTATCCTACCCTCTGGTAAACTGTCACATAACTATGGAAAATCACATTTTTTCCATGGAAAATCCACTATACATGGCCATGTTCAATAGCTATGTTTGTTTACCAGAGGGTAAATTCTGGCTGAAAAAAATCACCAAGCTGAACAGTTCCGCCCACTAGGATAGTTACCCCAATCCTAATCCCATCGTGCCAGTCGCTTCAGGTTTATGTCTGTGTTTTAATGGTGTGATAAATCATGGGCACTCCCATGTTGCCAACTCTAGACAGCTCTCGGGGCCTTCTGCCGGAAAATAACATAAATTCCGGTAGCCCCTGACCCGTGAGTGTGATCTTCAGGTTTGCGTCCAAACGGATCGTACGCAACGCATCTTTTCCAAGCAATCAAGTTGCGCAAGACCCGCCTCAACGCAAGCTGAACTTCTTGGGCCGCTTGTCGCTGAAAAAGTTTGACCATGTCAATGAACTCGTCATTGGAGGTGCGCAACCCCACTCCCATAGGCTGGAACTGAATTGGTCGTGGCGGAACTTCGTCATCTCATGGGGATGATCGGATGACCAGTTTCAAGCGGTTTTTTGTTTGTTGCCTTCGAAGCTTTCTGGGACAGCAAAAAATTCTTCCAATTTCATCCTCGATTCCAGAGTTGATCCATGTTGATCCTTACCTTTCTTTGTCCAGGAGTCCAGAAATTTCTTCAAGCCGCGGCTTCACTCACCGGGTTACTCTGCTATCAGACTATAGGCTACTACAGGCGGATCTCACCACTCCAGGTGGTTTTCAGTTTCACCCGAGCCACGCCTTCTCAGCCTTCTGCCCCAAGTCTTCCATCAAGCGGGCCACCACCTGGCGCACCAAAGGCGAAGCTTAGAAAGGGGCTGTTATAAAATGTTATGATTATGAATGAGGGGGCTTCCTGTAGAGATCCTGCGTTTGCTTTTTTAGATAGTTTTCTATACATCCTTATTCATGGAAAGATTGAGGATAGTCACCCATCCAAGGTTGACTGAGTTGAAGTTGATTCCTCAAACCATGGGTTAACTAATGGAGAAATTTCTTATAACGTCAATCCTGGATTAATAAACTCTGGCTGATTCATTAGGGGGTACCACCCGAAATAGTGACAATCTGCTACTAAATTTGTAGCCCTGGAATTCAGAGCTTGGGTAGGTTCATAATCGGGAGCTGACATTAATCTTCATACAAGGTGAAACCCCCAGTTACCCATGTTATAAACAAGTCGGTTTATAACCTCACACCATCTATTATATATAACGTATATAAATATAATATTATATATGCCAATATATATATATCCACTCACAAACCCCAGTTATTCTACAGTTATAACACGTCACCAACTTAGCAATCTGAAGGGAGCACCCAAGATATCCCGAAATCTACGCCTGGTCCGTGACATAGTTCACATGTGTGCCGCCGCGGCTGGTGCAAATCGAGTTCACGAAGCTCACCTGGGCCATTGGCATCTCTGTTCGATGGCTCCAAATAGCACCAACCAACTGGATGAATGGATGAATGGGGTATTTTTCTTGGGGAACCCGCCGAAGATCTCCGAAAAAAGTGGGAATAGATCCGGATTTCAACCAAGATCATGAATTAGCATGAATTAGCTATATCATGCTATATCATGCTATATCATTTAGCATGGAGAGAGAGCTCTTTGATGCACAAGCTGCCGTGGACTCCTGAGGACGAGATGTAGATCCAGTCGGTGGAGTTAAAATCTGGTAAGATCGGTAAGCATGACAGCAGTCAACAAGCGAAGATTTGACCACATTTGACCTATGCGGCTTTGTGCCGACCTGAATTGAGAACGTATTGAAACTTCGTCGAACGCCACCCCTCTCGCAAGACGTGAGGAATTCCAGGTCTGGCTTCATTTGGCATGGAGGATCATCCCCGAATTATTGCGAAGTTACAGTACCGTTTAGGAAATCATCACTATATTTGTGGGGGGTTAACGAGGGTCCCTAATCAACCAGAATTGATTGAATCGGGGTTGACACTACCCTGCACAAAACCTGGTGGTTTGCTAATTTGGTTTCACTTTTACAGGGTTCTGTGGCATATCTATCTAATCAAAGAATAATTGACAATCAAGGTGTATGGCTACAATTCATCCAGAAACTAGTGGGGCATAGTATGCCTCCATTACATAGCAAACAAAATGAGTCCTAAACAACATTTATGGTGAAATACCCCCTTACCCATTCACCTTTGGCATTTAACATGTTGATCTACACAATTTTTAACCATTGACCCCACCAAGATTTAACATATTCATCTTGCAGGACCATCGGACCATCTTCCCCTCGTCTTCCAATTTGTCGCCTGTCGAAAGCCACTGCCATTGGTCAGGGCCACCTAGAGAGGCTGAGGGACCTAACGAAAGTTGTGGAAAAGCCATACGGGTTTTCCCGGCTGGTGGATAATGGACCATTTATAGGTGATTTACCTATACAAAATGGTGATTTCCATAGCTAGGTTAGTTTACCAGAGGGTAATTTACTGAAAGGTATATATTGTTCCTCCATAAGAAAATGACGGTCAACCATAAGATTTCTGGGGAACTACTGTCAGACAAACCCAAAAATGTGGCCCGCTGTACTAAATCCAGTACTAATCGGATGTGATATGACATATCATGGCATTTGGCATGCCTGTATAAAACCAGCATAATTTAAAACATTATACAAGCAACATCACCAGCACATTTGGGCAGTCCAGACTGAAACCTCCTGGCACTTACTGGCTGATGCGGGTCAACCGCAAAACAATCCACAGAATTGGGGTAAAAAAACTCTGCAGAAAGAGGTGTGAAACCAAAAAGGACCTAGCAATACCTGGTTGGTGGTTGACCTACCCTCTGGTAATTTAACGTAGCTATTGAAAATGGCCATTTATAGTGAGTTTTCCCATTAAAAATGGTGATTTTCCATAGTTATGTTAGTTTACCAGAGGGTACCCCTCTAAAAATCATGGAGTTCGTCAGTTGGGATATGTTGGGATGATGACATTCCCAACTGAATAGAAACATAAAAAAATGTTCTAAACCACCAACCAGCAAGAGGATCAAGAACCGTTCTTGACCATGCAAGCAATACTGTAATGGTCGAACTCAGATACGAGTATTTCCAATATTTCATCCTCGCAAAAATTTGTGCCTATTGCTTCCCTATACTAACTCAGGCAATAGCAAGAATTCTTGGGGTGAAAAAGGAACGTACCCTCTAGTAAACTAACATAGCTATTGAAAATAGTCATATATATATAGTTGATTTACCTATTAAATAATGTGATTTTCCAGTATGTTAAACAAGCAGGGCCTAAACATGGTGATCATAATATGAAGAGTAATAATTAACGCAAAAGGGATCCATCTAAACACTGAGATTCAGGACAGCATCCAAAAACGCGTTTCTGTTTTGGCTACTGACATCTCTACAAGCACTTGAAACAATGAAGATTTTATATGATCTTATCTGGTTGGTGGTTGACCTACCCCTCTGAAAAATATGAAAGTCAGTTGGGATGATGACATTCCCAACTGAATAGAAAAATAAAAGCCATGTTCCAAACCACCAAACAGTTATATATTATGCCCCTCCAATCACCAAACATACATAATAGATATACATATATTATATTATATATATATACAACCACACACACTTAGCATCTGCTATTTTTCGGTGCCTTCTCCTTAAATTTTGCCGTGCCAAAATGTGGTCTCCGAGACACTGCCACCTGCCATCGGTCTCCGTATGTCTCTGCTCCTGAGTGCTTTCTGAACAAATCCGATCCCCAGTCACAAGTTGCTAATAGCCATGGAAAGATCCACCATTTTATAGCTAGGTAACCATCTATTTCTATGGACCATCAACAAAGCATGGCAAACTGTTAGTCATAACCAGAGGGTAAACAACAATTATGTATTATTACTTTCAATTACTTTCATGATGCAACTTTCAAACGCAATACATCAGGAATAGTATTGGTCAAATAGTTGCAATATGTTAGATAAATTCAAACATTCTTTTTTTCATCATTGCGAAAGTGTTTTCAATCAAATGCCTGACGACCTTATGTCCATCCATATACGTAGCACACACACATATATATATATATATATATACGCATATGTGTGCGTGTGTATGCATGCATGCATGCATGCATGCATGTATGTATGTAAGTAAATAAGTATGTATGTATGTATGTATGTATGTATGTATGTATCTATGTATCTATGTATCTATGTATCTATGTATCTATGTATGTATGTATGTATGTATGGATGTATGTATGTATGGATGTATGGATGTATGGATGTATGGATGTATGGATGTATGGATGCATGCATGTCTGTATGTCTGTATGTCTGTATGTCTGTATGTCTGTATGTCTGTATGTCTGTATGTCTGTATGTCTGTCTGTCTGTATGTCTGTATGTCTGTATGTCTGTATGTCTGTCTGTCTGTCTGTCTGTATGTATGCATGCATGCATGCATGTACGTATGTACGTACAAACGTATTTATGTATGTATGTATGTATGTATGTATCTATGTATGTATGCATGCATGCATGTATGTATGTATTGTTATGTTATGTTATGTTATGTCATGTCATGTCATGTCATGTCATGTCATGTCATGTCATGTCATGTATGTATGATGGATTTATGTATGTCTGTATGTATGTCTGTCTGTCTGTCTGTGTATGTACGTACGTACGTATGTATGCGTACATGCATGCATGCACATGTTTTCCATTCCCTCCACTTAAGATACCCATATATAAGAGACCCTCCAAGCACCTACAAAAATAGGTAAAAACGCAGTTTTCACGGGTACAAACGGATGGTAAAGTCCCGAGTCAAGTCCCGATCGTCGATTTAAAAAAGGGGTCAGTTTTGATGGGCGAAAAACGGCCGACCAGCAAGGCGCTTCGAAAATCGTCTTTCTTCAAAAAGAGGCCCACGTAATCCTCGAAGGACCTCACTGGCTGATGGTCCCCCTTTGGTGTGGGAAAACCCCCCAGCAAACTATGGGGGCCTCTGAAAATGAGGGATCCCCAAAACCATAGGTTTCAATTCGAAAATGGTCTAATTTTGGATTTGGATTTGTAGGGTGCCCAGCATTTTTGGAAACCTCCATGTGGAATTTATCTGGATGACATGGAGGAAGAATCCAAGGGTTCCCCTTGTACAAATGAACAACAAATCACGTTGCGGTTTCACCAAAGGTTGACAAAATCAATCAACGTGTTAGGGGGGGTTATCGCTGAAACAGCTTCCAATGTTGCTTTGTCGACGAGCATATAAGAAATAGGGACAATCTTCATGGCTGACCCTGAACTCCTGTAAAGAAAAGGCCACGAAAAAAACATTATTCACTGCCCCCATTCACCTTGCGCTTCGACTGAAAGGGATCCATTTAGAACTGGTGGCTGATCAGCAGGGCGAGATTGACCCTGCCACCAGTCGACTTTCCAGTTTCGAGTGCCAAACTAGCTGCGTCCATGTTCAACCCCTCAGCCCAAATCTGAAAATCCAAACTAAAGAGGTCCCAATCATCCTCCCCCAGTTTGTCACAATAAATGGATGGTATAAACCATCTTCAAATAATTCGTCGCTTTATTCTTGGCCTTGGCGGTGTCCCAAGATGTCCCAAGTGGATCCGGGATGTTTTCTGAAACCCACGGATCCAGGATCATCCGGGTACTCCATCTTGATACCATGATACACAAGGGGCTAATGATTTACAATAATTGCTTATATACCACATATATATATATATATAAAAATACACATTTATTTATATGCCATTGATAATCATGATCATCTATATTATGAAAATATATTATATGTCCTATTTGGTTTTTCGACATCCTGGGCCTGGCCATGAATCCAGGTACTGATCCCTTGTTGCCTGCCCCGGTCTTAGATCCTCCCCAGGCCATATCGATTCTCAGCTAGGCGACTTCACCTCCAACTCCTTCTGATTCAGAAAGACTCGACATCTGCCCCGTGTGGAGGCAGCCACATCCTACGCGGCCACGTGGAGATTTCCGGGAGAAAAAGAACATGGGAAGTCTCGGCCTGATCAGGCCATAAATCTCCGGATGCGGAATCCAAAAAAAACAAAATGGGGCCGCCTAGATCTTAGCTAAGTTGCTTTGTAACTCCAATAAATATGGTTTATGATACTTATTACTACAGGTAATAGGTAGGGTTTATAAACCAATTTATGACATTTTATAACTAGGGGGCCCACATTGTAGGTATGATACCGTTTGATTGGAAGAAGCAGGTGAACTCATCATAGCACACCTACAAAAACTAGGGATTTACACTGCCAGGTCACACCTCCAACGAAGAAATCGACCCTGCCAAATAGATCCAAATGGGGGATTGGAAATGATTGGAAGACTACCTTCCCTGTAAAACTTGTGATTCTCAGGGATGGAAATTGAGGTTATTCCCACATAGGGACCCTGGGACCCTCAGACATGTGTCAGCTGAAGGAACTGCAGATGTTGACATCCTGGAACCCATAAAACTAAAGTAAGAATGTGCCGATCATAAACTTACTCATCTTCTAGACTCAAGTTTCCAGATTCCATCGTAGTACCAAAAATGGGATATCTAGATTTATATAATGGGTGTGTCCAAAAAATCAGGGCAATAATCTTAAATTCGGCTAGGTTTCTCAGTATGGTCCTAATCAGAGTTGCATTTTTTTGGTTTACCTAATGTTTTGGACAATCTCACATGACTAAGCAGTTAATACTATCTGATTACGTAGGTCCACCCTGAACTGTGTGCCCAGCACCTTTGCGCTTTATGTGATGTTTTTCATCTTTCTAAGGGATTTTCTTAGACATCGATGAAGACACATGGTCTTTTGCCAAACTATACACAGGATGGTGCCTCCCAGTGAGTGATGTTTGTTGGTTTGTAAACCCTACTATAGTTATATCATGCTGTACCTACTATAAACCATAGAATTCAGCCACCTTTATCTCAACTTAGCTATCTTTGGGGCCCCATCCTGCATGTTTGTCACTCTTTTAATGTATTGAAGCATGATATTCTTTCGTATTTTCTGGCAGAACATTCTTTTCCCCCGGCTTAGTCATGGAGTTCGGATGAGTTCGGCCCCCTCCAAAGTGCTGCCAGATCTCACACGCCCGACGCTCCATTAATGAAACGATATCATCCTGACCACGTGGCGGGGAAATCCCAGAATTTCAGGGGCACTTGAATAGGAAAATGATCTATAAATTTGTCATTTTTCAACAAGTCAATGGGAGATCTCCAGGATCCTAAAATGGAGGTACTGTATCATATGTTTGGCCATATTTTGGGGGTAGGCCTTATATATGCTAGGTACCTCAAATCTAGGATCCTGAAATGGCCATTGAACAAGCCATGTTTGATTACTAGAGGGTATCTAGGAAAACGTGTGGACAATATAAGATTGCAATGGTAAAATACCTGATATCATGTGTCTGTGTTCATTGACTGTACCCCCGCCAATATCCCAATGTCTTTGTTAAAACAGTATGAGCTGGTCGAGTTCCTGGAGTAGCCTCTGAAGTTGCTATACACATGGTTACGAAGTTCGTGAACAGATCATACCCTCTCGCAACCAACACATGGTGCGGTTCACACAAAATCAGCCTCCAAAATTCAGAAACCATCCTCAATCACCAACCGGCCAAGAGCCCAATCATCAACCCCAAGTGGTGGTGTTTTGGCGTAAAAATCCCATTTGTTCATGGTATGTTCATGGTAAATCCTCCATTTTTCTGATGAAATGCGACATCCTCTGGTGATCTAACAGTCTACTATGGAAAATCACAATCTTTCATAGCTAAATCAACGAACTAAATGTGCCATTTTCTATGTCATTATGTTGGTCATTACCAGAGGGTAAATCAGCAGACAGTTCCATTAAATCCCATTAAATCACCATCAAATCACCATCAAAATCACCATTAAATCCCATTAAAATCACCATCAAAATCACCATCAAAATCACAATTAAATCCCATTAAAATCACCATCAAAATCACCATTAAATCCCATAAAATCACCATCAAAATCACCATCAAAGTCACCATTAAATCCCATTAAAATCACCATTAAATCCCATTAAATCACCATTAAAATCACCATTAAATCACCATCAAAATCACCATCAAATTCACCATTAAACCGCATAAAATCACCATTAAAATAACCATTAAATCCCATAAAATCACCATCAAAATCACCATTAAAGTCACCATTAAATCACCATCAAAATCACCATTAAATCCCTTAAAATAACCAATAAATCACTATAAAATCCCATTAAATCCCATAAAATCACCATGAAAACCACCATTAAATCCCATTAAATCACCATCAAAATCACCATTAAATCCCATTAAATCACGATCAAAATCACCATGAAATCCCATAAAATCACAATTAAATCCCATAAAATCACCATCAAAATCACCATCAAAGCCACCATTAAATCCCATTAAAATCACCATCAAAATCACCATCAAAATCACCATTAAACCCCATTAAAAAATCACCATCAAAATCACCATCAAAATCACCATTAAATCCCATTAAAATCACCATCAAAATCACCATTAAAATCACCATCAAAATCACCATCAAAATCAACATTAAAATCACCATCAAAATCACCATCAAAATCACCATTAAATCCCATTAAAATCACCATCAAAATCACTATCAAAATCACCATTAAAATCACCATCAAAATCACCATCAAAATCACCATCAAAATCACCATTAAATCCCATTAAAATCACCATCAAAATCACCATCAAAATCACCATCAAAATCACCATTAAATCCCATTAAAATCACCATCAAAATCACCATCAAAGTCACCATTAAATCCCATTAAATTTACCATCAAAATCACCATCAAAATCATCATTAAATCCCATTAAAATCACCATCAAAATCACCATCAAAATCACCATTAAATCCCATTAAAATCACCATCAAAATCACCATCAAAATCACCATTAAATCCCATTAAAATCACCATCAAAATCACCATTAAATCCCGTTAAAATCACCATCAAAATCACCATCAAAATCACCATTAAATCCCTTTAAAATCACCAAAATCACCATTAAAATCGCCATTAAATCCCATTAAAATCACCATTAAATCCCATCAAATCACCATCAAAATCACCATCAAAATCACCATTAAATCCCATAAAATCACCATCAAAATCCCATAAAATCACAATTTTCCTTGTGGCACCACAGGGACTGATCTACCTTCCACTTGTTTTCCGACCTCCAAGGCCGTCATGCCGAAACGCGGCAGGTCGGGTTCAAAGGTGACGGAGGTGTAGTCTTGACCTGCGGAGGCCCCAGCGGCCCCGGGGCTTGGGATGGGGATGGAACATGTTTTTTTTTTTAGGATGGTATATGATGGTATATGGTATATACCCTCTGGTAAACTTACAAAAAAACTATGGAAAATCAATGAAAATCATAGGATTTACAATGACTTGATGGAATTTTATAGTGATTCAATGGGATATTAATGGGATTTACCCTCTGGTAAATTGACATAGACCCCGAAAATAGCCAATTTGTAATGGAAACTAATCTTCCAAGCCCTATCTGGCAGGGTCTATGTTAATTTACTGGATGGTATATGATGGTATACTGAAACCTGATGGGTTGAAAAGGGATGAAAAGGGATGAAAAGGGATGAAAAGGGATGAAAAGGGATGAAAAGGGATGAAAAGGGATGAAAAGCGAACATCTATGGAAAACGACTGTCAATTCGGAAGTTTACGTGACCCACAGCGGAATTCGGTGATTTACGTGGGCCCAGTTCTCCAAGAATTGCAGTCTCAGTTTTTTTACTCACCGGCTTAGGGGTACCACAAAGTAACCCGATGTGCTTTTTCCAGGGGGAGAGGCCCACTGGGAAGTATGACTTCAACCACCCCCCTGAACGGTGCCTTAGGATTCGCCCTAAAAATGTGGTTCTTGTTGGTGAAGTGACAGGAGGGACTGAATCCTCATAGTGAATTCTTTCAGCAAACCATCTCTTTCCCACATGTTATGCATGGGCTTAAGGAACACCCCAACAAAAATCTCCAGATTCCCCCAGATTCGTGGATTTCCCAACGAAATCCAGCCAAATCACCGACCTAGTCCAAAGCCAGTCACCTAAAAATAGCCCATGATATCAACCGACTGTGCTCCTGATCTACCCTCTGGTTATGACTAACAGTTTGCCATGGTTTGTTGATGGCCCATAGAAATAGATGGTTTACCGAACTTCAAAATGGTGGATCTTTCCATGGCTATTGCTGTTAGTCATGTCATAACCAGATGGTATTCCACCGAAACAATGCAGGCACCTTGACATTTGCTGATCTCAGGCTCATCTCCTGATCTCATCGATGCCGGAAAATCCAATATCTGGAAAGATGATGAAAGATGGCCAAATCATGGCCAGATCTTAGGGCAAAAACCAACATGTGCGATGTGAGAAATTTAAAAACTCCACCATGGCCAAAGACTAATGATTAAAAGGTGCCTTAAAAGGTGCCCATGCTGGACCAAAATCAGAGTTCCATCCTGGTGGGGGATTTGTTTGCCGAACAAGCCAGACTGAGTGACTTCGTTGGACCAAGGAAAGGCGCCTTTCCCGAGAGTGAAAGCGACACCGTTTGTTTTTTTGATGACTAAGATCTCTCCCAAATCACAAAGAAAAACGAGGTCTATCAGTCTATCAAACAGTGATGGAAATAGCATTGCGTCGAATGGGATTTGTTTCAGCAAAGGATGATGGGAAGATATGTTAACTGGCCACACATGGAAGCATACAATTTCAGAAACAAGGATCCTGATATCAAAATATATCAAAAAATTATCAAATAGATAGCACCAACAGCAGGCATGGCTTGCAGAGCAAGATGCGACTGGTCATGTTGTTGCGCCAGACTTGCCGGTATCTCTTCCTGTTTTTGCTGGTCAAGGGGTGCAATTCAATGGATTGATTTCCAGGAAACCCAACTTTCTTGTCGCCCTCAAATAGTTTCTTCAATGCAAGTAACCTCCAAAAAAAAAACAGAAACATCAAGATTTACCATATAGTTGATAAGTAAGCTCAATCTTCATAAGTTTACCATAGTTTACCCCTATTTTTAGAAGGATTGTAACTTTTTACCAGGTCCGACCCCTTTCTGGGAAGCCAACAGGTGACAGGTGATCCCCCAGGGTATGTTAAGGGATGATTCACCAACTACTAAGGGCCAATCTTGCCATAAGATATGGGATTTCGTGGGAAAAATGGGAGTTAATGCGATTTAGTAGGATTTAATGGAATTTAATGGAACTGTCTGGTGATTTACCCTCTGGTGATTTAACAGTTTGCTATGGAAAATGCCCATAGAAATATATAGTTGATTTACCTGTTGAAAATAGTGATTTTCCATAGCAAACTGTTAAATTAGCAGAGGTGCAAAAGTCACCTCTTTTGGGGGTTGACTCCACATGAAAATGGTCATTTATCCCGCCCAAGTTGGATGCACATGAAAACCTAGGAGCGCAAGAAATACATGACGAAACGAAACCCATGCGAAATCATGGGCATTGCTTGGCACAGCCATTCTGATACTGATGGAACGTCGAAGTGTTACCAGCTTGAATAACAGCGGAAAAAGGATTGCAACGGAAATAACCCAACTTGGACTTGACGGATAGCCTACTGAAGCACATAGCTATGAACTGAAAACAATCTGGACCCTGCTATGATTGGTGCCACTCCGTTCTTCTGCAAGTCATATCTCCATCTAAACGTGCCTAATCCTAGATACCCTGCGACAAAACTCGGTTCTGGGCTAATACACTCCTACTTGAGCATGTCTTAAAACATGTGGCATTATGGCATAATGTTGGTAAAACAATGCCATAAACCATCCCCCAAATGACAATTTTTATAGGTGGGTGCTATGTTCCCAGTCAAATGGGTGGTTTATTTTCCATTGTTTTTACCAAAAAAAACAGTTTTTTTCACCATTTTTTTTTACCACAGTGTATGTTTTAACCACATTCAATTTTTTCACCATGTTTTCACCATTTTTTCCAGTGGTTTAAATACCACATTACCACAGTTCCTGGTATAAAAAATGGGAAAACACCGAGCAGCTGGCAACTCGAGTCCACGGTCTCAACCACAAAGGTCTTGGAGTAGATATTGGTGAGCTTTGCACCGTATCCTGACGATTTTCGCATGGTTACCCTCTGGTTATTTAGCGTAGCTATGGAGAATCACCATGTTTTTTTATAGGTAAATCATCAAAAAAAACATCTATAAACCCCATTAACGATATATAGTTATATCTACCATCTGGTGAAATGACATGACATTCACAGCGATAGCCATGGAAAGATCCACCATGCTATTAAGTTCGGTAAAGCATCTATTTCGAACTGGGCCATCAACAAACCATGGCAAACTGTTAGTCAAAACCAGAGGCTATATCTGTAAATGGTGGGATTGGAAGCAAAAAAAAAAAATCGGCTTTCTGAAGGCTTGCCCAGAGAAACTATATATATATTATATATATGTGGAGGTTTCCTGAAATGGGGGTATCCCCAAATCATCCATTTATAGATGGGATTTTCCATGAAATAAACCATCAAACCATCCAGCGATAAAGGAGTACCACCATTTTAGGAGACCTCCACTTGTTGAAACCATGGTTTTTTTTTCTCTCCACCCACCCAAATCCGCCGGCGCACGTCAGAAACGATAGGTCTTTGCCCTGTGTCAGGGGGGCAAGCGGCTGGGTGAGGGGGGGTCCTCCCGCCGGGTTTCGGCGAGGAGCTGGGGGAGGGGGGGGTGGGCTGTCCATCATGGCCATGGAATTGGCGCGCTGATCTGTGTCAGCATTCGTGAATGCGCAGTACGCCAAGTGTGCCAAGAACTGCTTGGGCCCATCGGTCACATATGCACAAATACAGGCTCGAGGTCGTGTCCTGGGGCCGGCTGAGCGGAGCGGTCAGGGCGACCACCCATGCCGGTGCCGCTTCCTCGGTAGTTGAATGCACCAGTCACAGGTGTTGAGCCTCCAAAGAAGGTGGCGTTGCTTGTCTGCCCCTTCGTGAACCCACCGCGACGCCATGAATCAGCGTGACCGGTGCGCTCAGCACGAGGCTCCGCTCACCTTATGGCTGGCCATCCTGAACCACACACCAGTTGAGCGAACCAATGAATCGAACGGAAGAAATGAAATCTGGTTGGTGGTTGACTGCAGAAGCGGAAGCTCTGATGGTAGGGAGTTGTACTGATAAGAACAGATACTACACTCACCAGTCAATAGCCGCAAGGCTCACGCACTATTTTCCATCGCACCGCTTCGAATGATTTCAGCCACGAAGTGGCTCAAAGGGCCCCTCAACCATAACGGCATCAGATATGTATACAAGGTTGGACATGTGACCAAGCTGGAAGGTTGGAACCAACATGGGAAAATTCCCTCTGCCGGCGATGATTGAGGGTTCATACTTTCGGATAGTGCATAGGGGAAGCCTACTACGTCATCCTATTTCTTAAATCTTCGGTGGAAGGAAGTGGCGGACTCGGTTCCCGTCCATCCAATCCTTTGCAAGAACCTGGCTAGATCCTTACCCGGCGTCATCTTATCAGATGGGTGATCTTTTCCTTGAACATAGCCAAAACGGCCCTTGATCCACGAAAGATACTGCTTGCAGTCTGAATCGGTCTTGGCCTTGAACACAAGCTCATAGTAGCTCAGCCCGGCCGTCTGGTACTTCTCTGTTTCACAGATGCATTCTCCCCATTTGTGGACATTGGCAATGTCGGAAGGGATGGGAATCTTCACATCTTCCTGGATTTCTTTCATCACCTGAAGCAATGGATTGCTTCCATCAGTCCACGGCGGAGGAATGTTCACCGTCTCAGGCATCGATGCAATGTAAGATGCATCGCTCAGGCTCTCACCATTCTCAGTCACATTCTCCCAAGACAAGGTGTCATCAGGGACTCGACGCTTCGAGGCATCATTCATGGACGTAGATGGCATAGACATTGGATCCTGATATCCTGAGGGACGGGCTGCATCCATCACATGATAGCACCCAGCCCAAAACGGCTTGGCTCCAGGAGCTTCTTTGATAAAACCAAGGACATGCTGTGCCTGACCATGCTTCACGGCACGGAGGAGCAACGATGCAGCTCGAGGAATCTCATCAGCGTTCAACGGCTGATC
The DNA here is from genome assembly GCA_947184155.2 of Cladocopium goreaui. NCBI lineage: Eukaryota > Dinophyceae > Suessiales > Symbiodiniaceae > Cladocopium > Cladocopium goreaui. The sequence continues at coordinate 237,894 of CAMXCT020006802.1, forward strand.
ACTGAATGTCTCCTTTCGAGGCATCTTGCTGTCAGACATGGCACAAGTAGAATGCGGAGGCAAGTCACAATCCTATATGGGAAAATCGGCAAAAACACAAGTCAAGCTTGGAAGCGGCTGCACTGGTGGTCAGACGTCCGCTCTGGCAAAACTGTTGACTCATGTGGTGACTGTGCGACACATGTCTATACACTATTTAATTAAAAACAGACTACACTGGGCACCCCAGCGAGTCAGACAATTTTGGATTACTCAGGAGGCCTAATGCATCACTTAGTGAGTTATCTTATACATCCTAAGGTAACCCAACATGGTGTCATGTTGATGTCTTTTGCATCTTTGTGGCATGCATGGCTGGACTCCTGGTCACGGTGGCTGACCGCTGGCTTCTTGGTTTTTCCGCGCTGTTTCCTTGCGTCCTGATTCAAGACAAACCTTGATTTGATACGTGCCTCCTTCAAGTATTTCGAAAAGAGGTCTCACATCTCCCTTGAGTTTGGTCAGGACGTCTGCTGCCATCCTGAGGTTGTTTACCCAAAAGGCTATGATGTGTTGTTTTTCCATGGTCTCTCGTGCAATGGCGTAATCAATCATCAAGCGTCTTTCAACAGAAATGGAAGAAGAGCAACAGCTACGGGTTACAGCGTCATAGAAACCCTTGCTATCAACCACAAGGCATGATGGAACTTTTGGTGTGGTTTTTCGGAATTCGGCTAGTGACATTCCATACAGTGTTTCACTTAGCAAAGCTTGAAACGATTCGATGGCATCAAGACCGTTTTGACTGGACAGTGTCTCAGCGGCTACTGAGCTTCTCACCATTCTTTTTAGTTTCTTACTGGCCCAATCTACAATCCAACATGGTGCCCTTTTACGCTCCAAGATATCTTTATGTGCTAAGCATAGGATATACCCTCCTTGACTCTCCCCACTGCTGCGTGTTCCCCATCCTGCATCAGCTATGCAAATTATGCGCCATTTGTCAATTGGGACATTGCTTGGAAAACGCAAACAGACCTTACGTTCTTTCATTTCCCTCAAGGCTTTATTGTATTGTTGAACGTGGGAAACACAACCCTTGTCCTGAACTCCTTGGAGATATGAGGAAAGAAAACTTTGATCGGGTCTGGTGGCTGTACTAACCCAAGCAAGTTGACCAGCACACGTACGCAAGATTCCAGGGTCTTGCAAACTCGTTCCAGCTGACCCAAGATGTTTTGTGGCAACAGGCTCCAGTGCATCTATGTAGGACTCTTGGCCTATCTCGATACTGAAGTTTTCGGGGTTTTGTCGGATCTCTATCCCTGTATATCTTATGGTGAACGTCCTATAATCCCCAAATGGCAACTTTTTGCGGAGTTTCTGCAAGACTTCATCCATTTCGGGTTCCCCTCCTCCCAGCAAGTCATCTACGTGAACACCACAAATCCCCTTTAGTTCCCCATTTCTTCGAAGGGTGAATAAACAAGGATCGAGGCTTGACCGGACTAAACCTGCTTCTGTCATTTCGCGGGACAGACGGAGAAACCAGGCTCTGGGGGCCTCAGCTAACCCATAGGCTGCTTTTTCTAGTCTATACAAATCCTCATCACTTAGGGACATCCACTGCTGAATTTCCTTTGGGGGTTTAAAGTACAACTCTCTAGTTGAGGCATCACCGCTAAGAAAGGCTGTTTTGATATCAGCGCCCCATAGTTTCCACTTTTTGGATGAACAAATGGATAACACCAAACTCTTTGATTCCTTTCTAAGTGTTGGGGAATCTGTGGCTATCTTACCCAACATTGGATCCTGCCAACCAACAAGAACAAGGCGTGCTTTTGGGGTCTTAGTTCTGTCATCGGGATCACTGCTTTTCTTCCAAACTAGTACCCATCTCGCTTTTATCACCTTGGCTGGATCTATCCCCCTACTTTTCACTAGGGACATCACCTTATTTTCAACCCATGATTGCCATTCTTTTTGCATGGCTTTTTCAAACAGCTTTTTGTCTGGTTCGCTAAGTTTTCGCATGGAAACTTCTACCCTACGTTTTGTGGGGGCTGCAACCAAACATTCATCTAAAACTGTACATAAACACAAGGGATTTTCGGTGATATCTTCGGGGTGAATATCCAGTGATACTTCTAGCACATCAAGTGTTGGTACTTTTACATTCCCATGTTCAGCTATCAACCCTTCGTCATCGCTTTCGATGTGTGGTGGTGGACCATTTTCTTCGGCTGCTGGTCCTGCTGCTGTTTCTGGTGCTGGTGACACATTATCTTCTTGGAGTTGATCGGGATTAGGACTAATTTCAGGTGGATTGTCTTCAGGGTCTAAAGATTCATGGGGGATTACTTGGCTGTCGGCACTGGGATCTGCTGGCAGTGCCTGGTCTGGCATTTCATCATCCAGTACGGATGGTGCTATGGACGGCTCATAAGAAACACTCGCGGCTCTCTCCTCTTGAGGCTGCTCTGGCACTGTCTTGAGACGCTTGGATGATGGCTGCTCAAGCGAAACCAGTGGTGGGGCATCACCTTCATGAAGTGTTCCTAATGGTGGCATGCCGGATGCACGTTTCTGCCAGTAACTGGATGACCTAGTAATCCTCATTTGGACCCTTCTGATCTGATCTTCGCCCTCTATGCTACGCTTCTCTCCTTTTCTTTGGGGGTTCCTGTCATCATCATCTAGATCTGCTTGAAGTTCCATGTCATCCTCAGTGGGTTTTTCATCAATCATATCTTTATAACTCCCCGCATAACCGGAAACAGATTGCTCAGCTTTGATCACATCAGGGTGCAATCTCCCCTCAGCTAGATCTTTAGCTAATTCCCGGAATTCAGCTTCATCATCAGGAACAGGGCGAAGTGCTTCAGGGGAATACCGGTAAATGAAACCATTGTAAACAATCCAAACAACTCGAGGAATGAAATGGTTGGTGGAACTTTCAACTCCAACTATTCTACCCGGACCATGCCATACCCCATAACGAGTCTTGAAACTACCACGGCCATGTTTGCGGAACATGTAAACAAGTTGACCTACCTGGTATGGACCTCTCAGTGGACGGTTCCTACCGGCACATGCTCTTCTCCATGATTCCTTGGCATGTTCAGCAATAAATGCCCGAGCAGCTTCTTCTCGGAGTTGGATCTTTGCAGCAAACGATGGATCACTCAAAACCTGAGATTGGACCGGATAATTCTGTTGCTCGGAGACATCGCCTAGCCAACCTGCTATCTTCGGATCATGACCTAGGAACCATTGACTTGGGGAATATCCACATTTTCTCAACAGTTGATTTCTCATGGACGAACAAGCTTCAATGATCTCCTTTGGCGGTCTTGACGATGATCTCCAAACGCGCTGAGCCATTCCACGTAAAACTCTATTCGCAACTTCAAGTCTTCCCAGCTGCCAATGGGACTCGGTTGCACAGTGCAACAGCTGGATGTTGTGGTGGTTTAAGTAAGCTTGAAAGTCCTTAGAGAGTGTCATATAGGCTGGATCCATGTACACGGTTTCGGGTGCACCATATGGTCTAATCCAGGCTTCATGGAAGGCTTGAGACAAGGCACCGGCTCCTTCAGGAATGACCACTTGCTGACAAAAATCGGTGGCCATGCAAACACAGGTCAAAACGTTGAACTTCTGCTCCTCCTGCTCTCCGTTCTCATCATCACGAATCAGTTCTACTTGGACAAAATCAAGACCTACCATTTTGTTGGGTTGTTCAACATGTGGCATGGTGACCTTCCGGTTTATGGCAGGAGGTCTCAACTCATCACAAACGGAGCACTTGAAGTTCTTTATGGCCTGCTTCACTTGCTCGGATGCAGCACAACGATTGGTGAGGCGCATCATCTGGCCATTGGTTGAATGACCGGTATTTACATGCAGTTTGGCAACTATGGCTTTTGCTCTATCGGCTCGGATGATGTTTTTGGCATTTAGTGGAGAACCCCTTGACCCATTAGGCTTATCCCCATTATCATCATCATCATCATCATTCAACTCTTCTAGGTCAGGTGCTTCCACTCGGCTTTCGGACTCGGCTGCAAACAGTTCTTCAAACCATGGTTGATCGGCTGGAACGCTGGCTTCACGATGCATTGCCGCTGCAACAACTCTGCAAAACTTTTTGGGATATGTCTCGGCCCATGCCGATAGGTTTTTACCCTTGTACTTACCCTCCAAATGACCATGGTCGTGATTACGGTCACATCTATATTTTTGGAGTTCTCTGGCAAGCTCGGGGGAGGTAGTGACTATTCGGGTTGGTTTATACACAGGCTTATTAGTCTTGGGACATCTAAGACCTAATGCACATTGATCAATTCGGATGTCATACACCTCACCTACCAAATGGAGTTCTTTCCAGGCATCAGAGCTGAGTGGATTCTCACAGTGATTGTAACCCTTCAACAGGTTTTGCAGATTCCATGCTTCAGCAACAACATGAAGGTGTCTCAAGTTCTGAGACCTTCGGCTGAACTTCGGCTCATGATTTCCGAGCGCATTTGGTCGCTTCGGGCCATGTTGAATCGGCTCCAAGGACCCCAGTCGCTGCAAGGCCAACTGTACCAGACATGTTTGGGTCTGGTCCATGCAATCAAGCACAACAAAAGCTGACGATCCCTCAAACGGTTCAAATCATGTCCATGGGCTTGGCCAATTCGGATGGCTTCATGCTTAGACAACAATTCAACAGTCTTACTTAAGGGAGCAACATCGGTGAAAACTTCTATCAAGTCAACCCTTTTTGACAACTTATGTGCTTGAGGACCTAACCACTGTTTCAAATCACGTTCCACTACATCCGGTTCACTAAGAACACGAGAGAGGAGCATTTGGACGCTGGTTTTCTTCAAGGATTGGATGCATGACCTGATGAGATTGGCACTTTCTGGGTTTATCTTATTGGTGTCAGGCTCTACCCAGTCTACTTCTTCATATAGGGCTTCTATGCTTATCCCATCAGATTTATTAGGGTTATCCCCGCCCTCCAAATCACAGTCATTGCAACACCAGCATAAATGTTCCTCAGTGGGTTTTGGAACATGGTCGGCGGCTGGATTCCTATAGGCAAACAAGGCTAGATTGGTCGGTGTGACTCCTTTGCGTTCAGGGCCGGATTCACGCAGGGCCCATGGGCTTTGATGGAATTGGCCATCATTAAAAAAGGGTCACAATTGCTCTTAACCAAGTTTCAGTGGCTGCACTATAGGGAATTCTCTCCAAACGGGGTCTATATGCAACATAAGCATGTTTGATCTCATGGCTATCTTCTCCAAAGATTATCTTGAGGCTATCCTTCATTCCAATGAGGTCAACCATACCCTTTTTGGTGTTCTTGGCTATGTGTTGCAAGGCACTACGTTTGTCATTTCTAGTAGGCCGTTTATCCCCATTACCCCTCTTATTCTTAGGACTTATCCCAGCTCCACTTTGGGAGTGATCAACACGTTTGGTGGCAGCACAGTCCTTGACATCGCAGTGACGCTGCTCATTGCGGGGCTTTGCAGTGGCATCGTCGGCATTGGGCTCATTGTCGTGGTAAATCAGGTCCTCATTGGGGACCATAGTACCATTGGAAAATGCAGGCATAGATTCCTCTAATTGAACTTCGGGTTCCCAATCATCAGGTAGATTCCAGAGAGGCATCAACAAATGACCATTGGAGGCTTGACGCAACATCATCTCGCTCAACCCATGCTTTTTGGAGGTCAATGTTTTTCTCCCCAGATTGAATTGGGCTTCCATACCTTCCAGAACTCTTCGGGATAACAAAAATGCAGTTCTTCCGGGAACGACATATGTTGTAATTTGTAATTGTACCCCATAGTTTCCCCAGTTGTACGTGCCAAACCAAACCCTCAGTTGTAGTTGTGGCTTCACCAGAAAAACCCTTGAGCTCCACTGGAGGCAGTTGTTTCCGTTCCGGCAGAGGCATCTGATGTTCCTGCAAAAACTTCATCAAACGATCCGCACAATCTTGACCAATAACTGATGTTGTACAACCAGTGTCTATGATGGCATAGCCGTTGGGGATACTTGCTAACAGAATCTCTTCACTCATCACTTCAGTTCCGTTTTCCCCAGATGCTGAAACCATATAGTTGAAGGAAGTTTGCAACACAGTTTCGGTAAGATTTGCTTCTTCTTTTCGATATTTTGTGGATGACTCTGGTTTCCTCTTTCCAGAACCCTTGGCAGAACTCAAACTCTTCTTGTCATACTTGAAGGGCTGTTTGAGAGGCACCTGTGTCGATGCGGCAGATTGGCTGTCACCTGCTGGCTGGTTCAATGCTACCACTGGATAGTATGATTGTTGCCTGCTCTTCTTGATCTCACGAACCTTCTTTTTGGTGTCCTTGTAGTTTCTGAAGGCCTTCCTGAACTTCTCTTTCGATTTCTTGTGCAGTTCCAGAATCTCCTGCGCCTCATCATTTGAATCATCATCAGGCCCTTCGGCCTCCAGGATTTCGTGGTCACAAGAATTGCTTGTCACATCATCAGCGTCCATCAGATCAGAAGACTCATCACCATCAGCTACAAGAATTTGATGGCTGTCATGTTGCACCGCATAGGTCTCACGGCGCTGTGGTTTGTGCTGACTTTTGTCATGCGATCTACGGTCTTCCAAGTCAGATGCTTTCATGATTCGCTCCACATCCAGGAATCGAGAAGATCCGTTGGTGGACCTGATGATCTGTGCTCGCTGTTCTCGCGACAATCCATACTTCCTCAATACAAGTGTCCCAGCACACTCTGTGGAAAAATAGGTGTTGGCTTTGTGTGTCCAACTTCCAGAGTACCCAACATTTGTTGCATCTTTTTCTGACTGTAAGCATGATCTTCCTTGAAGGAACCTCTGGCTGATGCCTTCGACTTCTTCGAACCACCTCCACGCAACGTCGATGGAGGCTTTGATCTCACTGGGTCTGTTGCAGCATGTCCAGGCATGGACGGTGGCCTGGCTTCGCTCTCAGGCTTCTCACTGGCCAGTCTCGGCTCTTCTGCAAACGGATCAAAGACTTGTGGCTCACTAGAAGAGGCTCGTTGTGCTTCGGCCTGAGGATCATGTTCCTTAGGATCTATGTCTCGGTCAGTTTCTTCAAGGCTGCTTGGCTCATCATCAGGTGACGGAGGTCTTGATGACTTGCCATGTTTTCTCTTGCGTTTCTTCCTAGTTGCATCTCGTTCCTGTGCTATCAAAGTCTGAACCCTGTCAAGCTGTGTTCGGAACCTAGATGAAAAGGAAGTCGCACCTTCATTTGGTCGGCGCTTGAGCATGAAGAGGAACTCTTCGATCGCATCATGCAATTCAGTTTCTGGCAGATATTTGTAATGGTCATCCAAGGCTCTGATGACCTTCAACCATCCATCGGATTGTCTAAGTGACCCAACGCTCAAATGTTCTGTTGCTCTCCAAGCTTCGCCCGAGAGCCTGGACAAGAGACGTGGCCCAGCTAAATAGACATGTTTGTCTTCCAACCCAGCTACACTCAGAATCACCTTTCGCCTGAAGTCACGATAACCTGATGGCTGCCCATTGAATTGTAAATCTCTGAAGGCGTCCTTCTGGTCAAGCGCCATGCTTCACACTGAGGCAAATGTCTCTCCGGTTGGGACCAATGTCCCCAGGACTGAAAGTCCTCACTGCTGCTTGGAACACAAATTGTTCCCACTGTAGGCACCTGGAGGTACCTCACGGATGCCGGCCCTTTCAGGGTTCCGGCTCCGCTACCATGCAGAAGCGGAAGCTCTGATGGTAGGGAGTTGTACTGATAAGAACAGATACTACACTCACCAGTCAATAGCCGCAAGGCTCACGCACTATTTTCCATCGCACCGCTTCGAATGATTTCAGCCACGAAGTGGCTCAAAGGGCCCCTCAACCATAACGGCATCAGATATGTATACAAGGTTGGACATGTGACCAAGCTGGAAGGTTGGAACCAACATGGGAAAATTCATTGACCTACCCCTCTGAAAAATATGATTTCGTCAGTTGGGATTATTCTTCCCAACATGATGTGAAAGTCATAAAATTCCATGGTTCCAGTCACCACCAACCAGAAATGTATGTTTGACATTTCTTGACATATGCTGAAAATCTATGTCTATGTGCTTCAATGGATGGATACCCAATGATACCCATGGGTCTTCACCAACAAATTCAGGTGTTAAACCCTGCAAATTTTGCAGCAAGAAGAACCTGGCAATGCGACCAGTTTCAATCGAAACCGTGTGATTAGAGCTATTCTATGCTATACTTGCGGGGTTCTGGCTAAGGTGTGCTGGGTTCTGGCTGAGCTCATTTCATCTCCAAAAAAAGTACAAGTTGTACATGGTTTCGCATGGTTTTACCAACAAAACTGCGGATTTTTGATGAACATAAGGGGGCCGACTGGCCGATTGTCAAGCGGAGAGATCCAAGAGGCAAAGTGCAAGAGTTCACCATGTTTTACCAACTGAACGTAGCTGGTTGGTGGTTTCAACCCATTCAAAAAATATTAGTCAGTTGGGATGATTATTCCCAATATATGGAAAAATAAAAAATGTATAATTAAAAATGTTCCAAACCACCAAGCAGGTAGATAATTCACTGCACAGCTATCGTTCCAAACAGTCACTCGCAGTCGGTTGTTCTTGTTCGTGTTGTTGTTGATGATCGTCATCATCCTCCTCCTCATCATCAGCACCATCATCATCATCATCATCACCACCATCATCAGAATCATCAGAATCATCATCATCATCATCATCGTCATCATCATCATCATCACCATCATCATCATCATCACCATCATCATCATCATCAATAATTAGTTCTATTATTGATATGTTCAAATTACTACAACCATTATACTATTATTAACAGTAGTATTGCCACCATCATCATCCTCATGATGACAATGATAACGTCCAAACTTGCCGAGTCTTTGCCGAGTCTCCATTCCGCCCACCGACCACCTGCGAGATCATTTGTCATTTTTTGGGCTGGAAAAAACTTATAAAAACGTCATCACCAAGAAGTCCAAAGCTTAAAGGGAACAAAATCACAAGTGATCGTTTCCTAAGGGGAACTATTGATTGTCCATGATTATATTATTAGTTTACCCCAGGCTATCATTGCGAAACAATTACAAATTGGAGCCCAAATAGTCAATCTCAAAAGGGAAACTCACTTTGGAGTCCATTTGTGGTAGTTCCATGTAATTTTGCATTTGTTTTCAAGGGCATGAGGTAACCCAGTGGTTAAGCCATGGCAGCCATGTCTTCAGCGGACTTCAAAGGGATCGTCCTATCAAATTCTTCATCTGATTTCTGGTCGAACCATCCGGATGTTCATTCATACTGAGCCCAAAAAAAATCGCCATGTACTTATATTATACTGTATTAAAATTCGCCCAGGGATTTCCAAAAAATGAGCAAACTATAGCAAACTTGTCTTACAGATGATGCTTTCTTCATGGATTCAAGCTTTCCACCCACTTCTGATACGAAAATCATCATCCATATACGAATGGATGACAACATGAATCAACCAAGCAGGATCCTACCAGTACTTCAAACAATCCGACACTGTCCTTGGAACAGGTTTAGCAAACCATTCGTCATTATGCACCCATCGGTTGTGAAAAGTGGGTCCCCCCACATGGAGGATCATCCCATGTCATTGGGCCATTCCAATCCCTTCCACCGATTTTCGAAAAATTCCACCAGTGACCCCAACATTAAACATCCAATAAACCCTTGGATTTCGGCTGGGGAGAAGGGATTCTCCAAATTTATCCAACTCATTCCTTTTTGGGGACACCTCTAATTCCACCATTTCACGTCTTACCTCTACACGATGGTGCCCCCCAGTGATGTTTGTCGGTCTATAACCCCATCTATATAAATATAATCATACACTGTTGTTATTATAGTTATAAACCAGCTTAGCTAAGTATGGAGCCCCATCCTGCAGAGTAATGACCCAGTTATGACACCTCTAATTCGACCAGTTCTTCACCAGTGTTACCTCTACTTAATGTTGGTAAAACAATAATAAACCATACCCAATTTCACCATTTTTATAGGTGGTATAAACTTACCATTCCCAGGAAAATGGGTGGTTTATGAACCGTTTCAGAACGTCTTGGCCGACCTTCTTCTCTGAGTCGTTGTAGTTATCGCTCGTGAGCCTGGCGTCAAGGCTGAAGATCCGCGTGAAAAAAGGGCCTTGAAAAGGTGGGATTTCATGGAGATGTACCCTCTGGTAAACGTTTACATAACTATGGACAATCACCATTTTTAATGGGAAAACTCACTATTTCTATGGCCATGTTCAATAGCAAACTGTTTGTTTACCAGAGGGTAATGGAGATTTCATGGGATTTTAATGGAATTCATTGGGCCCCAAATGGAGATCAAGAACCGATAGCCGAAGCTTGAATATTCCCACACACATGCACACAGATATATATATACACATATACTAATATAAATATATAAATATAATATATATATATTCCTAATATGTTTGGTTATCACAGGTATACTGTCACTGTGTTTTTACATATTAGGGGATGAATACAAGACACAGGAATATCAACAACCTGGGGGATTTGAGCGACAACATAGTGGATCTCTGACCCAAAATGGGATGTTGATTGGGAACAAAACGCATGTCAATTGGAAAGGAAAACCTGGGAACATCATCATCACCATTCAACCTCGAGGATTGTTGGCCAAAATCATCAAAAACATGGGATTTCACAAGAAAAGATATGATAATCAGCCATCTTCGTCGAGAAAACCGAGGGGCAAATGGCCAAAGACCAGCTCTGGCACATAGCAACCATGCTCCTTGTGGACTTCGATTGGCAAACCTTTACCTGCAACGGGAAGCTCCTGTGGGTTCACATGCAGTAACTCATGTAACGCAGGCGTGTTCGAACAGATACGTATTATATTACCATTAAATTTAATGTAACACAATATAACTATAACAGCATATAACAGCTATATTATAGATAGCTGGCAGCCCCCAAAAAGCTGTAGATTTCACTAAGGTGGTACATTACTACTTGATATCTTCTTTGGGCGTTGCTATACCGCAATACCCATTACGAATGGCTGGCAGTTTCAGCCCCTCGCAGGTATGGAAAATTAGAAAATACACAAGAAAAAACATATGAAAACGCAGGGATTAATCTCAACCCCGGATTAATAACCATGGTTTATTAATTGTGGGAGTACCCTCCAAATAGCAGTTTGGGGTTTATTAATCCAAGGTTGACATTGTCTAGTTTTGGAATACTCAGGGAATATTCAACTCACCTGAAAGTGACCTCTTCTCCGAGTCTTCAATTTTTTGGGCTGGGGAAAAACGGAAGCTGCGTCCAAGGCACCATTGTTCCACACGGAGATGAGACACTTCTTTCGATCGATAGAGATCTTGATGGTATCCTCGGGGATGAAAGATCTCCGCAAGCATCCCTCTGAAACATATTAGTCAATGGGAAGGATTATCCCATATATTATGGAAAATAAAAAATGTTCCAAACCACCAACCAGATCCAGATTTCAACCATCTTGGGCTTCGGATGTGTGCCTTCAATTGGTTGACTTCACCCATGTCATATCGGTTTGTGCACCCAGGCCCTATATGTCACTAGCATTGCTGAACCGTTCGAACCCGCGATCCGACTCGGGTGAGATGCGCCATGCAGGCAAAGCTTCCATGGAAGGGTCGCGGATCAAGTTATCCGCTGCATTCACTAGAATCTCCTTGGCAGCGGCATATGACGAAAACCCATGGTTGTCCGAAAGAAAATCTACAAACTCAGTGAGTGTTCCATGTCTAAGTTACTGGAGAGCATCCACTATTTTGGGAGTTTGCCGCACAATACTACTACAGAGAAGCTGTGAAGTATGCATTAGTAATAAGAGGCCAAAGCAATAAGTAATGCATTACACTATATATTCGAGGCTCAAAACATGTCTGTACACATCGCCCCCGGCCCCTGAACCCAAAAGAAATGAGCGACTGGGATAACTTCAGGGATGGAAATCACACTTGTTGACCATCCAAGCATTGTTGATGGTCTTTGGGCATTTCACATCCCCTGGGATTTCCCCTGGACATGTCGGACATGTTGTGAAAATGGATGGTCAAAACCTTTCAACACCACAATCTCTAGCTGCTATAGCTTGCATGATGTGTTCCAGATTGTCCCAATCTATCCTAGTTCTCTTTCCATCGCCTTCAACAAAAATCTTGCAACCCCCCATGCCCCGAAAAACGCTCGCCCTTGTGGCCCGGCATTGCGGCAAAGGTCATCGAAGATCTTGTACAAAGCTGGGATGAAAGACAGCTGCTTCAGGACCATCGATCCTCAGAAAAACTGAGGGGAAACTGCGTTGAAAGTTGGGCCCACCCCCTTAAAGTTTAATTAAACATATGCTTCTCAGTTGGGAAACAACATCCAACTAAAATTTAGGACCTTAGGATTGAAATAAATATTATTTATATTTATATATACACATATACTGGTTGGTGGTTTCAAGCATCTTGGAACATATTCGTCAATGGGAAGGATTATCCCATATATTATGGAACAATATATAAAATTTCCAAACCACCAACCATATACACACATATATATATAGTTGAAACTGCAACTTAACTAACATTTGTGTCAGGTCTCCCGGACCCAGTGAGTTGGACAAAAAACAGTTGAACTCAACTCTGCTGAGATTAACAAATATGGCTATGGGAAAAAAATGTTAAGTATATAAATAGAATATATAGCTATATCAATCATCCATATATGGGCCATTGTCCCTAGCTATGTTAAATTACCAGAGGGTAAACTCTGGTTTTCTCTGTTCTTTCCAGTCATCCGATTGCATCCAGTGGGGGAAATTCCGCTTCAAATGGTCAGTTAAGTAAGTGAACCTCCATGGAAAAGTTTTCAGGGAGCTGCGCCTGTAAGACTTCACTCTACTGCCCTCAAGCACTTAAACATTGCAATGAATGTAAGGTTCTTCATGTCTCATTCTCATTTATCATAGGAAACTCCTTCAACAAACCCAATCTTGACGAAGGATTTACCCCTGCTTGATAGATGATGTTCCTCTACCTTCTCATGTTCCTCTATGTTCTCATCATTTTGCCATCAGTAAAATGATTATGGTGTTTTTTTAACCATGTTTTTACAATAGCAAACTATATAGTTAACCATATCTTAACCATATGTTAACCATATGTTCACTAATATAGTTAACCACATATTAATCACATATTTTGGAATGGGTCTCCGGCTTTCCTACGCGGCTGGAACCTACATCGAGCGCCATTGCGCCACGAGACCGTCTGTGTCACGGATCCATTGCTCCTGGTGCTGACGTTCCACCGAGCCAACATAGCTGTCCTGGGCCGCGGTGCCCACGGAATCAGATTGAAAAGCCCCAAATGTTTGGGACCCAAGACTTCAAGTCATGAATAGATCTGCTTAGTAGCCAGAACTTTAAGGCATTTAAAGATTAGGATTGTGAATGGATATATACGTCAACAAACATCGGGTGAGTTGGGGAGAACATCTATGAATCAAACAATCTGTACACATGCCTACATATGCCTACAGTACATAGTTGTGTGATTGCCTGTGTATAGCGCATAGTGGACAACACATTTGAACCCAAACTACAAAATCAACCTGTTTGATCCTATGTCCATGTTAAGCTCTTTCGCACCCTTATCTTTGAACCCAATGCAGCTAGTCCCATCAATATTTAATCGTCCGAAATGATTCTTCAAAATATGTCCAATACATTTTAGCAGGATTTCTACTGAACACACCACCAGGTTTTGTTTTTTTTGGGTTTGGGAGTGTATTTTTCCAGGCAAGGGACTGTCAATCAACCACTTCCTTTCTTGTCAACCAGACCAAGCCCGCTTACCCTACTAACTGGGCCATGGGGTTCCAATCCACTCACTCGATTTCACAACCAAATAGGTTGAAATCAGTTTCTTTGGGCCCACTTTTTTGAAGCACCGCTGCTTCCAATCTCCAAACTCGGCCATGTTTTCATATCGAGACGCAGGTCTGAGCAGGATATGTTCCAGCTGCGTTTTTTTCCTGGAATGCTATGGCGGCTTCAAACCGAGACATGATGAGGTTATGATAGATCAAAAATGATGAAACATTAGGCCTTTTACTTTCATCCACCTGACTAGAAGGTGGTACCCCACAGTTGTCCAAGTTGGTAAAGTAGATTTTGCATGATTTTGCGGTAGGTAAAAACAAGACCTCGATGGCTACCTGGGTATATATATATATATTTAAAAAAACAACTTAAAACATCTTAAAACTGGGGGACACCACCTTCTAGACAAACTAAATGTTCCCCTTTTTGGTGGTTCCCGACACAAAAACCATCCTCAATATCGTAAGGCCCGCCAGTGAGTAGCCGCTATAGGTTGCACATGGTTGACGGGGATAGAACCAATCAACAGAGTAGCTGCGCAGCTACTGGGTCGGCAGCTATCGGCTGAAACATGTGACAGTACAAAAACCCATGTGAAATTCAGTTGTTCTACATGGCCTGGAGCGTTTTTTTTTGTCTACCTATAGGGACGGAAAAAAAATGCCTTCCGCCAAGGCCTCTACAGTTTTTGGGCTCCTTCAAGTCTAAATGGGAACTGAGGTTTTTCCTACTGCCAGCTTGGATTGCAGTGGGTTAGCATCACCAAAGATCATCCCAGCAACCCTTTCCACATGCAACTTCATCCCGTTTCCCAGAAGATCCAGAAGCAAATCCAAGGGCTATCCTCCGATAATCAAACACGGCTTGCTGGAAAATCCATCATTTATGGATGATTTTTTTCATCCAAAAATTCCATTTCTAGGGGATTTCCATGGATTTCCCATTGCCACGTTTGGTTTTCCCAGAGGGCAACTTCAATTTCTCCATAAAATGAGCATAAAAATGATCCAAATCATCCAAGATCGTCCAAGTCTCTGGTAGATTTGTTCCACCGTCTTTTCACTACTCTTGGTTCGTATGCGTCGCATGGGGCTTGGTGACCCCGCTGATCTCGACTGTGGCGACGGCGACGGCGCGCCAACCGAAGCCCCGGAGCCCGCGGCCGAAGCCGGCGCCGTTTTGCGTTTGCGGCGGAGCATGGGACTGCCATCCTCGTCTTCCACTAAGATAGGGTCCTGACACGGCAAAGGCTGGGGGGGTTACTTCTTGGGGGGTGAAAATAAATTGAGGCGGGCTGTTTTTTTTTTCTTTTTGTTTCCATTTTCCTCTTGGCATTGGTGTTTTCAAGAGGTTATCTATCTCTCTCTCCCTCTTAATGTGCCGTTGTTTACATTACTAAATGCAATTTTCTTCGGAATCCCCATTTCTGGTGATACCTACCTTCTCGCACCAAAAAAGATGGTTCACAGCTTCAATTCCCTGGATGACGCCGGGGCACCCACTGGACCAGTGGGTATACAATTGCTGGGTCAAACCCCTGCCAGTTATAGAGCATTTCTTTTAGCAAATGAACTATGTTTTCTAAGTATGGTATAACTATGCCAGTTATAGATATGCCAGTTATAATCTATAAGTAATATATTCCCTATGTTTTTCACTGTTTATGATGTGTGTTTCCATCTGTCGCTATCCCAAGAAGAAAGCTGATATCAGCCATGTCAGCCCATCGGCTCTCTGAAAACAGTTTCAGCCCATCCCATGGTCAGAATGTGGTCCACCAGGCATGGTCAGATTATGTCAGAATGCGTGTACTGTATCCCATACAATCCATGGTGCTGCTATATATGGTAACATGGATCCCATCCATATACCCCAGTCATGTTAGCATATATTATATATATACCAGCACCATGGATCCTATGGGTATGGATCTGGGTAAATTATAACATTTCACTCACCTGAATTGTTGGGCCATTTGGGGATCATTTCCCTTACTAACTATATGATTATAGTGAGGGAGGACAGTGAGGTCGTGATGAAATTTACCCAGATGGATGTACATGGTCAAATGAGGCCCCGACTGGCTAAATCCTTGAACCGATTTGTCTTTTGAAGGTTTAGAAGACTTAGGATATGGTGAAAACGAAGAACATCTTTCTCAAAGTCGAGTAGATAGCAAGTTCCATGGTTTCACCAATCATCGGCAAATCTGGGTTTTTACCTTCCGAAATCAGGCACAAGCCAATGTTGGGATATCCCTCCAAAATTCTTTGTTTTCCTATTGGGCTTGCAGCAAGCTTGGGATTCATAAAATTTTGAGATATGGCACCTTCAGAAGAAACGGATGGTGTGTGAAGGATAAATCTGGAGGAACTTCAGCCACCATAAAACGGGATTGATTTCAACCATAATAATTATCACCATCAATCTGGATAAATTATAAGAACTCACTAATCTGAATAAATGCTATTGTTGCATGATGTCCCTTACTATTCACAATCATGTCGCAGTGACGTTGCGACGTGAGGTCACGATATGTTACAATGTTTGCCCAGATGAGAAAATACCCTCTGGTAAACATACAAAAAACTATGGAAAATCACCATTTTTAATGGGTATATCCACTATGAATTGCCATTTTCAATAGCGATGTTTGTTTTCCAGAGGGTATTTAGTTTTGCTTAAGGAACGCCAAAAAAGAATCAAAAAAACTGTAGATTCCCCAAGTGGATTCCCCACTGGGAACATCATTCATACCGCCGACTGATCGCACATCCAGGAATACCAAACGCAACCTGTTAGTTTTGTCCTCATCAGATTCCTGTTATCACCATGTAATGCCATCCCCCTAATCGGTACCCCCGACCCCCCTTAATGTTAAACGCCTCCTGATCCTCCTGAATGATTCCATATACAAGTGCGGTTTATCACCTCGTCCATCGACCAGGGTTTACCTCGGGGTTGTTTAATCTTGGGATCTCTGGAAAAAATCCCATTAGTTCATCTATGGCTATGCTCCCCGTTAAAACCATCATGCGAACCATCATTTTCCCAGCATAACCACCATTATTTAACCACCATTATTTACCCTCCAGTAAATTAACATAGACCCTGCCAGATAGGGGTTGGAAGATTAGTTTCCACTGAAAATTTGTTATTTTCAGGGTCTATGTTTATTAACCAGAGGGTAACGACAACAACAACAACAACAACAACAACAACAACAACAATCCCCTGCTGCCATCCCCAACTCGCCATCCCCAACTCGCCGCACCTCCGCCTGCGCCTCCGCCTGCGCCTGCGCCGCCTTCCGGGCAGACTGCCGCTCGAAAAAACTGCCTCGAAGGTGGCCAGGTCACAGGTGATATGAGCTGTGTTTTTTTTTGTTGTCTGGGCCCTTATACTCCTGTGCTGCCTACGCCGCTGTCTACGCAATGCCTACGCGGCCACAGTGGGAGCCTACGCGGCTCATCCCTGTGAAGGTGTGCCTACGCAGGCCCAACGCCCGTGTAAAGCGACGCCTCAATGTACGTTTTTGCCTACGCCGTCACACTTCCGTTTGCTTTTGGAAGGTTGGAAACGGAGCTTTTGCCTACGCGACCACAGTCCCATTCACATTTTTGGTAGGTGGGGTGCCTTACGGCACCCTGCACTCCCTGCAGCAGCACGAGCGCCCAGGCTCCAAAGCGCCCATAGACATCTTGCAGCCACACCCATGTGCAGCAGCCGCACCAGCAACCAGGTCCCAAAGCGCACACTAAACATCTGGTGGATAAATCATGATAAATCACTGAAGACTCACCTAGTAACTTTTGACTATGCTGGAGTCACGCCAAGCGACGTGTTCGACTGTCGCTAGCTTGGTGAAGGGCAGTTCTGGGCGGTTCAATGTGTCGAATATTGACTGGTGCGGACGTGGGCTGGTGGTCAGTCCGGGCACCCGAGCCTACGCGGTGCGTACGCGAAGTCTACGCGAAGCCTACGCCTGTTCCAGGGGTCTCCTGGCAGGAATCTGGTGAAACATTCCTCTGAAGCAAGAGCTAATATGGCCCATCGAGCAACAAGCAGGTGGAAAGCGAAGAACATCAAGACGGTTTAAGCTGCTCCGCTGACTTTGTATAGGTGCTCTGCCGGGCAAGTTCCATGGTTTGTTCGTATAGATAACTATCCATGAATGAACCCGGTGCCTTTGAACCTTTTGTGGATAACATTGAATCAATTTTAAAACGTGAGATTGCAACGCCGATCATGTACGAGCATTTGAAATACAATGAAATGTTGCCTACGCGAACCAGAAGATATTTGGAACATTGAAAAATGCCTACGCCAATCCTACGCAATCCTTACGCCAGCCAGGTAAAACCACACCAAAAGCAACATCCAGTTTAACCTCTATATAAACCCTTTTATATTAAAAAAAAAACGTAGCTCATATGAGCCATGGTCAATACTCACTATATGGTTGATGGTCATCCCATCCATAATAAGATAAGGATCCTTATAATGGTTATTTTAAATCCCTATGAACCATTGGATGACTAGCCCCTATTAATGGTTATTAACCATGAGTATTGACCATAGCTCATATGATTTTAATCCTTACAAGGTGGTGCCCCCGTTCGAGAACGCTAAGTTAGTGAACATAACTCCAATAACTATATACGGTTTTTGTTGGTGATATATCATGATATATCGAACTAGTTCATGGGCTTATAACCAATTTATGACTGGGGAGCACCACCTTGTAGGGTCATCCTGGCAACCACAACACATGCTAGTCTTTCATGTTTTGATTTTTTAATACGGATTTCATCATGGGATAATCATATGCCATTAATCGATTTACCCTCTGGTAAGTGAACCGTTTGCGAACTGGAAAAAAACACCTTTTTGAACAGGTACAGTAAATCATCATATCCTTTTATAATGGTTCGTGATTAACCAGTTGATAAGAATCATTCCAGGTACTGTATGATGGTGCCCGATTGACACTGTTCCAATAAAAACCAGAAAAACACTTGAACCGTTGGTTCAATATTCGCATTTATTTCCAGGGATAAGCCGACACTGGTTCTCTTCTGAAGCGACTTCTTAGTGACTTGTTGCAGGAAGCCGCCATGTCTTTTCGCTCTATCATGTATCTCAACAAAGCGTGAATGTATACCGGTTCTTGGTCCATGTTAAACCAAACTTAGGCTTCAAACTTCAAATCTGTAGTTTATAAGTCCTCTGTATTTATATAAATACTACAGATATAAGATATCCCCAAACCAGGTTGATGGTGTCAAACCTTTATATTATTTTATATTTCTATCCTCAAATAAATGATCATGGTCCAACCGCTCTGCAGCACCAAATGACGGACAAAACAGGAGGGCTTTATATGGTCGTTTTTTCTTGGTGCTTCATCCCAGGAAAGTGGCTTGAAACCGCCTGCAACCCCCCTTTGTTTGGTTTGACCATGTGTTCATGTCTTAAAAACCCTGACTTTCCAAGAAATTCATAAATATAGGACTATGAATCCATAAATGATTTGGTACATAAATACATTATATACATATATATATGTGTGTGTGTATGTGTGTTTATTTATTTACATGGATGTGATAATATACTGTATTTTTATAGAGTTCCATCTCCATGCCTGATGCTTAACACTAGGGACCCAGTCGTGTTGCCAGATCAAAACAGTGGTACTCAGATGGGACCCATCCATCATAGATGGTTTATGGATGATCATTTCCCCAGTCATGTGATAACTTCATCGGTTTTGATCCAATTAATTATTAACAATCATGATGATAACTTCATATAGTTCTATATATCTATATATCATTAAAAAAAAAACATTAACAATCATTATATGTATTTATATAACCATTATTCACCATTAATAATGGGAAAACAACAGTAAACCATCCCCCAGATCATCATTAATAGGCCGTGTAAACCATTCCCAAATGGGTGGTTTATGACATTGTTTTACCCACACTTACTAAACATTATAGAATGAGTTTGGAAACCACCAATTCCCAGAGGGTAAATTGTCAGACAGTTTCATTAAATCCCATTAAATCCCATTAAATCCCATTAAAATCACCATTAAATCCCAATAACTCCCATTAAATCCCATAAAAATCACCATAAAAATCACCATAAAAATCACCATGTCTCCGTGCTCCAAGCGGCGCATGTTTTCCTTGGGCGCCGCTACACTGTTCGCCTGCTTGGCTGGGCGCGCATCACCTGCCAAGAAATAGGGGTCATCACGAGCTGGTAGAACTGGGGATTGAACTGGGGTTCTTAATGAAACTTCATGGGATGTACACACAATACGGCTCATTTGGATGTTGTTTGGGATTTAATTATTTTTTTCGGGATTCAATTTGGATTTTTGTTGGGATTGAATTGGGATTTGATGTGATACTGGATAAAATGAGAACATCCGGGAAAGAACTATGAGGATTTACCATCAGAAAATCCATCTCCCGCAACATCGACTTCGGGACTTAACATCGGATGTAACCAATGGAATGTCAGAAGATAAAGTATGGGTTTATCATGGTTTACCCTCTGGTTATTTAGCGTAGCTATGGAGAATCACCATTTTTAATAGGTAAATCACCAAAAAAACATCTATAAACCCCATTAAGTATAGTTATATCTACCATCTGGTTATTTAACATAGCCATGGAAAATCCCTGAAATAAATGGAGGTTTCTAGCTTGGAAAAACATCTATTTCTATGGGCCATCATTTTCCATGGCTATGTTAGTCATAACCAGAGGGTAACCATCAAGAGTTGGGAACACCGAAGGGTAACCATCATGAGTCACAAGCCATCATAAATCAGCTATGAATGCCATAGAAATGCTATAAATCATCACAAATCATATGTAAATCAGATACAAAGAAGCTATAAATCATCATAAATCCCCAGTTTTGTGGGTTAAATCACCACTTCCGTCAGGGATGTCCGATTCGTCCCGCCATTCGAACACGCCAAGAAGCTCAAGGTACTTGGCCTCTTTGCCTTTTTGATGGGCTGCAGATTCTCCACTTTCACGTTGATCTCTGCTGGTCCAGCATCACCTTGGAAATACGGGAGGGATCCAGAAATTACTAGGGAAATAGCGACTGAAGTAGGGAAAAGTGGGGGCCCCACGG
The DNA here is from genome assembly GCA_947184155.2 of Cladocopium goreaui. Taxonomy (NCBI): domain Eukaryota; class Dinophyceae; order Suessiales; family Symbiodiniaceae; genus Cladocopium; species Cladocopium goreaui. Next base: position 259,035 of record CAMXCT020006802.1, read on the forward strand.
CTCGGGAAATCTGACCATACTCGGGGCAATTAGTGGATATATATAACCAAGGGAATTCAACCATCACCGGTTGGGACATAACCCGTATACGCTATACCTATGGCATATATGGTTGTATAACGGTCTTAGCGGAACTGCAGTAGAGTTTTGGGGGTCCAGCAGGTGTTCCCATCCACTCTGGCAGTTGGAAATGGTGATTTTCGATTCTCTCAAGAGTTGAAAGCCTAAAATGTTCACTTCTGAGCGCTCCTAATTCATTGAAAGAAATTAAATTCTGAATCAGGGTGATGACTGGCAAAGCACTACAACATACTACAACTAAGCCAATCTAAGGTGGAGATGCATCCGGTGCACCACTTAGATATTTCGAATCTTGGTTCAGAAGGGAGGGACATTCCTCTTTTTGCCCTCAGGTTTTGAAGTAAGAAATTCCATGAAATTCCCATTTGCAAGAAGAAAACGCTCCTCAAGTTGTATCGTGATAGGTGCTGCCCACTGCATTGAGCTATGATCCACCACTGAAACAACACGACAGCAGCATTTTTCTTGATACAGAGGCTGTGACATGTTAAATGCAGAAACATGACTTACAGTGATTCACTAACCTGAAAAAAGGTCATTTGAGAAATTCACCGCGTTGTTTCTGGCTGCATGGCATATCTTTTACTACTTCTCCCGCCTATCTGGTCCATTTGGGTTTATCTGAAAATGCTGTGATATACCCAAAAACTGCAAGGTTTAACAAGAGAGATGATGATTAAACAATTAAACACCTCAAATTTGGGGATTGCGGGATACATGATACCCTATTTCCAGACAATCTAAGTTCCCCAACTACCATCTTTGAATAGGCTCTGGTCATCCCTCATTTGACATGGGTACCCTCCACCGTTTTCCCAGCGAAAGATGAGATGCTTTCGGGCAATTGGCAGAGCCAACCTCAGTTCGCCGGATGATTCATGTTGACCATCGACAAGGGGCAGGGCCAGCCAGTGGAGTACGGGTATTTCACGTAGCTATATATTAGCTATTGAACATCATGATTTTCTGGTGATTGAGCTGTTAAAATACCATGACTTTCCGTTCAAATCACCAGCTGGGCTCCGAAAGGTGATTTGTCATGATTTCTCCGTGTTTCTGATGGCAACATCATGGGAAATCCACCTTTTGGCTGCCAAACATATCGATTTTTTCTAAACTTCGGTGGGTTTTTTCAACATGGCCGGGCTGCGATCCTTCTGCTGCAACCACTCCTTGAGAACCACGATCCTCAGGAGGCGAGGCCGTTGGTAAACTGACCTATGGAAAAACACGACTTTTAGTAGGTGAATATAGGTGAATCAACTACATCAATGGACCATTTTCAAATATGTTCAATAGTTTCTTGTTAGTTTACCAGGGGGTAATATTGAACACCGTCTAAATATCTGTAAAACCCCGACGTCCACCATGGTTTCTCGGGGGTGAACATTCGGGGAATCGGGATGTAGTCACCGCTGATATCTCAAACTCTATGGCATAATTCCAGTTTAGGCTACCTCTGCCTGAAATGTCAATTGCTTGAAGATTTTACCTCAATGTTTTGAATGACACGGACACCTTGATTCTGAAGGATTTCTGCCTGCAAACCATCGGTTGATTGGTGGCTTGGGGTAGTCACGACTTCTGGTGCTTTCTGGATCACAAATTCCAAATCGTGATAGGATGTCACAAATTGTACAAGTTCCCTGCCAAGAAAAAAACGGCACACAACCCAGTCGTTCATAATTAAATAAAATGGAATGCATCTTCAATAATATATTCTGATTTGTTGTAACGGATGCGACGTACATACATGTATATACAAGCATATACACCTGTACACCTGCATATTTATACATGTAAAAAACTGTATATACATAATAAAAAGTATACATAGCAACATATTATATCCACACAGTATTCCATGAACCTACCCTTCCTAGCAGAGTTCCCTCCCACAGCCCTGGCTGCCGAGGTTCTCTCCATTGAGGTCCGCTCGTTTTTTCAACCCCTGTAGCACTGCAGAAGATCCTGCCTTCATGGCATCACGGGCACCCCACCGCGATGGCTATGGCGGCTATGGCCGAGTGGCCACGTGGATCACAGTGGTCACCTTGTTTCGGGCTTCTGAGCCCAAGATAGTGGAGTCAGGTTTCTGTCAAGATGTTAGATAGATAGATAGATAGATAGACAGACAGACAGACAGATAGATAGATAGATAGTTAGATAGATAGATAGATAGATAAGATAAAACAAGATAAAATAAGATAAGATAGATAGATCGATAGATAGATCGATAGATAGATCGATAGATAGATCGATAGATAGATCGATAGATAGATCGATAGATAGATCGATCGGTCGACCGAGAGAATAGATAGAATAAATAGATAGGATACATAGGATAGATAGGGTAGACAGGATAGACAGGATAGATGGGATAGATAGGATAGACAGGAAAGAAAGGAAAGATAGGATAGACAGGATAGATAGGATAGATAGGATAGATAGGATTGAAAGGATAGATAGGATAGATAGGATAGATAGGAGCGATAGGACGGATAGGATCGATAGGAAAGATAGGATAGATAGGAGGGATAGGATGGATAGGATGGATAGGATAGGACAGATAGAATAGGACAGGATAGGATAGGATAGGATAGGATAGATAGGATAGATAGGATGGAGAGGATGGACAGGATGGAGAGGATGGAGAGGATAGATAGGATAAATAGGATAAGATAGGATGGGATAGGATAAGATAGGATAGGAAAGGATAGGATAGATTAGATAGAAGTCGACACGGGGTGAACTGGGGATGGGTCGGCGGCAGGGCCGGCAGCGCCTATAAGCCCTCCGGCAAGGACACGTGCTCCGTGGCCGGCGCCCGGATTAGATATACTAGATAGACTAGATAGACTAGATATACTAGATAGATTAGATAGATTAGATAGATTAAAAAGATTAGATAGATTAGATACATTAGATAGATAGAATAGAATAGAATAGCATAGCATAGCAAAGAATAGAATAGAATAGAATAGAATAAGAATAGAAATAAGAAACAGAATAAGAATAAGAATAATAAGAATAAGAATAAGAATAGAATAAGAATAGAAATACGAAAAAGAATAAGAATAAGAATAATAAGAATAAGAATGAATAGGAATAGAACAGAACAGAATAGAATAGAATAGATAGATAGGATAGGGTTAGATTAGATTTAGATTAAATTAGATTAAATTAGATTAAATAGATAGATAAGATAGATAGATATAGATATATTATTATTATTGGCCATATTTAGTTTTAGTCATAGTTGACGTTCATACCATAGGGAGACCAATCCCCAATATCAATGTGGAACAGGAACTGCGCGGGACTCGCTTGGACTGTCGGCGCAAGTGATTCCCTTTGGAAAAGTGAAAATGTCCTTCACAGTTAAGAATTTTGATTAATATTGATTGTTGTCCTTTGACGAAGGAGAAATGTTGATTAAGGAATGATAGGTAATTGTTCATGAGACAGTTGAAAATTCCTTAATCACTGTCTACACCAGTGTTGGTATTCATATCTCTCTCGAGTTTTCTGAATGCAATGGATGCAACGCTGCTTTCCTCATCCCCGATATTTGAGCGGCTGCGGCGGCAAGATTCAACCGGAAGGCGCCAGCTGGGTCACGGTGGCACAGCCATGTGTCGTGATTGTGATTGTTACGCCTAGTATGCATTAAACAATATAGATATTAAGATATAGATATAACAATATACATATGCATAGATATTGCTATCATTGTTCTTGTTGTCATTGTTCTCATTTTTATTGCCCGTATTAAATTGTGATTATGATGACGATGATAATTATGATGGCGATGATAATGACGATAATGGTTACAATAGCGATGATGGCGATGATGATGATGATGATGATGATGATGATGACGATGGCGATGACGATGGTGATGATGATGATGATGATGACTGGAGGCCAATCATGGTGGTGATGAACGTATAAATGCATATATATATATGTATAGAATAGTGATACTGGTGGTTATTACTTTGCGGATAAGGGTGTTGTTACGGTTGATGATAACCATTGTGCTGATGAAGTGGTCGTCAAATTGCGATGATCCCATTTCGTCCCTATACAAATGTAAATATATTGTATATATGCATATGTACACACATGCACCTACGTATGTGGACCAACACGCATATCACATGGCACACTCATAGGTCCCGGTCCCATCGCTTACCTCGTGTTTTTAACAATTTCCATCAATTTCCATAAACCAATGTCCGTCGAATACATATTTAGTATTGCCGGGGTTTTTACGGTTGCTCATATGATACTTCATCGCTCCATCAGACTATAACACATGTCATGGAATTTGCAAATAGATACGCATATATTTGCATATAGACATAAGACATGTTGAGTCTAGAGAGTGGCCTTTGCCCCACATCTGTGAGAATGTCCAGCAAGTCATCCCGAAATTTTCTGAGCCGAAACGAAGGATCATCATCCTCGGGAATTATCTATGGATCTATCTGAGAAATGGGATGATCCCTCTTCAAAGCATCATTTGGATTTATTTATGTTTATCTGGAAATGGATGAACACGGTGGATATCGTTTTTTTTAATGCATTGTTCTTAGGAAAACATCATGATCAACCCGATCAACCGCGAGATTTTGGGGCAGATTTCAATGTCGCCTGGATGGACATGTGGCCCAACTGTGGTGGCGAAATTCGGGTGGCGAAATGCGATGACTTGACGGAACAAAAATATCTGGGATCCGGGTGAGGCTACCCTTCAAATAGTGATCTTCTCATCCTTAAATGGGACCCCTGGGGCTTCATCAATATGCGCTGGGATGATCCCTTACACAACCGAGTATATACGTAGCGCAAGAGATATTCAAGAACCATCAAAAATCCCATTCCACTATTCCACTACGAAAAATAGCATACTAGAAAGCCTCGGATATAGATGATATCATAATGATATAATATGATATAATATATATTTTTAAAATGTTTACCCTCTGGTAATTTAACATAGCTATTGAAAATGGCCCTTTATAGTGGATTTTCCCATGAAAAATGGTGATTTTCCATAGCTATGTTAGTTTACCAGAGGGTATATGTTTTTATCGAAAACTTTTTTCCCAGCTTTGAAGAGTCCCTTCTTCGCTCTGCGCCAAGTCCTCGGTCGTCCACAGCCCAGAGCCACCCATACTCTCGTGGAGATCGTTGGCATAGCCCGGGACCGGGTCGTGGAGCTTCATCATGGGCTGGCGATGGCTGGTGCTACCGCTACAGAGAAGATCTGAGAATTTTTCACAGCGCAAGCGATGGAAAATATGTGAACCAAATATGTGATTTAATGGGATTTATAGTGATTTAATGGGATCTTATAGTGATTCAATGGGATATTAATGATATATAGCCTCTGGTAATGACTAACATAGCTTTTGAACATCACCATTTTTTTTTAGGGAAAACTCACTATTTCTATGGCTAGCTTTTTGTATGTTTACCAGAGGGTATATATATATGTGTGTGTGTGCGCGCGTCTTCCATTTTTAGCTCCATGATCCTATAAGCTTCCCATAGCAAAGTGACATCCCAAGATCTCTACCTGGCACCTGGGGATCAAAAGACCTGGGGGTCACGAAGTTTCATCCAACGGCTGGTGGTTGACCTAACTTTCTGAAAAATCATGGAGTTCGGACCAGTTGGGAGTACGACATTCCCAATAAATGGGAAAATAAAAAATGTTCCAAACCACCAAACAGCATCTATATATATATACGATCAGTCCGCATTTTCACTCACTATGCCTTTTTGCTGCTGCCTTCACAGTGTTTCCGGTGCCAAATGAAATGGGGAACATTCCAATGGAAGCGCTGGGCCCGTGACAGGAAGTGCTTAAATGATTTAAATGGACTTGTCCAGTAATTTTGCGGGATATGGCCAGCAACTGCCAAGGATACTTGAAGCTGACATGTGATCTTTGTTCAAAAGCTTACTGCCACTGCCGATAATATTCATGTCACTCCTTCTTTAGTTTCATGTTACAATCAGTTATGTTATATCTGCAAAATCATCCGCGTTTTCAAATCCTTTTTCATCAACCTTACCGTGCTTCCGTAAGGCCGATTGCTGAGGCTCCAGTTGAGAAGCAGTTGAGAAGCCCATAAACAAAAGATTGGCTATCGGCTGCTCTTGAGTGGGAGTTGGCTAATTATATCAGTACTTGAAGGATCATCTCACTTAGAATTGGCTAAAGCCCCCGCAAGTGAAAAAGCAAGGTGAGAACTGGTGCTACCATGTTCTGGAAAATAACGATCAAAAATTGTACAAAAATCATTACATGCTGGGGCAAACCCATACGAACCCCGATGTTGGAAGAGCCTCAAACTCGCAAAAACAGCGAGGAATGTTTCCCTTCAGCACCCCGTTACAACCGCATGCCAAGCTGGCTGTTGCCATGAAAAATCGCCAGGATTGATGAACTCACACTGGTCGCGGTTGGGTTGACTGGTGGGATTGATCAATCAACAGGTCGCGACAATTTTGACGCTTGGATGGACAGGATCGGTTTGACAGGATTGGTTAGTGCACTTCTGCACATTGAGGATTAGATCAGATCACATCACGATAGATAAAAACACAAATATATCTCAAATGAACGCGCATATATCCAGCAATAACCCACAAAATTTGACATCTCCGCGGATGAATCCACCCTCGCGCGGGCGGAAGCTCTGAAAAACTCTGAGATGAAGCGGTGCTCCAGTTCCAGGGACCCAGCAGGTGGAATCACCAAGGTGAGCTATGAATGAGATATAGCAACCCCCCCAAAAAAAATGGGAATTAGTCGAATTAGAAATCTACCACGATTTTAGCAGGTTGATATATTCCGTACTTGATCCATTAAACGTGCGTAGTTTTGCATGGATTTACATTTTCTGGGGGTGTTTCAAATGAAGTTAGTCTACTTGCAACAGAGGGAAATAACTCAGCACCAAGGCATCCCAACAAAAATGCATGTCCAATGAGGGATCAACCCCCAATTTTTGGTCATGAAAAAAAACGGGAGTCCATGGTCGTGAACATGATCAACATGCTTCCGGAATGGTGGATTTATCATGATTTACCGGTTATTAGCCGCAAAATTCATGGCAAAATGATGATGAACCATTGGAGTTTGGAGCACAGTGCACTTCCCATCCCCTGATGTTTTTTTACACACCCTATAGAGGGGTACCAATATGTATACATTCCCTACTAAACCATGGTTTCTAGGGTTTAGTACTAGGGGAAAGGGATTTTATAAGCTCCAAGAAACTCCGCGGAATTATTCCAAACTGAAGTCATTCACCCGTGATGATCCAGTTTTTAGTGGAAGTATAAAGATCAAAGCTCCAAAGCATCTCAGAATATGTAGGTTTCCTAATATGGGGGTACCCCTAAATCATCCATTTGAGTAGGATTTTCCATTGTAAACCAACCGTTGTGAGATCCCCCATTATGGGACCCCCATATTCATATCATCACAACTTGGAGCATCTTCATCTCAGCCGAAAAGCGTGGCGATGCCGCGATATCCTACCGCGATATCCGGCGGCGGAGTTTGAAGAGGTATCAAGCCCTTAAAAGAGATGCAGTAAAATTGAATCCTACCCAGTTATACTGGTATTTTTCATTAATTTTCCCTTCTATCTCTAGAATTCTTGGAGTCATGAGTCATATCTCAATTATATATATATATATTATATAATGTTGTTCTGGTGGTAAATTCAAACTTTTCTGCATCTTTGAGGGTTACTATCATGGTAAACAGTTTTCTGAGCCCACCAGTCCACCATCTTTACCTTTGTTGGTTTATCTTACCCCGTCGTTTGCTAATTATATAGATGCTATATAGTAACCACAGTATGTGAACTACAGTGATAAATCAACTTAATTACCTATCATAAATCAACTAGTATCACATCAACTATACATCCCCATGAAAAATCCTGATATTTCTTGGGCTATCACAGGTAAACATCACCACTTGGGCACCACTTCCACGCGGCATCGCTTGAAACAAACAGGTGCCTGAACTGTGGCTGATCTGTGCAGGAAGGCAACCCAGGTTTTTCTTCCGAGAGAGGCCGCGGAATCCGAAATCCGAAGTACGAAGACCTTTGGCTTTTTGTTGGATGGTTAATTGGGGTACCCCAATGTTAAGAAAGACGACTTTTTTCCCAGCAAAACCAGAATTGTATAGATGTTTTTTCTTCAACTAACAGTTCGACCCTGCCGCGAGCTGGGGGTTGGAAGTCATGAATTCTCGGAGTCCATGCTGCTTGGAGTCTTGCAATGTTCATCTGGTCAATAGATTCCTCAACGATGATCATGAATCAAATCCTGGTCTCTCTCTATACGTTACCTGGGGTGCCGTGGGCATCCTTGACCGTGGCTAACGAAAAGAAGGCTTAGAACTCGTATCAACGAATTGAATGAGAGCATCCGCTTGCCTACAGTCTGGTGTCTGGTTCATCAATGGATTGGTTGAAGGGGACACTTCCAGGAAATCATGACTTTGAACACCAAAAGATCATACAATATCAACTTTTCCATCCATATCCTGCAATTTTTCCTTCTAACCAATGGGCATTTCATCCTTGGCAGCCCCCACCATAACCTGGGTTGCAACCACATACAGCCCCAGCTCACTCCTTCGTGAATGATTCTCCCCGTGCCCCTTTGGGGGTGGAGTACGGGATCACTCCCGCCACACGAAGTGCCTGCGGCCCGGAGCGGCAACCCCTGGATATGACAGATCCTCAGGTCATTGCTCAAAGGAACTTGTGGGCGCACCATGACAAGCAGAGAGGAAATTGCCATAATTAACAGGTACCAGATAATTCACTTTAAATGTCACCTTTGCGTAGGTCCCTTTGGTCCCTCCAGAACCAGACTCATTTTGCACTAACATACCAAATCAGTCATGCACCCAAATATATGCGCGAATTCCCTCTTTAGAATATGAAGCACCAAATAGGCAACTTTCACCACAGCGGATATTGACTCTATCTTCAACCCACCAACCGTCAAGGCTAAAGCTGTTGCAATCAACTATGGCAATCAATAGTCGCCCATGTTCAAGTGATTTACCAGTTGAAGGGAAAGGTATTTGTTGTGGTCAATTCGCATGGAAATTGCTGGCGAGATTCGTGATGGTTGCAAGAACGGGCCCCGTAACAACCACAAATGTGTATTATGTGTAATGTTGGTAAAACAATAATAGACAGTAAGTAAACCAACCCCAATTTCACCATAAATATCTGGTGGTAATTATAAACCATTCCCAAATGGGTTGTTTATTATTGTTTTAGCATGTTTTAACCACATTACACTTTTCAGAACAACTAAATGATTAAATGAATATGGGCCATCGGATGCAATCGGGCAATACCTCCATGAAGGGGACGTTACCCCCGAAGAATTGGAAAAATAATATACCCTTTGGTTATTTAACAGTTCGCCATGGAAAATCTCCATTTTTAATAGGTAAAGCATCTATACATGGGACATTTCCCATGGCTATGTCAGCCATAACCAGAGGGTACCAAGCACATCCAACCGTCAATTCCCAACATGTCGGGAGATCCCAATCCGCCAACGCCCCCGTGCCACGATGAGTTCCGTGATTTTGGTGTCCAACTTGGCAACTTCGAAGCGCATCGCCACTTGATCCACCGCGCGCGCCTCTTGACACAAAATGGGTGATATCAATTCCCCATCTGAAAATTCTGAATTTGTGTTATGTTTGCTTTATTTTGTTGTGCTTTTGTTTTTTTATTTTTTATTTTTCTCTCTCTCTCTCTCTCCTCTCTCTCTGCTCTCTCTCTCTCTCCTCTCTCTCTGCTCTCTCTCTCTCTCTCTCTCTCCTCTCTCTCTCTCTCCCCATATCGCCCTCTCCAACGATTCAGTCACATACTGAAGGCGAGCCAACGGCCCAGCCCCCCAAATCAAGGGTTTTCTCAAAAATTTGGCTTTCGGTTTTCCAAAAACGTTTTATTCATTCATCTAATTCTGTTTATTGCAACGGCCGTTGCTGGCGAGGACGAAAGGAAGAAGATGCATTCCAAAATGTTCGCCTACCAGTGGCTAATCAAAGATGCCCATAAAAACGGCCAATTTCACACGAGAGGAAGAGAAAGAGAATGAGAGACAGCCATGGCAAAAATGGCAACACAACACCGCGAAACCAAACGCGACCAAATTCAAGTGAACAATGAGTATGTGTTTTGGAAGGTGGTTGCCTGGTCCTACATAATCCCCCTCAACCCCCGAACCAACCAAAATGCGCAGTTGTCTCATCCTTGGCGTGAAGATCCGGTTTAACAAAAACATGTTTCAGAAGCATCGCCTTGAACATGTTTCAGAAGCATCGCCTTGAACTATGACCTGGACACCTCACACGCAAGCTCCCTACAGGGCCTGGCCCTTGCAGCGCATGATGCCATCTATAAACTCATCTAGAGTAACCTGCGCCGGCGCAACGAATCGTTCGGTCGGCACTGCGGCCCACAACACAAGAACAATTAGTCCAGAATCCGCATGTGCATGGTCATGTGAACCAGTCCACGGAACAACACCACCAACATACCATGATGATCATGCAAGTTGGACATGGGGGCCCAGCCTCGCCATCTCCATTATCGATAATGTGGAAAAGGTTTGCACTTTCTTGCACCTTAGATGTCAACACTTAAGGCATTATTTGCAATCTTTGCGTTCCTTCTACAAGTTCTGCTAGTTCTTCTAGCTGCAGTAGTGGAATGAGTTCCACTAGTTCTACGAGATCTGCTGCTACTCCTACTCCTGCTCCTACACCTACACCTACTCCTACTATACTCCTGCTCCTACTCCCCCTAGCACTACCACTGCCACTCCCAGTGCACAGCTGCATTAACAACAACAACAACAACAACAACTACTACTACTACTACTACTCCTACTCCTACTGCTACTGCTACTGCTACTGCTACTACTACTACTACTACTACTACTACTACTACTATTACCACTACCACCACAACCACCACAACTAACACTACTAACCCTACTGACACTACTAACACTACTAGCAGTTACTAGCACTACTGACGCTACCAACACTACGAACACTACTGACACTACCAACACTACTAACACGACTAACACTACTTACACTACCAACACTACTATACTAACACGACGCGCTGACACCATCGCTTGCCCAAGAATTTACAAGACGTTCAGTTATCTTAACATACAAAACATGACATATTGCTCAGCAAAACATGATCTACGTCAGACCAAAACAATTCCCATATGAAAACATGGAAACTGTAACCCGATTATATGGATAGATATATGATATATCTATCTATCTATCTATCTATCTATCTATCTATCAAAACATGAGGGATATGTGTTCTGCTTTCACAACCGCCTAATGAGCAATCTTTTTCAACACATATCTTACTCTAACTATCGAATCATGTTAATCCGCATCACATGATCATCTATGTTAAAACATATCTTACTATATATATTTAACAATCAAAACATGTTGATACGCATCACATGATCATCTAAGTTGAAGTATTGCTCATCATGCTTGGCCGTCCCAAGCAGTACAATCATATAGCGGTTCCACAAGGTATGAGGGCGTGGCTACTGTTTCTTCTTGATGTCACCAAAGCTTAGTCACTAGTCGGTCTGCTAAGGCTGTGAAACAGTCCCGAAACAGCGCGAAAAACACATTCGAGAAGTCATGGAGAAGATGTCTGTATGTGGGTCATGTATCTGATTGGCGGTTTTAACTCCCTGAAAACTCTTAGTCAATAGGGCTGATCATTCAATAAAGGGATGAGCATCTAAAATCTTTGAAACCAGAAACCAGCTATGTTGCAGGGAATGGAGCTACCGTCTTGATGTTGATAGTCAAATATTCATGCTTGAAGCGGATGAGCACGCATACTCTTTCATTTTTGTCGCTTCCATTCTATTGCCTCATTCAAAATCATGATTTCTTTGTCCACGTTCATTCCAAGCCATGCGTTTATCTATGACGATTCTCAATAGGGCCGCCTCCCAAACAGAAAACCAACAATGCCCAAGATTAGGTTGAATCGCAACCAAATAAAGAACACAACCCGATCCCGAAACAACAAAACAAACACAAGAAACTGAAAAAAAAAACGATGTCCCTCCATGTCATTCAAAGGAACTGTTCAAGCCACAAGCTTGAAAGAGATGAAGCTGAATGACCCTCCATGACTGCCCTGGTTCCATGCCCATCAATCCCAATATCCAACGTAATATTTTGGAGAGCTTCCAAATTGTCAAACGTCATTTCTTTCCTTCATATGCACGCTGAAATGTTTTTGATATCATCTTCGGTGAATTTGCCCAATCAAACATCAACTGGCCAAACAAACAATCAGCACACCTTGAATTCTGCCTTCGCAACCACCAAACTTGCAATCGGGCCCTTCCGTTTTAGTTAGTTTAGAATTTACAACCCCATCTGGCGAAAGTTTGACAACTTGACCACAATCTCACTAAACCATACTTAACCTAGTTATTTCAACCAACTTCGCCAAGGTTTGGGGGGCCGCTTCCTGATGGATTCTTCATCGGCTAACGGGTAACCCTACGGCCCTAAGTGGCTTATAACGGCAGCTATACTTGGAATAACCCTAGTTACCCTACTGAATGAACTGGGCTTACAAGCAACTTTACAACCAACCTAAACTGAAGCAACTTCATACCGTTTCAACCCCACTTGTAACATCTTTTTCTCGTAGTAAGTGGCTGCACCAACCAGGGCACGTCGATATCCAAGGTCTGGAAGTAGGCTTCAACTTTGGGATGCGACAAAATATTCGTCAGCCTGGTAGATCTGCCAGGTTCAATGGGACAATCGCAGGGCTTCAACGTCGTCTATAAACAGGAACTTTTGGAGAGGTTGACCACCTTCTTCCAACGCTTGCAGCCACGTTCATGTGATGTCAAACCATCCAAAATGGGGGAAACATATGGACCCTGAATCGCTCAAAATCAACGACGAACAGTATAGAGGATCATCCTGGGTTACTTCCTGACAGTGCAGCAGGATGCCAGTGTTTGATAAATTTGTCATGGTACAATTGACACCGAACAAGCCGATGTTTAATAGTAACATCAACGGTTACTTTTTTTATTACCAGTAATGTATTATACCAATGGTTACATATATTAATGGTTATACATATATCATATATTATATAGTAATTACAGTAATAGTAATATCAATGGTTTCCTCTCCAGTTGCCCAAAACCAATCCATTGGATGGAATTGATGGAATCTTCGAAATCAAACTTTTTTGTGGCTAGACGCTGGTTGAACTATCAAAAACCCATCGTTGGTCACCAAAAACATACCCAAACAAAATAAAACATATCTGGTTGGTGGTTGGTTTCTGCCCCTCTGAAAAATCATGGAGTGAAAGTCACTTGGGATTATTGTTCTCAATATATGGAAAATCATAAAATTCCATGGTTCCAAACCTCAACCAGTTTTACGTGATTACCAATATATTATGCCCCTCCAATCACCATAATGGATATGTTATAACCAACCAGCCATAAAATCCTCATAAATCACGAATCTGGTTATGTGTTACAGTTCGCCATAGAAAGATCCACCATGCTATTTTCAGTTCGGTAAACCATCTATTTCGAGCTGGGCCAATCGCCATAAATCCCACCTTTCTTCAGTGATCATTCCATCACCCTCTTTGTCGATCGCACTGAAGACCTCGGCGTGAAGTGGCCCGGTGAAGGCGGGCCCCGGTGAAGGCGGGCCCCGGGCCTAGGGAGAATGAGGAATTTTTCGCATGATTTAGCATGATTTAGCATGATTTAGCATGCTAAGAACTACAGTGAAAGAGCTGTATAAGGCGAAAGGCACGCCTAGTGAGGTCCAATGCTTTCCGCATGGAACTCCGTAGGTGCACCTGAAAGGTGCGCCTTGGTACGCCTACCCATGTAATTCCGCATGGAACTTCGGCTTTCAAGACCACTTTTGCAAGATTTCAATGGGCATGTTTTTGTTAGTTCACAATGGAACTCCGGCTGCACTACTTTTGGAAAATCGTCCAAAAAAGCTCAATAAAGGATTTTTATGCAACAGGCACGCCTTTCACCACCTACTGTAGTTGCAGTTCATGAGGATATGTCATGAGACCATCATGGGGATATGTATACTGGGGAACAAATTCTCAATGGGTCGGTTTAAGGGAACATCTCCGGTTGAAACCATGGGTTTTACCGTCATTCATTTTTTTCGGCTTCTCTACGGATTTCCGGTTTCGATATGTTTCGATGTTCTCATCAGTCTGCTCTGCGGCCATCGAAGTTTTTGGATGACCATGTTGGATTCACAAACTTGCCCAGTTTGGGGTGCACATGTTCTGGTCGGTGGTTGCTGAAAAAATCCCTCTGAAAAATATGATGGAGTCAGTTGGGATGATGACATTCCCAAGATATGGAAAGTCATCAAAAAAATGTTTGAAATCACCAACCAGTGCTGCATATCTCAGAAACCAATGGCATATTTCAAAACCAAAAAATGTATGATTCACAAAAGTGGCTCCCTGCTGATTTTTTTGCAACCATTAATATTGGTTTGATGGCGCCTGGCAGAAATGTCTAAACGTACATGCATGTAGATAACTTCATGTGCATCTACAATGTGAATTTATGCAATTCCTTGCGCCCAGTTCAATGGCCATTTCAGGAACCTAAATTGGAGGTACGTACCATATATAAGGCCTATGTAAGGCCTAAGTAAGGGGATATACCCCCAAAATATGGCCAAACATACCTCCATTTCAGGATCCTGGAATTCCCGTTGACCAGTTGTTGCCTGTCAGGATTGATCATCAGGTCTTTTCCAAATGAGAAATCCCCAATGATCCCCAAGTCGCGTTGTGTCCAAGTCATGGCCGTTCATGGCTTGGATGATTTGGGGCTACCCGGCCTGGTTATGACTAACAGTTTGCCATGGTTTGTTGATGGCCCATAGAAATAGATGGTTTACCGAACTTAAAAATGGTGATTTTCCACAGTTTTGTTAGTTTACCATAGGTTTTGGTTATCTATAAATGGGCCATTTTCCATGGCTATGTTAAATAACCAGATGGTACCGATTTCCTGGGGCTTCTCTAGCACCCTGCGCCGAAAAAAAAATCGTCGAGATTCTGCTTCCAATCTGGCCACATACTCGTCCTGGCGCTGCAGATGCCAAATCTGGAACCAAAAAAAAAGTATGTATGTATATTCTTCAATGCATATATATATATATATATACATCTATGGGAAAGCCATGTATATGCAATCATATATATATATTATGTAACATTTTATGGTAAAGCAATCTAAACCAGCTATATATAATGTGATGGTTTTATACCAGCCATAAAAATGTGATGACTTGATGAGTTGGGATTTCAACTCTCTTGGTGGCCGGTGGCCCGTCCAGATGTGTCCCAAGTGCCTGGTGCCCCCAGATATCTGGGGTTGCACTAGATGGTGCCCTGCAAGTGAAATGTTTAACCATTTCTTGGTTCATAGACCCCATTAACTTCCATGAACTAGTTCCATTCATATCTACCATAAATCATTAGTTAACCTATAGTTATAAACCAACTTAGAGCTCTATGGGGCACCACCAAAAAAGATGGGTGCAACTGCCCTCTGCTCTGGCAGTCAGACATGGCTGAAAGTCCCTGAAAATGCCACTCTACTACGATCAGAATAATCAGAAAATATACCATCTGGTTATTTAACATAGCCATGAAAAATCCCTTATAAATGGAGATTTTAATGGGAAAATTATCTATAAATGGGCCATTTTCCATGGCTATGTTAAATAAAAAAAGGGTAGCCTAAAATTAGTCCAATTATATTTAATTATCTAATTCCTTCACGGGGGATTTGTCCACTGCAATCATCTTGACTTACCACTTGCCACACTGTGGGTATGTGTACAACACGTGGTATTTTGTTTTGTTTTCTCTGACCGTCCAGTCACTGTCCTTTTTGAATAACACAACCAGGCAAAACTTACGTGTTCGATTCAATGATACACTCAACAAAAAACAAAAACATGACTATGGCCATATTTGAAGTAATACGGTTCAAAAGAATGCTGAAGGATTTCGACATCATTGTCATGGTTGTCACATTTTTTGCAATATCTGTAGTCGAAATATCATGCAGCATGAAAATGTGTTGTTGTGACGTCAAGATTTATGAAAACATGATTATTGATTATGATTGCATTCTCCGTAAACATTACTTCTTGCAAAGTTCGAATGTACTACAGTATGCTACAGTTATATTGTACTAAAAACCACTTGATTGTGAACAATTTTCGCAAGACTCAACTAATGGCTAATACCAGTAACTAGTGGATAATGGTTAATAAACTGAATTCGGTATCATGCGTTAATAACAGCTGACAACCAACAATATACAGCAATGATCATTAATTACTTCAACGACTAATGATTTAAAAAATGGTTCCATAGCTCTCCCCAGTTCCATCATATCCCGTGTCCTTCTTCCGCAGCCTTTCCACCACCAGATTCTCAGCATCGTTCTGAGCCGCATCCAGGGTATCCTTCAAAAACACCTGGGGAGACTGATGGAATCCACAAAAGGGCCCAAAAAAAGGTGATGTCGTCAGCAAAAAAAATACATTTCTGGTTGGTGGTTGAGCTACCCCTCTGAAAAATATTAGACAGTTGGGATGTTTATTCCCAGTATATGGAAAAATAAAAAAAGCTCCAAACCACCAAACAGGAAATAGTTTAACCAACAAAAATATGCAGCCCAGGCATGCAACTCTAAGGAGAGAATGAGATTTTTTTTATCTATTCTTGATCTATTCTTGATAGTTTGACAATCCTGGGCCCATACAAGTGTTTACCCATGTTCATCCCAACATAATTCGGCTTACGACATGTTACAACTATAGAACTAGAATCAATTTTGCCCATTTCAGCCGTTGCAGCTGTTAGGGGGCGCATCCGTGCAGCCATGGTACCGCAGTTCATATGGTATAGGTGGTTATCATGGGTTCTGAAATTTTGACTACACAATTTGACAAAAGGGGTTAAGTGGGTTCACCAACACTAATGGGACTACCCATGGTTAACAAACACCAAAATGGGTGATTGACCCTCCAGGTTGCTAGTTGCTGTGCGCCGGCTGCTGAACGTGATGAATGAAACATGTTCAGTTGGTACTGCGCGTTTTCTCAAAACATTGTTGTTTATATTATACATATGTACTTCCATACTTACGTACATTTTTCGTAATTATGTGCAAGCTTATGTAAACATTATATATATAATATATTGCATGTTTATTTACTTATCCCGTTATCACTTATCACTTCGTCTATTCATGCGTTTAGTTCTTTGTATGTTCTTTGTTCCTTTGGCCGTTTTTTCTTAGTAATCGTAGAGAACTCGGAATTCCCCAGACATGGTCAGAATTTTGGATGCACTCCATGCTTTCACCATCGTTCACCCAGTGATATTCACATCCTCAATTAAAGGCAAAAGATTGGAAGTTGAGCTAAATTTTCCGCCAAGTTACACCAATTGTTGTTGCTAGTCATTTCCCCACGTTCTTTTAAATCATCGCTGTGGTCTTCTTATTGTGTGTCTGCCAACCATGGAGAGAGATCTCTTCGTTGAGTTGCATGAGACGCCATTGCCATGGTGATAAAAGAACCCAATCTTGAGTCGAACTGATGTCGAGATGACAAGAGGACTGCCAAGAGTTTCCTGAGTGTCATGTCGAGAAGAGTTCAAGAGGGTATCAAATTGCGAAGCGCGCCAAACCGATTCCAAGGTTGAAAGGGCAGAAAGCCAATGTGCCAGCCATCCGCACCCCCCAGTTCCACCAAGATCAATGGGTTCAAATCCTGAAAATCCTGGAAAATCAGCACAGGAGGAACCATTACCAGGAACTTTGGGTTTCTCTTTTCCGGGGAAGTATGATTCTGAGTTGGCACTTGGTTCACCCGTGGCATCATTTTTGTTCTCACCCATTTTCTCATCCCATTTCCAGGCCCCGTTGAACCCAACCAGACCTTTCCCTTGGGTTTACACCACCAATTGTTGTTGCTAATCATAATATGATTCCCCGTGGGGTTCCTTTCTGGCATTTTTTGGCTTAGGGGGGACCGTTTGGCAATCAAACCTTCTATGTGAACTACACTCTCGTTCTACCATAGCTCTTGAAATTTGATTCCCGCGGGGCCCCAGTTCTGCTGAAGGACACCATACGGGAACCAATTCATCCATGTGGTTTAACGTCTTTATGTATAACGCGTGGTTCAGACCAGCGCCGCTGGCAAATTTAATCGATGCTTGTCCAGGACCTGGTTTCCAAGAAATTGAATCGATGCTCTGCTAAACCCGTTCAATACCACACATCCTACTTGAAGAAAAACACATATACTAATATACTGGTGGTTCCAACCCCTCTGAAAAATATGAAAGTCAGTTGGGATTATTGTTCCCAAATATTCCCAACATATGGAAAAATAAAAAATGTTCCAAACCACCAACCAGTATATCTTGCGCCCGCCCTTCCGTTTTCTTGCACCTCCCAGGCGAGATGCACCACAAAATGGCAACAAAATAATCCAATGATCTGTTTGTGTAAAACTCTTCTGCGGGGGTATTGATCGTCACTCATATCTCCAAGTTTTTTGACTCATCGACTCATCGCAGGGTAATATCCCTAGTCTTGTTGGTTCCACCCCATCAAACCCCGCAAGATTTCCCATTTATGGGGCCCAATCCATCCACATGAGCCCATCTTCGCCGGGCTGCGGCTGAAATCACACGAATTACAGCGAAGGTAATCACCGTGACGTAAAACACGAAGAAGAGGACGTAGAAGTGGCTCACCTCGGATGAATGGGTCTTGTTGGGTAAACCTTCGTTGGAAACACAGGAAACCATTGTTGTACCCATCGCTTTGAGACCTCCAAAAAAGGCGGTTCCGGTCTCAATTTTCCTATCATCCAATTCTATCCAATTCTGGACTCCCTGTTTGTAAATGGTTAAGAACCCATGTATGTAACCCATAGATGACTATTTTCATGCATATTCTACAAAATTCCTACATAGCTGGGTTATTTTTGCAAAATGATTTAGCGTGGGTATGGGTCAAGACCTTGGTGCCCTGCCGTTCACCTCAAAATAGTTGATACTGTTGGGGTGTTTATCACCCACAAAGATATAGTTCCAACCAATTCATACCGAGTCCAACTACAAAGGGTCCGGGACAAAATGTCTAGAGTCTCGAATCTAAAAAATCAAAATTACTTTGCTTCGAGTGATCCCCACCATGACATTTCAAAACAGCTTGTTGACACCACTTTTGTCTGAAGCTTTTGTCACGGGACTTTTGCCCAACTAACTATCCCAATCATTTGTTTCACCTGGCAGGTCATTGTGCATGTCAGTCTGTCAAACAGGATATAAACATGTCAGTGGGCGTGGATGGTCGTGGTTGACCGGGAAGGTCTGGTGTTTCTTCTGCACATTCTTTGTCCCATATCTTCCTACATGAGGTCCGGCAGGGAACACTTGGCGTGGATACTCGCGGTTGAGGTCCGGCAGGGAACACTGGGCGTGGATGGTCGTGGTTGAGGTCCGGCAGGGAACACTGGGCGGGGATCCGTCGTGGTTGAGGTCCGGCAGGGAACACTGGGCGTGGATGGTCGTGGTTGAGGTCCGACAGAGAACACTGTGCGTCGAGGGTCGCGGTTGAGCAGGAGGAGGAGGAGAGGAGAGGAGGAGAGGAGCAGGCAATTGACATAAAATCTAACAACCCTCACCTGGCAGGTGGGGAAAAAATACTTTACTTTACTTCGTGTGATCCCCACCATGATATTTATACGTTTCGTTACTGGCAAATCTTCTGACATTCTATCTGGCATATCTTCTGGCATTCTATTTGGCATTCTATCTGGCATTCTATCTGGCATATCTTCTGACATCCTATCTGGCATTCTATCTGGCAAATCTTCTGGCATTCTATCTGGTAAACATTCTGGCACTTTATCTGGCATACCTTCTGGCACTTTATCTGGCATTCTATCTGCCATATCTTCTGGCATTCTATCTGGCATATCTTTTCGCATTCTATCTGGCATTTTATCTGGCATATCTTCTGGCATTCTATCTGACATTCTATCTGGCATTCCATCTGGCATATCTTCTGGCATATCTTCTGACATCCTATCTGGCATTCTATCTGGCATATCTTCTGACATTCCATCTGGCATATCTTCTGGCATATCTTCTGGCATTCTATCTGACATATCTTCTGGCATTCGATCTGGCATATCTTCTGGCATTCTATCTGGCATTCCATCTGGCATATATTCTTGCATATCTTCTGACATCCTACCTGGCATTCTATCTGGCATATCTTCTGGCATTCTATCTGGCAAACATTCTGGCACTTTATCTGGCATACCTTCTGGCACTTAAGTATCTGGCATACCTTCTGGCATATCTTCTGGCATTCTATCTGGCATATCTTTTGGCATATCTTTTGGCATTCTATCTGGTATATCTTCTGGCATTTTATCTGGCATATCTTCTGGCATTCTATCTGGCATTCTATCTGGCATTCCATCTGGCATATATTCTTGCATATCTTCTGACATCCTACCTGGCATTCTATCTGGCAAATCTTCTGGCATTCTATCTGGCAAACATTCTGGCACTTTATCTGGCATACCTTCTGGCATTCTATCTGGCATATCTTCTGGCATTCTATCTGGCATATCTTCTGGCATTTTATCTGGCATATCTTCTGGCATTCTATCTGACATGCTATCTGGCGTTCTATCTGGCATATCTTCTGGCATTCTATCTGGCCGTTGAGGTCCAGCGGTGCTCAACGAGATCAGGTGGTCCCAGGTTGAGGTCCAGTGGTGCTCACTGAGCTCGGAAGGTCCCAGGCTGAGGTCCAGCGGTGCTCACTGAGCTCGGAAGGTCCCAGGTTGAGGTCCAGCGGTGCCCACTCCTATCGCATGCCGGCAGTTGAGGTCCAGCAGTGCCCACTGCATGCGGAAGTTGGCGAAGGGTTGGCAAGGCGGACGGCAGTTGAGGTCCAGCAGTGCCCACTGCATGCGGAAGTTGGCGAAGAGTTGGCAAGGCGGAAGTGGACATGGAAGTGGATGCAAAGGTGGTGGAGGAGAAGCTGGAGGAGAGGGAGGAGGAGGAGAACGAGGTGGAGGATGAGGAGGAGGCGGAGGAGGAGAACAACTGTGATAAAATCTAACAACACTCATCTGGCAGGTGGGGAAAAACGTCTACATAGATCAAAAAATGATGAAACCGGATTTGGTTGGACTAGAACCATTCAGGTTCAAATGAAAAAGCAAAGTAAAGACGTCAGCTGAAACATTCGAGCCGCATGTACAACACCAAATACAGAAATTATATCCTGCCGACCCGTTCCATTGCATGCCCAATGCTTTTCCTCAGGATTGTACCATCTGACCCCGTGGCACCTTGTTCAGGATCGGCCGAACGTTGGTGGGCCAATTGCCTGGCGATGGGTTGAAAAAAAAACGAAATGACCCGAGAAACCCAAGGAGTTTTACCGGCCAAATAGTGATGGGAAATTTGGTGCAAAATGGTGATTTCATGGGATGATGGCGATGCCATAGGGATTTCATGGGATTTCCATATGTGGAGAGATGGAGAGATGAGTTTTGCATGCAAAAAACAGGAGGAAAGCAAGGAAAAGGTCATCTCATATAGCACACCTATAGAAACCGATCAAAAGCCACCATGGCTAAAAGTAGCCTCCAAATGATTCAAATTTTGCTCGAAATGACACGTTTCTCCACTTTTGAGCCCACAAACAAAGACAAAGAACATGTTAAACCGCCCTTCTAAAGTTGCCCGACGTCCGTGGTCATCCAAGAATCCAGGAAACCCAAACCATTAAATGGTATCTGAAATTTGAAACCACTTGATTTTGGTTTGTAGCAAATGGTCGGAAAACGTTAGTAGGCGGGGCAATACCTAAGTCGACAAATATATTCCTCAAACCTTATGAGGAGGTAAAGTATAGAAATTGGTTCACTGCCGTTGGCAACTAAATCCTAATCCTGTAAAACTCAAAGAATTATAACATTATGTAATACTATGCTTGTCAAAGTCCAATCTTTAGGGACATGAACCATTCTCAAAACTACCAGTCGGTCATCATCGACATCATCCCACCTGCGAAGGTGACCTCATAGAGCCTCAGGTATGAAACAATGAGCCCAGCAATGTTCAAAACCCTCATGATCAAACATGAAGGGACATGGGCATATACTGTGGACATACACAGCACCATCCATGAAACACTGGTTGGTTAAGAATGGGATTCCCAGCTCATGGATCATGATAATCCCCAATGTATTGTTTTTTTTACCGGGGCTTCAAACGGTTTGCCCTAGAGCTAGAGGGCGACAACCTACAAAGTGTAGCAAAATTGAAAGATGCTGTTAAAATGAAGGCCCCGTCATGGAGCTGAAAAGTCGGAACAATGTTGAAGGGCTCGGTGCTGAATCTCTTTCTTGGAAAGAGGAAAACATTGCACCCAGGAGCCACAAGGGTAATTCTCAAAATTCCGGCTGACTATTTCACTGTGAGCATGCGCAATTTCATGCAATCTCCCAGGCTGCCGTGTTCACAAAGGCGTGTTGAAGCACAAACGGTTGGTGAAGGGTCGCCAAATATCGAAGACAATGCGTAATGCCCAGAGCTGAAAGTGCTTAGCAAGGAATTTTGCGCACAATCATGATGCCAGAAGCATATGCCCTCCACTTCGTCTAGCCAAATGACGAATGCAAGTCTGCCGGTTTGTCAACATAGACGAAAATGGTGCGTGCCCTCGGAACATGAGAGCAAAGCGGCAACTCTGGAAAGTCCCATGGACTACAATCCAAGAGTTCAATGTTGCAACAAGTTAGCAGAAGGAACCATTGCAGGAAGACCCGCTCAGGGCGCAAGCGCTTTCCAGGAGTCAGGTTCCAGCGCGGTGGTGAAGAAGCCACCTTCCGGCCCATGCGATATCCAGAATCTGACATATTGGGTAGTAGAACAACGCGCCAGTCCTTTGTAGGCGCGCGCCACCACAAGCTTTGTTTGCAATGGAGTTAGGCTCTGACATCGCTTTTTCCCACGCCTGCCATTCGAAGTAGCTCAATACCCAAAGCAATGCATGATCCTTCTGGATATCTAAAAAGGCCTCAGGCCTCAGGCCTTAGATCACATCCCAACTGACTGCATCGATGCTGACGCAGCACAAACAAGGCTTCCAACACATGTCTCGGGTCAGCGGACACCAGCAACTGTTGTGCCGCTAATTGGTCCAGCTTGCATCTCATCGAAGTTACTTGAGAAGGATGTGACAACGTAGCATCAAGAGCGCCTTGCAAGTTACTTGAGACAGTCAAGAGCGTAAGCAAGGACGTGTTTTCAAACAGAAGTGTTAAAAAGCACGCAAGGCGGAAGAACATCATTAGCCCCTCCACACCTGACCAGAAGCCAAGCACATTTGTCAACAGGAGGCTCTGACGATTCCATCACTCTACTGGGGCCACACCAAAACCACATGAGGCTTTTTTTGAGACGAGGAGGAACTACCAAAACAGCAGGTTCAATGCACTTAAGTATCAACCTAAACCAAAAAAAACATGGGAAACCTCTGTGGGTTAGGATATAGTATAGTCATGGTGCCAGTGCCTTTTTCTCACTTGGAGATACAGTAACAACATCAAACAAGATAAACAGATCCATTCACCAGCTGGTTGAAGCATCATTGATTTGCTGCAACAGTATCGCCGTTCTGGCTGCTTCGGCTGCAAAACTCTCAAACCTGTGCATATTTGTAGAATTGGGTTAAAGGCAAACAGAGCAAACCTAAATGAAACCCATTGAAACCCTTATGAGGATGAAAACCGTGTTTCCTCCAGATTTTCCTTCAAATCAATCTGTTGACCTATGGATTACTCTGTGCTAACCTAACATGGCTATGGAAAACCACCATGTTTGATAGGTGTAAATCATCTACAACCAAACTGCTTTCCGTAGTTATGTCACCAGAAGGTATTTCCCCCAATAGTTTGCCGGCTAACCATTCACCTGTCGAAAACATATGGGCAACCGTTTCCAAGCAACGTGTACAAGGCCCGGTACGAGGTCCCATAGTGCAACCAGACCCACTGACGGTCCTCGTGGCATGGGACTAGTCCCAAAAGACCAAGAAATTCCAATGGGAAACTTATGGGAATGGGGTCCCATCATCAGGAGCCTTAAAAATTCCATGGATAAATCTAACATGGAACCTAACAAGAAAACCATCTTCCAAACCCGATTTGTCTCCATCTTTAGTTGTTAACAACTATTTATAGGAGTGTATCTTTGCGGTTTCCAACCTTTCCCCGCAAGGTTGAATAATCATCTTCCACCACGGCCACGTTTTCATAGCTTGATGCCTGGGACATATTGGCTACACGACAAAATTCACCAGTTGCAGTTAATATATGTTTATATTGCCTCTACAGCAAAAAATAGTGTAAAATATCATTGTATAGTAGGTAATGTGGGTATATAAAACAATAATAACCATGACTGGGAATGGTTTGAATCCCACCTATAAAAGTCGTGATGACTGAGGGATGGTGCAAACGGCATTGTTTTACCCACATTAGTGGCTTTCCCATTGGAAAATAAGGTCATAATGTGGGTAAAGCAATGCCATACACCATCCCGCAAATCACCATGAGTAGGTGGTATATTTACCATTCTCAAATGGGTGGTATAAACCCAATCTTCCTAGTTGGTGGTTGACCTACCCCTCTGAAAAATATGACTTCGCCAGTTGGGATGATTATTCCATTCCCAACTGAATGGAAAGTCAAAAAAGCCATGTTCCAAACCACCAACCATATTCCAAGCCATGTTCCAATCTATTTGACCATAGCAAACTTCCACCGATGCCCCCATCACCAGGCGCCGCTGCCCCGATCAGCAGGCGCCTCATAGTTTTCCACCTCGCTGGCACTGAAATCCAGCAGGAGATTGCCCAGCACTAAGGCGCCGATGGACATGAAGACGGCCAGTAAAACCTAGACCAAATGAGCCGACCAAATGAGCCATCCAAAAAAACGAAATATTATTGAAATATTATTGAGCTATTGCAATATCATTGGCCAACAAATGGAACAGGTACCCGGAAATATCCAACAAATTGTCAGAAATCTCCAAACAACAAAGCGACTTCCTCAGAGATTCCAGGTACCCGGAAATTTCAATTGAGGAAAGTCAATTGCGGAAAGTCATAATATATCAATGATTTGTGGAACATCCAAAAAACTTGGATTTGACCAACAAAAATCGTGATTTCACCGGAAGATGATTGGAATGCAGCTTTCCGATTTTCCTATTGTATGTGCCATGGCCGAAAGATGGTGTATGGTTATCATCCCAAAATTGAAATCCTTCAGATACAATTTATATAACCAACAAAATTAGTTGAAAACAAAGTGAAGTTTGTCATTTTGGGTGGCTGGTGGTGGGTTTACGGTCGCAAGTTTGTGAAAATATAATGACCTTCAACACTTCAGGTTGTGGATCAAAAATGGAGCTTGAAAGTTTAGACAACCAAAACCGTAATGAAATGGGAGCATAGTAGGAGCATAATGGGGATTGTTGGTGGGGAATCAATTCTCAATGGATTGGTTCAAGGGAAAAATCCACAGGAAACCCGTGGTTTTAGCCAGCAATTTCACAACAATATTGGACATCCTCTTGGAATTTATCTGCTGGTGGTGTTCGTTGCATGAAGAGAAAATCATCTTCACGGAAAAATTGGACTAAAGGTCATATGGTTCAAAAAGATGGTGATGGTCATACATGACTGGAATCATGGTGGCTCTGTTGAAACCTTTTCATTCATAGGGGGTTAGATGTGAAAATGACCTATTCATTGGTGGTGGTGGTGTTGGTGGTGGTGGTGGTGGTGGTGATGGTGGTGGTGGTGATGGTGGTGGTGGTGATCATGATCATGATGATGATGATGATGATGATAATGATGATGATAATGATGGTGCTGGTGCTGGTGCTGGTGCTGGTCATGGCAATGGTGATGGTGATGGTGATGATGATGATGATGATGGTGATGATGATGATGATGATGATGGTGGTGGTGGTGGTGGTGGTGCTGGTGCTGGTGCTGGTCATGGTCATGGTCATGGTCATGATGATGATGATGATGATGATTTATTATTCATGGTGATGGTGATGGTGATGGTGATGGCGATGATGATGATGATGGTGATGATGATGATGATGGTGATGGTGATGATAATGATGACGATGATGATGATGGTGATGATGATGGCGATGATGATGGTGGTGATGATGATGGTGATGATGATGATGATGACGATGACGATGACGATGAGGATGATGATGATGATGATGATGATGATGATGATGATGACGATGATGATGACGACGATGACGATCATGATGACGATGATGACGATGATGACGATGATGACGATGATGACGATGATGACGATGATGACGATGATGAGGTGATGGTGGTGGTGATGATGACGATGATGATGATGATGACGAGGAGGAGGAGGATAAGGATGACAAGGATGGCTGTCATTATCATATATTATCGTTTGTTATTAGCATTACTATGGCTATCATCTGATGATTTCCATTACCAGTGCCAATTGTCCAAAAGAGCCTCGGCTCGGCTGCGGCGGGTGGCCAGGGCCGCAGGAAGAACGGTGGGAGGCACGGCAGGCCACAGGAAGCCACAGCGGCTGTAAATGTGAGCACTAACCTTCCGACTTGCAGCCAGCTCGGCCCTTAACTGTTGCTTGTTCATGATCAGTTCTGCCAAGCAACCGCGTGCCTCAAAAACTTTGATGCTGGAAATCACTTGTGCAATGGTCATGATACGAACTGTTGTCATAATGATGTCATTTCACATTCTTAGCACTAACTGGTGATATCGTATCATATGAGAATCCAACTATAGCGCTACATGTTACAACTGGTGCTACTTAGTGCTGCCTAATCGGTATCAAGAGTCTTGTCCAATTAATATGTCCACGATGATTTCGTTATTGTATTTCTCACATCTTCCAGGTGTCCCACTATTCAATTCCAATTATTTTGTGGTTACTATTACTATTCCAACTATCATGCTAATATGGTGCCAATCAGTATTGTCATTGTTTTAATCCGCCAAGAAGGGTATATGATTGTTCTATATTGTTATCATATCATCGAAGATGCAGATGAAGATGACAAAGATCACCATTGTTTCCATCATCATTCCATTAAATCACTGTTTACTGCATTGTCGGCGTTCTTGTTAGTGATCAATCATAATTTTCCGTATGTCCATTTGCCCGCTATACCACCTTTTCAGACACACCACGCGCAATTGGGTTCGCCGCCCCCAGATTGGCTGGTTTACGGTCCTTTTTCCAAGTAAAATGGCAACATGTGATAACATGTGGCAACGTTTGCGGGTATAGCTCATTTTCAGACACATCCAATTGGGCACTGTTGGCTACATCCCCATTATATCCTCCTTCTGCTTGGTCAAATCCCGCTTGTTCATACTAGATACACCGAATTATCAAACATAGTGATGATGACGATGATAATCAAAAATGACGATTTTCATGGCTATTGGCTAGTGATATGATCTTAGGTTATCTTGACACTTGGATTTGCTAACCGGAAGCCCCCAAACATTTTTATTTAAAAAAAAACGTGTTTTTTCCCCACAGATCGATGAAATGGATCTCTGGATTTCCCAGGAATTCATCATGGAACATCTCCAGCTCCGTGAGAACGATCCAAGGGAGGTAGAAAAAAAGAGGTGGTTTTTCCCATCGTTGACTGAATGGCTAATTTAATGGGATTAATAGTGATTCAATGGGATATTAATGGGATATACCATCGTTGACTGATTTATAAGTTGATTGATGCATTTTTGGTTTCAGGGGTTGACTAAATTGGTTTATAAGTTTATAAGTTTATACCATCTGGTTATGACTAACAGTTTGCCATGGAACGATCCACCATTTTTAAGTTCGGTAAACAATCTATAAATGGGCCATCTATACCATGGCTATGTTAAATAACCAGAGGGTAAGTTGATTTTGGCGTTTTTGGCGCCGCAGCCAATCTAGGTAATGTTACAATGTTTAATGATGATGATGATGATCTGGGTAAATGTTACAATACCTTCCCGAAACACCATCAGTCCAGGGTTCAATCGCGACGTGAGGTTATAGTATTTTACAAATAAAATAGCTATGGGTCAAAACCCTGGTACCTGGAAGGTACCCGAATAGTCATAGCTGGTGGTTCTCCCAATCGCCAAGGAACCATGGCCCAACACAAGGAAGGCAAGAAGCATTGGCCTTGAGCTCAGCTCCGGCATTCTCGGAACGTAGGATAATGGCGGATTCGCCATCAATGGGAACATTTTCTTGGAAAAAACTGGGGGTTGGATAGAGATATGATAAAATAGGGATCTCATATGGCCGTAACTTTATGAACTTTGGATTTACTGGGAATCAGTTGGACCAACTCCGCTTGAAAGTGGGAATCAAACCATGGGATTTTGATTGGGTTTAACATGGTTTAACAATAACAAATTGGGGTTTTGCAATATCTTAACAATTGGGGAATATGAGGAGTGGAACTTAAAAACGAGATAAGAACATCATCCGGAATGGTTGGGTGTCATGGAGAGCCATGGATATTTCCGGAAATCTGATCATCCCTGCAGTCAACTCAGTAGTATATATTTCAGTAGTGTAATCATGGAAAAGGATAGTATATCACAGTATATCCCGCCATCAAGCAATCAGGCTCTTTGAAGCTGCTACTTTGAGTACTCAAGGATTGACACCTGACAACTGGTCAGGTAGAACACTCCGTGTGCCAAACCTGTTTCACGCGTTAAAGAGATATCAGATAGAACGGATTGCATGCACAGTCAGAGATACATATAGGTCGCATACCAACTGTCAAGTCAGACGGTATTTTCAGATATTTGGGTCAGAAAAACCTCAGCATCAATGGATTGGTTTAAGGGAAAACCGTCTATGTTCCAATTATTTTTTTCGCTTAAACCAAACCATTGACAGCAGGTCAAAAAAGACACGGTTGCTTTAGGAAAATCTTGGGCCTGCAAACATTGGAAATTCCAAAATAATTATTTTGTCATTTTTTTGATTTTTTGTTGCATTTTTTTTTGCATTTGGGTTTGTGTTGTCATTTTTTTGTCATTTCTTTGCCATTTCTTTGTCATTTTATTGTCATTTTGGGAACGGGAAAATGGAGAAAAAAAAATGTTAAAAAATGACTACCATGACAGACCTTTTGTTATCTCGTGGCAGCACCAAATACAAGGAACAAGTGCAGAAACTCTTGGAAAGCCAGCCGGCGGTGAAGAAGGATAGGGCAAGGGAGCTTGCCCTGGGGAATTCGTTTTTGGGCCTGCCTGGACGAGGAGTTGTCTCCCGGCCCGGGGGGGGCGGCTCAGGCCCGAGAAGCAGGGCCGACCTGGAAACTCCAAAAACGCAACTTTACCAGCACGCGAGTCATTTTTTTTGCATTTTTTTGCATGTTTTTTGCATTTCCCAAACTAGGAGTCATTTTTTTTGCATTTGTTTTTGCATTTCCCAGACTGAGAGTCATGTTTTTGACATATTTTTTGCATTTCCCAAACCGGCAGTCATTTTTTGCATTTTTTTGCATTTCCTAGACCGGGTTTGCCACCTTCACCGCTTGCCTGATTCTTATGAGAAAACGACAAGAAAATGAACAATGCTAGAAAGTAGAAAACGACAAGAAAACGACAAAAAAATGACAAGAACATGACAAAAAAAAATGACTTAACAAATGACATAAAAATGACTTAACAAATGACAAAAAAAATGCACAAAACAGGAATGACACAAAAATGCAATGACAAAAACAAATAACCAACAACCCTCAGAGTTTGCTGGTAAGATTTTCATAACGGTTGCTCTTGGTCGAAACATCCTGCCAAGGCACAAGCTTTCACCAGGAGCCGCAAACCACGGACAAATCCTCAGGCTCATCCCAAACATTTGGGTTGGCGCAAGCCGCTTACCCGTAAAAATTGGCACAGCAGCTTAAAAGTAAAGCAAATCCAAGATATTTCCCATGTAAACAAGACCATTTGGGGGATTAACTGGATTATATAGATTAAACCATCATTCAAGAAGCAACAAGTGATGCTATTTACGTTTGGGCATGCATTCTTCGCAGTTTCCTGAAGAACGGAGGAGTTCATGTCCTGCAAGCGGCTTCTTTGGCAAGGCTTCTCGTTCCGCGTCACCTTTCTTCCCTTACCATCCGGTAAATTAACTCATATACGCACGCAATATACATATATATATATACACATCAAAACAATTAAAACTCCATGGTTGGTTTCCCTTCCAAAAATCATCTACTTTCATGGTGAATTCATGTGAATGTTCCATACCCTCTGGTAATTCCAACTATGGAGAGGCCCGCTTGCGTGAGAATCTGATCACTTTCCGATAGCATCTGGTAAACGAACAGTTGCTATTGAAAATGGCGGTCAAAGGCTCACTTAGGACGACTTTTTCACTCACTTAGGACGACATTTTGAAATGTGGACTTCAACCTTCAGGGTTAACTCCATTGGATACAGACCTTTAGGGTAACACTTGGGGACACGGGGCTGGGACATGGGGTGGGTTTAGGGGACCAGCATGCTGGATTACATTAGAGAACATGATATACAGACCTTTAGGGTAACACTTGGGGACACGGGGCTGGGACATGGGGCTGGGACATGGGGTTTAGGGGACCAGCATGGTGGGTTACCTTAGAGAACGTGATATACAGACCTTTAGGGTAACACTTGGGGACACGGGGCTGGGACATGGGGTGGGTTTAGGGGACCAGCATGGTGGGACCAGCATGGTGGGTCCTGATATGTTGTAACATTTTCTGCAAGTCACTTTCAAGACGTTCCTGATACGATGTAACATAATTTTCAAGTAAGATGCGCAGAGACACTGACGAATCTCCACTTATCACCTGTGATTCAGCATGAAATGCATGTGTCAGCATATGATTCAATGACAATGTCCTGATGATCATCTCTAACACACATGTACAAGCCTCTTGAAATCATGTTCAAATCCATCGATATATCTTTCTATTGAGACTGTAGCCATATATCACCGACGTAGTCCTAAGCAAGAAAAAACGTAGGCCTAAGCGAGGTACTGACCTGAAAATTGCCATTTATAGTTGATTTACATATTAAACATGGTGACTTTCCATAATTATGTGAGTTTACCAGGGTGTAAAACTATGATAAAAAGGGCATCCCATGAACTGTTCAACGAGGCACTGAAAGTTCTAAGCAACCTCAAAGCGCGCAGAGACTTCAGTGTACGAACCACCCGCATCATGGCCGCGTTCTCGTTACCCATGATGGGCGCCAACACCAAAATATCCACCTCGCGCAGGTAGATTGGTGCCAGCATCTACCCTCTGGTAAACTAACATAGCTATGGAAAATCACTATTTTTAATGGGTAAATCAACTATTTCTATGGCCATTTTTAATAGCTAGGTTAGTTTACCAGGACTTAGTGCCAGTGTTGGCTGAGTTGCAGCTTAGCTTGTGTACCTGCAAAAATATCATGAAAAAAATGAACATCAAGAATTTTTGGACCCTGAAGACAAGGCCTTCTACCCGACCAAACAATTGGGCAATCATGAAGAAATCAGCAGTCCAACGCTTTGTGCAATTTTAGCTTGACATGGCAGCATAGCTAAGTGAGGCGGAAAGAACGAACCAGAAAGAAGGCCTCCCAAAAAGTCGAAGCCATTGAATTAGAATGTTCTTGCCTAGTTGTGTAGGGAAGACCATTGGTTTAAGGTACTTTTCATTCATGAAATCGAACACAGCAATCCCAATCATTTAGTTCGACGATTTTCCCAGCCATAAACCTCCATTGAGTTCGGGAATTGCCCAGCAATCGCCATGTTTGAGTACCTGTTGGTAATCATCAATGAATACCATAGACCATAGATTACAACTACATCAGACTATATCGCCATTAAAATGAATATATAATATATTATTTATCTATTTATTTATGAACTTATTTACTTATTTATGATGATATTCCCATTATTGTCCATGTGTTCTTCATGTACATATCTTAACCATGAACCTCAGGGATATTTTGCCAAGGCATGCCAAGGCACACAGCCAGTGATCACCAGGATGGTGTCAAAAAGGTTCGCAATGTCCTGGAGGCTCGCGGTTTTGTTTTTTTTTTAAATATATATTGCAAAAATAACTTGTAGATGGATTTTATGACTTATTAGGTTATGACTTGTATAAATGTTGGATATATCATAACCCCGGGGTCACTGTGCAGCAAGGATTTTGCCTTTTCATCATAAAATCAGGAAAAAATCAGATCCTTTTTCCCTGCAAAAGTTGATAGATGTAAGGTTCAGTGAAATTTCCTCATGCTGAAATCACTCAGCCTGTGTCAGTCAAGAGTCAAGACACATCAGTTGACGCACATATAATTTGATGAAGGTGGATGGGTCTATGGTGAAAATCACTAAAAACTCAACTTCTAACTGGGGAGCCTCACCTTGTACAAAAATAGTGATAAGATGTAGGAACAGTGACGGTTTTGTGTTTGAAGAATCTTCTTGGGTTATGCTATGGCTATAATATTCAAATGCCCCATGTGGCACGTGATGTTCATGGATCCTTTCACCCGGCAATCTGTGGATTTAACCGATGTCCCCAGCCAGGTGACCCCTGCAAATTCATGGGCCTGTTAAACTAAACACCCCGAAAACGAAACCATGGTAAAAAGTAGGGAATTTCCACATACTTGGGACCATGCAATTGGGGTGTATAATATTAGGCTGATGGGATTATTAAACAACAACCAGAAGGGCGAGGCGAATCTTCACCAGAAATTCAGCATTAGGCGCTGAGCGAAGATAATGATATGATGGGGCTACCAGTGGGGCTACCAGTTGACTCAGGCGATCATCAAACCAGGAATGACCGAGGGAACCAATTTAGACATAGCCCTCCGCTATTTCTAACATGGTTGTCTGGAAAATCCTCCTGTTTACTCCCAGTTATAGATGATGTTCATGGATTTTACCATTAAACAGCCTCTATTATCTGTATATAGGGATTATCCATTGCCACGGTTGATTACCGGAGGGTGTTTCTGACCGCGCCAAGGGTGCCACATGATCCAAGTGCCCTGGACACATGGGCTATGATGGGCTACCCCCGCAAAAAGGTACTTCCCAGGAAGGGTACAGCTGGCTAAACCCATCTATAAGTCAGGTTGTGGTCAGTTATTATATATAGTTATAAAATATTATAAGTATTATATGTTCATAGAGTTGTAAATGAGGTTCCAATTAGTTTTTGTTCAAACCATCTTATGTATTCAAGGGCTGTTCCATCACATAAGACCCCATCTACCGCCCCAACAGGTGGATTTTCCATCTGAATATCAACATAATCATCAGTGATAGCATCTAACTTATCTAAGATCCTGTATGTGAGATATTTTCATATAAAACTTACTGAATCTCAAGTTTTGGGTCGACCTAGAACATGACTCAAGAGAATCCCGATCCCTCGCTTTGTGCGCCTTGCAGAAGTTGCGGCCATCCAAGACCAGTCTCAACCTCGGCGTCACGGCCGGCAATGGGTCTGAAAATGGAGGAAAGTTAAATTTACCTGGGCATACCGTCCTATAATAGCTGTAATAATTTTAATTATTATTCTTATTTGGGTGATTTGTCAAATTTGCCATCCTATACCATCCTATACCATCATCACTTTCCAGCTGGCCGATGGCTACTCCGTGCACCCCTTCGGCTCAAAAACGAAGCCCCATATCCACAGCACTGGATTCGTAGGATACATTTTCGACCAACAGGGTCCCGGCAAACCCAACCATAAAGCACACCTTTTTTTTGCCACTGCACCGCTGCCCCACTTATGGGGGGGGTTGTTCCATCGGTCCCCCACCAATCTTAATAATCCCCTCTTATGGGGGATGGCATGCAACTTGGTTTGAGCTCAGCTATGTGCGGAGCAAGCCCTCACGCTCATAGCTGCCATCACGCTCATAGCTGATCTCAAACCAGAAGTCTCCTTCCGGCAGTTGCAGCCGCCCACGCAGCAGTTGCAACTGCCGGAGGGCGGCACCACGCGGAAACAACTGCACCTGGAACCTGCGCCCCTCGCGCAGGAACCGGCGCACAGACTCTTCCGCCGAAAGAAAACACGCCAATCTCGTCTCTGGGCGAAACTCGACCCATGCCGCTCTCTGCTGCAACCACATTGCACCGTAAAAGGTGCAAATCTTGACCTCAGAATCGCTATGCTTTAAAAAATCAATAGTCCAAAATAACCCCCCCCAAAAGAAGTACCAATCTTATGGAAACATTTTCATCACCAGTGATTATGCATAGTAACGTCTTGGAATCGAAATGCTTCCAACTGGATACAGGGATGCATTTCATACATATACCCTTGGAACGAAGAAACAGAAGACCCCAACCAAAACAAAACCAAACAACAAAGCATCATCAAAAACGCCAAGGCACAGCGAAATGCGGCACGTCGAAAAACCCGAGGCGGGCTAAAAAACGAAAGGGCCCAGGAAGTGCACGATGCCCAAAGGCAACCTGAAACAGGGTTCGTGGTACAACCAAAACCCCCAAAACGTTTCTGAAACTAACTTCAAAGCTTTGGCCCGACTTGGGCTGGTCCTTGTTGGCCTTGTCATCTGGCCACTCCCAAGACGCGTCTTGCTGCCAGGACGAACCACCCCACCAGGAACCCTGCTGACAGTCCCTAGCATGCCAATCAGTATGTTGCCAATCCGTCGACTGATGCCAGGCCGAAGGCTGCTGTTGCCAATCCCAACGCCAAGCCATGGCAGAATGAGACAAAAGTGGGCAGGGATGCTTGATCTGCCAAAAACCTGGAAAAAAAGATCTGCGATCCCTACCACTACCTGGTAACGGCAAGTTCGACCCCTCCACAGAGCACCTTCTCGCGGGCCCTACACCCCATGGAACGCTTTGGGCTTCAAGGTTTCCAATGTAATTTTTTTGGCTGCATGAACAAGACCGATGGACCGATGGCGGCCACAGGGAATTGCATGACCGTATCTGTGGTTGGCGCAGCGCTCAGCGCTGTTTTTCGACATTTGTCTCAGGCTGCACACTGCACACTGCTCTCCTTGGCTGTCTTTGCCGCTAGATCTGAGCGCTGGCTGGCGGCGGAGTGAGTCCCTCATATTTTGCTTTAGGAAAGCTTTGCGCTTCAAGAAGCGGACCCTTTTATCTGGCCTAAATTCCCATCCAAGCTATTGAATTTACGTTCATCCCATGAGCTAAGGAAACGCAATGCAGAGAAACAGCTGGCAAGGGACATAGAGTTCTTGGAGGCGCGTCGTCTCGCGCTCGGGGCATGATCGACACAGGGCCCCTCTTCATGGATTTCACCAGGAGCTCCACAAGATCTGCTCACAAGGACTTCTGAAAGATCTTGCCCAAGGGCTTCATGCCAAGACATCAGCCAGAGTTCCGCAAGATTGTCAAAAGAAGGACTTGCTATAAAGAGGATCTTGCAAGACCTTTACACGAGGAATTCCTATAAGAGCACCCCACATGAGCTTTTATATCAGCACCGCGCTAAGACATGGCCTCCACAAGATCTTCATGCAAAAACCTCGTGCAAGGATTTAACCAGGACCTCCACAAGATCTTCTCAAGGGCCTGTACAAGATCATGCGAGTCTTAGAAAGGGTTTGGCCGCCAGGATGTCAACAAGACCTTCTCACACAGATCTGTACAAGATCATGCAATAACCTTGTCTATAGGGGATTTCACCACGATCTTCCCAAGATCTTCTCAACACCATGAGATTCGCATAAGATCGTCATAGAAGGACCTTCCAGAGAACCCGAAGGACCTCTTAGCCAGGATCTCTGAGAATCAGCTCAGTTAGCAGTGCACCACAATGAGAGCGATCTGACACACACACACACAAAGTAATAACGACAATGCGCCACCGACTTCAAAGTTCGCATGCGCTACAATGAGAGGGACCCGACAGGCACAAGTCACAAAAAAAGTTGCGCGACCGATATCAAAATTCGCACCGCACCATAACGAGAGCGATCCCACAGGTTGTGCATGTTGGATTTTCACAAACACGTCGCGCACCACGGGAAATGAGCATTGAAAATCTGAAAACCAATGTTTTGCTGCGGTCTCTTTCTACATTTGCTTACTTTTTCACTGAAATCTACAAGGAACTGCGCTCGCCACGAAAAACGAGTTTGAGGCCTCCGAAATATTTATTGCACCTGCCAAGCAAAATCATCAGCATGTACCAAATCAAAAATATCGACTGTTTCGCCAAGCCAGTGGACCTTTCAAAACCCCATCCAAGATCACCAAATAGTGCAGCTGCCACGTCTCCGCAAAACCACCTTTTGGGGATGCCCCTACTTAGGCTTAGGCAAATCCCTACTTAGGCAGACCCAAGGCGCCAGTTCGAAGGTCTGTGCCCTGTGGGCCTGGGCGAAGGCCGCAGCTGCCCCCTCAATGCTGCGGCCCACCCCTTGCCCCCTCTTGTTGGGGGCCACCGCTGCATAAGCAACGGTGGCCCCGTCGGCACTCATGGCGACAGCACCGACCACTTCCACGATGGGAAGTAAGGCCAGCCCCGCCAACGCATCTGCCTGCCAGGTTGAAAAGTTGTTCAATTTGTCGGTTGCCTCTGGTTGGTTGTGGTTGGTTGTGGTTGGTTGTGGTTGGTTGTGGTTGGTTGTGGTTGGTTGTGGTTGGTTGTGGTTGGTTGTGGTTGGTTGTGGTTGGTTGTGGTTGGTTGTGTTGGTTGTGGTTGGTTGTGGTTGGTTGTGGTTGGTTGTGGTTGGTTGTGGTTGGTTGTGGTTGGTTGTGGTTGGTTGTGGTTGGTTGTGGTTGGTGGTTTGGTTGTTGGTTGGTTGTTTGGGTTGGTTGTTGGTTGGTTGTTGGTTGTGGTTGGTTGTGGTTGGTTGTGGTTGGTTGTGGTTGGTTGTGGTTGGTTGTGGTTGGTTGTGGTTGGTTGTGGTTGGTTGTGGTTGGTTGTGGTTGGTTGTGGTTGGTTGTGGTTGGTTGTGTTGGTTGGTTGTGGTTGGTTGTGGTTGGTTGTGGTTGGTTGTGGTTGGTTGTGGTTGGTTGTGGTTGGTTGTGGTTGTGGTTGGTTGTGTTGGTTGTGTTGTTGTTGTTGGTTGTGGTTGGTTGTGGTTGGTTGTGGTTGGTTGTTGGTTGGGTTGGTTGTGGTTGGTTGTGGTTGGTTGTGGTTGGTTGTGGTTGGTTGTGGTTGGTGGTTGGTTGTGGTTGGTTGTGTTGTTGTTGTTGGTTGGTTGGTTGTGGTTGGTTGTGGTTGGTTGTGGTTGGTTGTGGTTGGTTGTGGTTGGTTGTGGTTGGTTGTGGTTGGTTGTGGTTGGTTGTGGTTGGTTGTGGTTGGTTGTGGTTGGTTGTGGTTGGTTGTGGTTGGTTGTGGTTGGTTGTGGTTGGTTGTGGTTGGTTGTGGTTGGTTGTGGTTGTTTGTGGTTGGTTGTGGTTGGTTGTGGTTGGTTGTGGTTGGT
Source organism: Cladocopium goreaui (assembly GCA_947184155.2). Taxonomy (NCBI): domain Eukaryota; class Dinophyceae; order Suessiales; family Symbiodiniaceae; genus Cladocopium; species Cladocopium goreaui. Next base: position 296,976 of record CAMXCT020006802.1, read on the forward strand.
TGTGGTTGGTTGTGGTTGGTTGTGGTTGGTTGTGGTTGGTTGTGGTTGGTTGTGGTTGGTTGTGGTTGGTTGTGGTTGTTTGTGGTTGGTTGTGGTTGGTTGTGGTTGGTTGTGGTTGGTTGTGGTTGGTTGTGGTTGGTTGTGGTTGGTTGTGGTTGGTTGTGGTTGGTTGGTTGGTTGCACTAGAAAATGGTTGGAAAAGCTGTGCAGCGCGTCAGAGCTTCGCAGGTTGATTTGTTTCCTATATAGAAGACAACAGACTGTAAAGTGAAGCAGGAACTAAGATACCAAATTCGCTGCCTGCAAACAACAACTTTAAAAAAAAACACTTTTCGACCCCTTTAAAGTTCACCCTGGCCTGCAAAAACCAAAGGGCCCGCGGGTCGAGGTACTGAAGAAGGTTGATGTTGAAAATGACAACCGCCACGTTCTCCATGCCGAAAAAAGAGACCAAAGAAGGAGGCAAAACAAATTATATAGCCAAAAGCTGCGGTGTGCTTCATGTGGTGACATGCCGTGAACCCGCTGGATTGGACCAAACCCCGGAAGCTGGAAGTAATACAAAGGGTAACATTACAGTGGATCCATTATTTTCGGAGGATACCAGAACGGTTGCAAGGCCAACAAATTCAAAAGGGGATCCAAACGTCAACTGATTGAAACACAAAGGACCCGAAGTCACTGAACTCCTGTACCCTTTTCAGAGGAATCTTACTTCGTAATCATTTCCTTTTGTTGTTGGTAGCCCCATACAGTGACCGAACCCGTCGCACCATTCTATGTTAGCAACACACTGTAACCCTGGGGCGTATGCCCCTTTAGGCCACCCGGCCCCTATCCTACCCAAAAACGGCCCCGTCTCGGCCCAGAGCTCTGGGGGATTAAAATTCGGCCACAAAGGGCGTGCCCCGAAGGGCGCGCCGGCTCCGCCTACTAAGGGGCGGGGCCCGCCCCCTAAGGAAACTTGAAGGCAAAATGTCTTTGTCAGAGTCTTTGTCGAAGCCCCGCAAGGAGCCTCTTGCGGTCTCGGCCCCCGCGGGGCCTCGGACAAGCTAAGTGCCGACACCATTGGAATTGATGGTGTTTATCGTGGTTATCCATCGATGCTGCTACTGCTTTGCGCCTCCCGCCGGCGTCGCAGGCGCCGGTGCCGCTTTGGATGCTTGCTCCTCCATCGCCTCCATCGCCGTGACCATAGCGTCGCTGAAGTCTCCTTTTATTTTCTCCCGCAGCTTTGAGGGTGCGGACCTGCCCCTTGAGGCTGTCCACCTCTGTGCGCAGTGCGTATAAGGCCCAGATCCTTGCTGCCCGGCAAATGTCGCACACCGGCGATGCCATAAATTATGTATAGCAGTGTGAGCGTTGGTGTTGTTCATGTGCTCTGCGCGCGCGCAGGTGCAGAGCACAGTGTGATGTTCTTTTCATACCGCAGCTTGTAACCATCTTACCGCACATCTTTTTGTCGCAAATTTTGTGCTTGTTCTTGTTCTTGTTCTTCTTGTTGTTGTTGCTACCCCTGCCCCTGCAGCTTTTTTCTCAGTCTCGAAGTAGCCCAAAATCGTCAAATGGGTGGTGTTTTCGCGTTTTTTTGGAAACTCTCGGGGAAAAAACACCTTAAATACCGATGTTTTCCGGAAGCCCAAAACATTTATACGATCTTTTTTGCTTCTGGTAGCAATTTCACGGTATCTGTCTACAATGTGTTTTTTGGCTAGGGCTTGGCAAAAAACAGTGGTATTTACGCGGTTTTCAGCATGTTGCAAGAAGTACTTCTTCCATGCCAAAGGCACAAAACCACCGTAAATTAAAGTGTTTTCGCTCTTGGCACGGACCAAAAAAACAGCAAACATCGGCCAAAAAGTGCCCAAAATGAACTCCAAAAAGCAGTTTTTTTTCACATGTCATGTGGTCCCACTGTGTAGTCTATGTACATTTACCTCCTACTACATCCTTGTGGCTTAGAGATGCTGGTATGGATAAATTATGATCATTCGCCAAGCTGAAATAAGGTCATTTGGTGGTGACCCCCTGTACTCCAAAATCATTTTCTGGTTGCAATCCCAAGATTCTGATTCTGCCGGTTCCAAGAAGTGGCTTTAGGCAACATCAAAAATGGACACCTCTAAATTTCAGGCTTATTCATGCCCATAATGCCATAGTTTCCAGCAAAAAAGGTCCCCATGTGCTTCCAAAAAAACATGCATATGGTATGTTAACCATTTTCCAGTCATGTTTCTCGTGTCCACCAATTTCAGCCGACCCCAATGGCTCCCATGTGTTTCCCATGTTTTTTTGATAATCCTATATCCTATTATAAATATTATAACACCAATAGTTGAACACATTATAATCCCATGTTTTACATCTTTAATTGTCCACCATTTTCCAGTTCCAGATCCACCGGCCGAGCGACACCAGCTCCAACAAGAAGATCAAGATGAAGGTATGGTCAATGCCCTCCAAGCTTCAGGATAGACGCTCCCAATATAACCTGGTTTTAAGTTTTCAATAAAATTTGGAGATTAAAATATGAAAAAAAAACAATCAAACATGCAGATTCAAGAACCAAAAGTGCGATTTAACATCATTTAACATAAATTAGCCAATATATTTAAATACCCCCCAAGTTTTATCAAGCTTTCGGGGCCCAAGGAGGTCCAAAACATTTCCCAAGGGGTTTTGTTTGGGTGGTATGAAAAACTGTCGGGGGCGCGGGGAGTCCTGTTACGGATGATTCCCCCAATCTTATCCCATGATATCCACATAGGATCCATGGTGCTGGTAATGCTAACATGACTGGGGTATATTGATGGGATCCATGTTACCATATATAGCAGCACCATGGATCCTATGGGATATAGATCTCCATGATATTCCGCCCCTAATCCCTGTGGTCAAATCCATATTATCATATTATTTCCCCTTTTTTTATTATGTCCATATATATATATTATTGTCCATTGTCAAACTCCATTATATCCACATTATATTTCCACTATTTACATGCCCCTAATCCCATAATGTTTGGTGAAAAAAAACGGCGGGCCACACATGCCCGCCAGGCCTGAAACCAGGGCATCAACGCCGTGAGATCTACTCCATCACTCAACCTGTGGCGGGTGGTCGTTCCTACCTTTTCAATGCAACTGCATCCAACATGGCTGGGAAAATCATCCCTATAAATGAAGGTTTTAATATGAAAATCATCTATTATATATATATATAAATTATACATACATATATATATATATATATTTGTACACAATTGTACACATTTATATTTAAGTATAGATATTATACATCGGGTTGCCATTTCCCGGTGTATCTTGTGCCCCGTGTTTTGTAGTTACAATTCTGACTCTAGCCCACTTCTCTACAGAAGTAAGGTCAGTTTTTGTTAAAAAAAACACTACAAAAGAATGTCCCAGTCCGGACAAGGTGCCTCTACCAAAGCACCTAAGGTTTTTATGTCCCAGTCCGGACAAGGTGCCTCTACAAAAGCACAAAATTGTTTTTAGCCGGACTGGATTTCGAAAAAGGTGTTTTTGTTTTTGAAACCCCAAAAAAAAACATATGATCCTTTTGCAGAGGATGGTGATTGGGTATTTTTTGATATCCTTTGTAATTACCCTCCGGCAAATTAACATAGACCCTGGCAGTCATCGGGGTTGGATTTTTTTGTTTCCACTCAAAAATTGGTCATTTTCAGGGTCCAACTGTTAATTTACCAGGCCGGGTACGTGAAATTGAAATTCTTTCCCGGGTGGTGATTGAGAAGCGGCTCTCAACCCTTATTTTTTCAGGGGCATCAGCGTCAGCCTTGCGGGGTGGCTCAATCAATCCCCCTGATCATTGATATTGGATTTTGATAAAAATCTGGTGAGGCAGGTCTGAAAATTTGGAAAGATACCCTCTGGCAATTTGTTACATAGCTGCATAGCTATGGAAAACAGCCCAGTGATAATTGATTTGCCTATTAAAAGTGGTGATTTTCCATAGTTGTTTGTAAACGTTTACCAGAGGGTAACTCATTTTTCACCCGAAATGTCTTAAAAAAGTATCCCCACAAGGCCCACAAGTATGATGCTACGATTCCCTACTTGATGCCTGAAGTTGAGAAATGGAGAGCGGGAGTTTAACATAGCTTGATTACCCTCTGGTAAACTAACATAGCTATTGAAAATGGCCATTTATAGTGGATTTTCCCATTAAAAATGGTGATTTTCAATAGGTATGTTAGTTTACCAGAGGGTAACTGGATCATGACCCATTGAATCCCAACCAACCAATCCAGTTACAGTCTGAAACTTGGATGTACATACCAGGCCCCATCAAAGGCTTGTTGACCATGAAGCCTATTCTTTGTCAGGAGAGGAGATGTTCACCATATACCCTCTGGTAAACTAACATAACTATTAAAAATTGCCCAGTCGAAATAGTTGATTTACCCATAATAGCCATAGAAATATAGTTGATTTACCCATTAAAAAAGGTGGATCTTTCCATAGTTTTTGTGGCTATTTGCCATGTCGGGTACATACCAGGGATCCAATATATGCACAGCTGTTCCCCAAGTCATAGATGCCAAGTCATTCGTGGGAAACTCGGTGGAAACAAGTCGATTTAATCATCAATATGTAACTTCCGAAACACTGAAAAACGGCCATCTTTTTGACAAATAAAGGAGGTTTAACCCCCAAATATGGTCTTATATGGTCTTATATGGTACAGTACCTCCATTTTAGGATCCTGGAATTCCCATTGATATCCATACCCATGGGATCCATGGTGCTGGTATATATGCTAACATGAATGGGGTATATTGATGGGATCCATGTTACCATATATAGCATACATGGATCCGTCATGGGATATGAAACACACCCCAAATGGTCCCTATGTGGAAATCCCCTACTAAACCATGGTTTCTGGGGCGTGTTGGACTTGAATTCTGAACGGTTATGTGGACATTCCGATCCCGAAAACACTAAGTCACTAAGAATCCAAGTGGGTAGCTGCAATCGACCAAGATAAGGAGGCCCTCTCTTAATTAGATCATTAAGTTGGTTTACAACTCCAATAACTAGGGTTTATAGGAAATATACCCTCTGGTAAACTAACATAGCTATTGAAAATGGCCATTTATAGTGAGTTTTCCCATTAAAAATGGTGATTTTCAATAGGTATGTTAGTTTACCAGAGGGTAACAATAGTAACATGGAATTCTAAAGCAAAAAAAAACATCCAACAAACATCATGGGCAGAATCACTGGGCTCCGCGGAAAAAATCAAGGAATCACGACGCCAAGGAACCCCAACTTAGATCCCACAGCACGACCCTCTAGCTCCAACTCCACCATCAGCAAGATGCAATTCCTGGCGTCTTGAACTGTTGGGGGCATGATTAGTGTGCTAAGTTGGTTTATAATTGCAATAACAGTAATTAGTGTACGATATGTATAATGTATAATATAACGAATAGTTAACAACTGGTGGTTATATCATGTTATATCCGATATTTATAATGTATAATATAATTAGAAACTAATAACTGGTGGTTTTATTATGTTATATCTATAAATATCTATACATAACAAAATAAAAGTGTTCTAATAGCTGGTGGTTATATCTATTATATCTATAAATAATTGATAAGATCAAATAAGTGTTGAACTGTTCCAGAAAGGGATTTCTTTTATAGGGAAATGCTATGGTAACCAGACGAAAAGAATTGGTAAAATCACCGGTGAAACCACCAACCCAAGCATAAAAAATCCAAGGTAATTTCAGGATCCTAAAATGGAGGTACTGTGGGGATATTTCACATCAGTCACATCAGTCACATCAAACACATCAATCTATAATTACCCTCTGGTAAACATACAAAAAACGATGGAAAGATCCACCATTTTTAATGGGAAAGCTATCAATAGCTATGTTAAATTATCAGAGGCTATCAATAGCTATCATTAACGTCTACTAACCATTGTCAACGAAGCCATTAATAGCCACATTATCAATCATTAACCATAAATTCAATGGCCATTTCAGGTACCTAAATTGGAGGTACCTACCATGTAAAAGGCCTATGCAAGGGCTATGTAGGAGGATATGCCTCCAAAATATGGCCTTACAGTTCCGCTTTAGGGTCCTGAAATTCCCAGTAAATAATCTATTGTCTTACAATCCTATAATCACATATGAATCATCAGGATGTTTTTTAATCCACATATGGTTTAACCATCTGAATGAACTGGGGATGAGTTAATGGGTATTTTGCGGGGGTGAAAAAGGATATAAATGAAGGATCAATCAACAACAATTGTGATACCCTCTGGTGCCATCAAACATGGCTGGCTGGAAAATCCTCTGTGAAAGTTTCTAAAGAGTTTGATTTCAAGAGGATACGGGATACATGTAGTATAATGTTGTCTAGCCAATAGTGACTAAAAGTCAATTAGCTCCATTTACTTTTAGTATTGCCAAAAGAGTCATGTTCAGACCTTGTCCAGAGGGCATGGCCAATAGTGGACCCAACATGGCAATAGTGGAAACTTTTTTCCCAAATCCAATTTTTTCTCCAATGCTAAAAGTCAATTAGCTCCATTTACTTTTAGTATTGCCAAAAGAGTCATGTTCTGACCTTGTCCAGAGGGCATGGTATAGTATCCAATATTAAAAGTTAATTAGCCTAATTTAATTTACTATTGGAATGCTGACCCCCCCTGATTTTTTTAAAAAAATATTTTATTTAGGGGGGGTTACTATTAGGCAGCATACATTATATATATATATATACATGTAACATGTGGATTTGTTTGCAAAAAATGATGCAGTGGCAGTATCCCAAAACCTATTATTAGGCTGGCTAAATATTCTTCGTCCCATGTGTTCATCATGATTCAACCATAGGTTGCAAGTTAGGGGTACTCCTTAATTTGCTGGAGGGTGCCAAAAAAATGTTACTCAATATTTTCCCAAAACCTTTGAAATGGTATGAACGTTCGCAAAAAAATTGCTGTTTTGGGGCATATTTTTCATGAGTGGACAGATCCAAAAAAAAACGGACTCGCCCGCACAATCGGGCTGAACACGGCAATTTATTACAAACACCTGGCAATAGCCTCTGGTAATCAAAGCAGGCTATATATGGACCACTAAAACAAAAATGAGGCATCGAACTCGATGTTGTCCATCTTAAATGGATGAAAATCATGCGTGTCTTGGATTTTCCAGTGCCATTTTTTTGATTCTCAGGTGCTAAGTTTTCCAAGAAATGCCCCCAAAAAACAAGCGAAAACCACCTCAGAAAAGGCCCATGCGATGGAAAATCACTAGGAAACCAGGAAAAGTCCAGGAAACCCTACTTGGATGTGCATCCAGATAAGTCAGTGGGTAATAACCATGCTAACCATCAACTATAAATTCCAGTTTTTGCCACTAAAAAAAATATTGGTTAAATTGCTGGTGACCATCCACCCAGTTAACATAGATCCGCGGAAGATAAAGTTCCACAAGAAATTGGTGATTTTAAGGGTCCGGACTGCTAAGTTTGCGCAGGGTATCTGAATGATTCTTAAGTGTAATTATTAAATTACCATATACCTGGATAAAACATGATGATTCTCAGTTGATATTATCTGGTTGGTGGTTTTAACCATCTTGAAAAATATGAAAGTCAATGGGAAGGATGACATCCCATATACTATGGAAAAATAAATGCAATGTTCCACACCATTTGATACACTCTGGTAATTTAACATAGCTATTGAAAATGGTCCATTTATAGTGAGTTTTCCCATTAAAATTGTGATGTTCCATAGTTTTTTGTATGTTTACCAGAGGGTATTATAGATTGATGTTTGATGTGACTGATGTGAATTTCGTGGAGGCTAATTCTGGAAAAAAATCTCGTTGGGGACTCTTGGCGGCCGGGAAACTTCTATGAAAAAAACCTACCGGATCACCTGTAAACCGCCCATTTTCCTGCTTAGTAATATCTATGATACATTTACCTGGCCATGCTTTTTTACATCTTTTTACCAAGTGCTTAGTTAATTTACGAAGTTCTTATAGTTAAATCATGGCACATCCATTTAAAATCCAATTCCTTCCATTCGTAGTGACACGTGAACTTCCAACCTCGCAAATCCCTGTCGAGAAGCAAAATCACCAGAGCAGTGGCCACAAAGTCCAAAGTCTTCCTGTGGAGGCGGAAAAATTTAGTGGGCTTCGGGGAATCCTGGTGGCTGAAGCTATGGACATCTATGGAAAAGAATGGCTGAAGCTATGGACATCTCTAGAAAATGGAGATTTTTTTTTTGAGAAAGGGGCGGGAAAGTGAAGGGTAAACCGATAAACATCGATAAACCCTACAGAGTCAACCTGCTGAAAATATGGACCATTTTGAGGATCCAACAGGGATAGTCAATGAGGAAATGGGAAACTGCTCGCTGATTCCCCCAGCAAAAATTCGGTGAGGCCCCAGCATGGCAAGCAACACACAGATCCAATGAATATCCCATGGAATTGCCCCACCTTGAATATATACGAAAAATGCAACCAAACGCCACCAACACACAGATCCAATGAATATATATACTGTATATATATATATATGAATATCCCATGGAATCAATGGACGTTGAACAATCCAATCAAAAGTCAATCAATGAACGTGTGGACCCCCCGTTAAAAAATACCCACGGCTTTCGAAAAAGAGAAGATGGGTTTGTATCGAAATTGAGTAGCCCTCAATCCCGCCAGCTTGAACATCAGCCATTCATTTGGGGATAAATCCATGAAATCCCCATAAACCCCCATAAATCCTGGGCCATCCGAATAGAAAAAACCATCCGGAAACGGTCACTCAAAACCTCTTCGAACTGCAAAGTCATGGGCCATGGTCCAAGTAATTGCTCATTTTGGGGGGGAAAAAAGGATGACAGGAGAACCTTTGTGGTTTCATGGTTTCTGTCATGGGAACTGTGGCTGATACCCTCTGGAAATTTGTGACTGCTATGAAAGATGGCCCATTGAGTTCAATGATTTACCCAGTTAAGAGTCAAAATTGTGATTTTCCAAATTTTTGACTTATGATTGGCCTTCCATAAGGCCTTGCCAATTTTTTTTGATAGGTCAGAAGCTTCAAACGATGGCACTACCAAAGGCCAATCCCCCCTACTTCTACCGGTCACCTACCGGCATGCCGTGGCCTGAATTTGATCTTCACTAACGACCAACCATTCAAAGATCTCCTGGGCATCTTTCGGACACCCGCACCAACTATCTGTCAAAAACATGGCGAAATCATGGTTGATTCCCTTTCAGAAAGGAAGTTATATTGGGAAAATCATCCTATAAATGGGATGAAATTCATGGGATGATACATCGTTTTGTCTGATTTCCGGAGGGCATCCACATCCACAGGGAGTTGTTTGAAACCGCACTGCCACATCACTTTTTTTTCTTCATTGTCTTGATTTGGGACTTGGTTATGGGTCAAACCATGTCAAACCATGTCAAACCTGACTTCCCTGAAAAATGGGGCATTCTCTTTCCATGACAAAATGCCCGGTGCGGACAGGACTTCAATGATCTTAACATATCTTAACCTCAAAACGAGACATGCATCAAGTGCTAAGAATGCGCTATTCGAACTGGAGCAATACCAACAAATCATGGGTCATTAAATGTCCCCATTGAACATCACCCAACCATGAATGGTATATGGTCAATGGCATGGCTACTTTTTCAGGTGATGTCCAATATTCCCAAAATGGGACATTTACCAACCCCTGCAATTTATTGCCCGAATCACATCACTCAGGGGGTAAATGATTCCCATGGATCGATTCCATAGTCTGTCCTCGATGAATTACCCGGTTTTGAGACATGGTTTTGGTCCTGAAAATAGGGCAAGCTGCCTCCAGTAAACAATAATAAGTATGGAAAATCAAAGAAATTCCAAAAGTAGCATACACATATATGTATAATATAGATATAAATAATTCAATATAACATCATATAATACAATAAAATATGATATAAGATAATTTAGTTTAATTTAAGATGATGATGATATACATGTATATATATGTAGAATAGATATAGATAGAATATAACTTAATATCAAAAAATAATAAATAAAATAATATTTGAATATAAATAAGAAAACTATAATAAACAATCAATACAATATTATCTAATTTAAATGATCTTATATAAAATAAAAAACAATATAATATAAAATGAACAATAGAATATAACAAATAAAAATTAATTACTGTAAAATCATTATATAAATATCTAACTATATATATATAACTATATATTATTTTGTTTATTACTATTATGTTTATTATTGTATATTATTATGAAGCTACTATAGTTATATTTATGGCTAAACCGCGGGCCAACCAAGCGGCTCAGTGAGTTGAAAGTCCACGGGCTTGACCTGAAAACTTGGAGCTGACCCTAGAAATGGTGCCGCGGCTGGGTCATTTTTTTAGCACAATTTCTGGTGGATATGATGGATTTATAGTCTGTATATCTGATTTCTGGTGAAATTAGTTGATTTTTTTGTATGCTGCTAGGAGTTATGGATAGTTATGGTATTTCGAAATTGTTAAACTTTGTAAACGAAGTCAAAAAAAAACAACAGCACATGAATCTGGATAGGAATATTGGGACTTAATCAGCCAAAGCAGTGATTTGGTGGGATGTAATGAGACTATAATGGGGGTTCTATTTATATCTGGACTGGACAACATCGAGGTGGTTGTGAATTATAAACCATGAATCTAACCGGTTACTATAACCCTTTAACGTAACGGCGGATGCTCAACAGTAATGGAGGTTTCCTAGTGGCTGGGGGTACCCCAAATCCTCCAAAAAACCTTGCGGTGGCCAAAGTGGCTTCCTTAGTGAGCCCCGGTGGCTGCGCGAGAGCCATGTCTCAGGTCCCACAAGGATGTCCCACAGGGATGTTACCCTCTGGTAATTTAACGTAGCTATTGAAAATGGCCATTTATAGTGGATTTTCCCATGAAAAATGGTGATTTTCCATAGCTATGTTAGTTTACCAGAGGGTACCAGGTGTTCGAATCGTGGCTACGAACTTCGTGGACAAACTCCGCTACGAATCGTCGTTCATCGTGGAACTCTGCGTTGCGGAAGCTGCTACGCCAGGCTATGGTGGCTGGGCGTTGCAGCGATGGATTGATTAGTGCATGTTTTGTGCATGTTCGGATGGGTTGAAACCACCAACTGGCAACCATACCCATGTGCTCCATGGTGCTGGTATATTTATAGCTATACCATGCTATACCTACATTTGCCCTAAAAATCACCCAGTTTTGTAGGTAAATATACCAGCACCATTGAGCATATGGGATAGACAATCAAAAACTTAGATACCCCAAATAAAACCCTGGACCCTGGTATTGCAGAAAAAATCATTCTGGTGCCCTAATATGGGGAGCTGTTAAACAGGTATCTTATTTTTTTTCGGATGAGATACTTATTGTTGGCTTTGCTAAACTTCTTGTTTTCTGGTTCCTTGAACCCGGTCAAGTAGATCGAAATTGTGGGTTCACCATCAACCCCTATTGGGGGCTTGTAAAAAAACTCCATTGGGACCAGGGCTCTAAAACCATCAAACAGACCAGCCGTGGGATGGTAGGGGAAACATGCCACCCAAAGAAACACTTTGGAGGCTGGGCTTTCCTCTGACAACTATATATATAATATATAATCATTATATTATATATTTATATAATATCTGCCACTGTTATTTCTGGTAGGGGGTCTAGGTGAATCATGTGAATGTCTGGGGCGTTATTCATCCCTGCGTCGTGGGATCGAATCTAATCATTTTGGAAGCCCTTACTTGGAGTATTTAATCTGGTTGGTGGTTTCAACCCCTCTGAAAAATATGAAAGTCAGTTGGGATGATTATTCCCCATATATGAAATGGAAAAATAATCCAAATGTTCCAAACCACCAACCAGTTAATAGTATTCAATCTTTTTCGCGTCGAGGATTTCAGCTATAACTGAGATGATGCACGTTATGACCCCCCAGTTGCTTTCCCTGGGGTGTAAATTTTACTTGGGTTCATGACAGTTTGCCGCTTATTCCAACCATTGTTGGTAATTAAATAAAATCGCCGCTTTTGCTGAGTTCTTCATACTTTACAAACATAAATAAACCCGCAAAAAACTGCAGATATATCTTGATATATCTACAATATTCTACAAACATCAATAATCCATGGCTGGAGTTATGTTCATTCTCCAAAGCTGTGTTGGGTCTCACCTGGTGGATTTTATCCATCGAGACATATCGAGACCAAGGCACACTTTTGGACACGGTACTGTGTCGCGCGCTGCGTGAAACAGTCCCTGCGAGAAGCGAGAACCGGAGACCCAGGGTCGAATGAAAGCACTCAGCATCGATCCATGGGATGAGTATAGGCTTAATTACCCATATGCTCCATGTATGGTATATTTACCTACATTTGGGTGATTTTTAGGGCAAATGTAGGTAAATATACCATACATGGAGCATATGGGTTATAGTATAGCCTTAATTATAGGCTTAATTATAGGCTTAATCATGTGAATCCCCTAACATCTGGCATTTGAAAATTGCTTTGTGTGGCAAATTCATTGCCGTAAATCGCAGATCCACACAAATCTTAGTGGACACTGTGGACACTTACAAAGTGTATAAAGTATCAGTATAAATGTATAAATGCCATATATGCAAAATACATCAATGGCTTGGCAAATACTCCCTTGGAATAATTTGGATTTGCTCAAGTCGAAAAACACAAGACATCTCCATGACAAATTCCTCAAATGGTGGATGTCCCATTGTCATAGAATTGGATGATGAGAAAATTTACAGGAAAACCCTATATTTGATGGTAAAAACTATGGTTTCCTGTAAATTTTCCCTTAAACCAATCCAGTGACATTGGGAAAATAACGCAAAATCATCTTCAGCAAATCTAGGACAGTAGCACGTCATGAGGATATAACCAACGAAAAAAAAAATCTAACGGGATAAAGGGAAAAATAATGAAACATATATAGCGCTGATATCTTACTCGAAAATAATAATAACAACCAATCGTCATTAAAGAATTATACATGATTATCGTATCTTTTTAGTCTCAAAATCGTACAAAGTCCTATAAAATCCCTGCAGAGACCCTATAAAATCCCGGTGAAACCCCTACAAAACCCTTGTAAAGGCCCTATAAAAACTCTATAAAGACCCGGCAAAATAGTATAAAATCCTTGCAACGACACCATATACCCCTATAATCTCGTTGGTATCCAGTCCGGTCCAGTCCGGTCCAGTCCAGTCCGCCCCGGCCGTCTGCACTGCTGGACACCACGAAGGTTCCGTCGCTCAAGGTATTGCTGTTCGGGGACACCTGGAGTCTGGAAGAAAGGGAACATCTACCATCTGGTTATGACTAACATAGCCATGGAAAATCCCAACCATAAATGGAGGTTTAGTTCGCTGGGAAAATCATCTATTTCTATGGGCCATCTATACCATGGCTTTCCAATGGCTTTCCCCATGGCTTTCCCCGAAAACCTCTTTGGTTTCCGGCTTCCAATTTCTTGGATCATCCCAGGATGGCCATTGATCAATGGGATCCATTTTGGGACATCGGGATATGAACCAAAGACCCCAAGGATATCAACTCGATTGGTTTTCCATATGTTTCCTATGAAAAATCTGGGTTCCGGTTTCAATGTTTAAACCAATCCTTTGAAAATATCTTCGGGGGGCAAGTGGATGTGAGCCATCTATACTTAATATCTATATGTTGAAGCTTTTCTATCTGATGTTGGGGGTTACCAGTCACCAGTCACCAATCAAAATATAGGGATGACTATCTCTCTCTCCGGAGCTTCAGCGTCGGGCTGAATGCGAGCAACATCTAGGGCTGAATTTTTGATGAAACTGGGGATATTTATGGGGCGTTGATGGGATACAAGCATCTAACCATCCAACATGAGGATTTATAGTGATAACTATAATATAGTTGATTGTATCACTATAGTTATCATAGTTATCACTATAAATCCTCATATATATAGTTGAAATAGTTAATAATACTGATCATTTTTAGTTGATATAGATGATGTTTGACCATTTGATTCCCAGGCCAATGACAGTGGAAACGAATCGAAACCACCAACTCAACGGAGGCAAAACGCTGGGAACCATCCAAACGGTGGCTTTGGTTAAGCACGCCATCTGAACAAAAAAACCTGGGGGAAAAATTGTGGATGCATCATGTGAAATGAAATATGGTATACCACATTGTTTTGAAAGAAATAAAGTGTAGTATAAAATAAGATCTTACAATATATATATATATCTAAACATATGATAGAAAGTAACATAATATAAACCAATATGGAAGCATTATCTCCTTGGTCCATGTTCAACAAGGCTAGGATTGAAAGTTCTTAAATCTTCAGTTCCTATTCATTTTCAGCATTCCCCGAAGACATATAGATAAGTTGGTGCAAAACAACGGATCGGTGTCAAACAAGGTACCAGAGCTCAAATGAAAACCAAGGTGGAATAATATACCCACAGCATCAAAGACCAACAAGTTTTTGGTCGTAGCTTTAAACAAGTTCTTCTTTGTGGTTTAGAAAATTATGGGTAAATTGGGAGACAGTACGGGTATGGCCAAATTGCATGCAAAAACAATGGAAACATTGGGAAACATGTTTCTTTCAAACACATTTTGCAAAAATTGTGCTTATCTCTTTAAAATGGATAACGGTTCAATAGCCAGAATTTAATTCTGCTGGCGATTTTACACGGGATACGCCCAATCAAGGGACTTTCTCACCAGTTACATACTTATGGTTCAACTCGCTTATAATAGTCTACAAACTTAGTTACAGGAGTATCCCATTTGCAACTGTTAAGTGCCATAACTGCAGACCATTCTATGTATCCCACTTAGACTTAGTGGGATAACCGTCCAAGTGGCACAAGAACTCCGCGAGGGCTAGGAAAAGGAACTTCCAATTCAAGTGGCTTATCGGTTATAATAAGTTATAACCCCAAACACTGGTCAGAATGCAAAACACCTGTTTCTCGGTATGGCTTCGAACACTCCCCCGACAGCAAATGATAATCACATTGCATTAAAATACATTATATATATATATATATATCACTAATTAATTATATAACTGGTTGGTAGTTTTAACCATATTGAAAAATATTAGTCAGTTGGGATGATGACATTCCCAATATATGGACAGTCAGAAAAAATCTGTTCCAAACCACCAAGCAAATAGTTATAATATATTACAATAGTTACCCTTTGGTTATTTAACATAGCCATGGAAAATCATCACTTTTAATAGGTACATCATCTATAAATGGTTCATTTTCCATGGCTATGTTAAATAACCAGAGGGTATAACCAGAGTTATAATATATTACAATAGTTATATAGTCTGGTTGGTGGTTTTAACCATCTTGAAAAATATTATTTCGTCAATGGAAAGGATGACATCCCATATATTAAATGGAAAAAAATGTTTGAAACCACCAACCAGGTTATATAGTTATAGATTCCCCAGTCATGGTGGATTTCTTATTGGGAAAATAAAAAACCACCTTAAACAAAACCCAGGGAGCCCCAAAATCATCAACCTGACAGGTCCAGGTCCGACCTCGGTCACCGTCAGGAAATCTTTAGGCGGCGTGGGCATGGCCACCTCGAGGAAGTCCATGCCAGGTGGGGATCCCTGAAATTTCGGACTGATACGTGGTACCCTCTGGTATACATACAAAAAGCTATGGAAAATTGTCATTTATAGTGGATTTTCCCATTAAAAATTGTGATTTTCCATAGCAAACTGGTAAACATACAAAAAGCGACACAGAAAATGGCCCAGTCGAAATAGTGGATTTGTCCATTAAAACCTCCATTTATAATAGATTTCCATAGAAAATGGCCCATAGAAAGTTCGTGGATTTTCCCAGCTACAAAATGGTGGATCTTTCCATAGCAAACTGTTGAATTACCAGAGGGTGCCTCGAATTTAGGTACCTGAAATGGCCACTGAAATTGAAGAGTCTCACCCAAAAAAAAAACTTAGAGACTCGGAACTGTAATATACTGAAAGATTATCTCCACCAAGGATGAGAATAGATCCATTATCACATTTATCAACATGAATGCTGCCTTTTAAATAGTCGTGTTCACTTTTTGAAGTGCCTCGCTGAGTAGTCAAGCAGTATTTGATAATTATGATGCTAATAATGAGGGATAGATTGGGAGTATGATCTAGCTACGGGAAAAATTGGAAATAGTTCATTGACCCTCTAGAAAAGACAAACATACAGAATGACGATACCAATAATGTGGGTAAAACAATAATAAACCACCCATTTGTGAATGGTACACATACCACCAAACAAAAAATGATGATGACTGGGGGATGGTGCAAATGGCATTGTTTTACCCACATTACACTGGATAAAATGTCATCATTCACTGATTGAAAAAAAAAAGTTTTGCCATTTCGGGAGCGTCATCCCAATTTTAACCATCCTTCCAGTGAGGTCACCGTGACGTTGTTAATGATTTATCCCCATCATATATCCCCATGATTACCCTCTGGTAAACGTTCACATAACTATGGAAAATCACCATTTTTAATGGGTAAATCAACGAAGTAAATGGTCATTTTCAATAGCAAACTGTTTGTTTACCAGAGGGTATCCCCACTTTATTTCGTGATACGAGTACCATTGTTGTTGCTCGTTTCATCCACATTTGTTGTTGCTTAAATGATTTAAATCAACCAACGTTGGCACATCCAAATATCGATGCATCCAGATTCGTGAAAAACTCATTTGTTCAAAGCCATGGCAAATGCAACAATTAAAACCCTCGCATCAGTAGTATATACTCAAACTAGATTCTAGATTCGAAAAAATCGTTGGTCACCACCGCAATCTCCAAGGGTTGTGCATCTGGGTCAAATGTTTTGAAATCGGAGCTTTCTTCCCAAAGATTCCTGGGCAATCTGCCTCCCCGGCCTCAATATGATGGCTCTTCAGATCCAAAGGTAAAAAGTCCTGGCGCGGTCAAACCGCTCAACTTCACCGCCCAAGTAGGCTGGGGGGGTTCCCCTCTTCGTATTGAAATTTTCCAAGCACCTGGTGACAAAAACCACTTGCTCTATACCCTTGGCCCATCATTGGCCACTTTCAACTTTTTCTGGTTACCCTCCGGAAACTCAACAGTTTGCTATGGAAAATGATCATGTATGGATTGCGTACCAACCATAAACAATGGTGATGTTCCATAGCGAACTGCTCAAAATCTGTCTCCATATATCTCCCCATCTTCCCTTTTTTATCATCAGTGTTCAGTGTTCATAGAAAAATCATCTGTGGCAATGTTCATGAACACATATGCTGGTTGGTGGTTGACCTACCCCTCTGAAAAATATGAGTTCGTCAATGGGAAGGATGACATCCCATATATGAAATGGAAAATAAAAAATGTTCCAAGCCACCAACCAGGTTATATAGTTATAGTTATCAACCATATCTATGGGTCATTTTCCATAGCTATGTTAAATAACCAGAGGGTTTTTCTAGTTATAGATTCCCCAGTCATGGTGGATTTCCCCAGCAAACAATTGCTGAGTTTGGCGCCCATGGCGCCCAGTGGTGAAACCCCGAAACCCCGCCATGTCCCGCGCCTCCCACGGCGCAACCGCAACGGGGACCGGATCGCAGTCGACTTCCGGCTGCTGCGGTTGCGTCGACGACGTGGACGACGTGAGTTTTGAAAAACGTACGCCACGGCCGCCACGGTCGGGGTCACCTGGCGCACGCGGCCCTAAGTCGGGAGTTTTTTCGCAACGAACGGGCGAAAATATGTGGAATTCAGATGACTTTAGATAATATATATATATATACATGAAGTTATATGAACTGATCCGAATTCACATGATTAAGCGATTTGATCACTAAAAGTTGGGATTTAATCTAAAAGCAATGTGTTTTCTAGGAATTGATCAAGCAAAATGGGGAAGCAAAAATCAAGGCTGCAACAAGACCCACATGTTCAGCGTACGCCGCGTAACGACGTAACGATTGATTCCACCAACGGATGGTTGGTGGTTGACCTACCCCTCTGAAAAATGATGGAGTTCGTCAGTTGGGATGCTGACCTTCCCAACTGAATGGAAAGTCATAAAAACCATGTTCCAAATCACCCAGGAATTGTGGAAAGTAGCGGCCAGAACCAGATTCTTGAGTAGATCGACTCTTACATTTTCCAGGCAGACTTCAAGTGTTGCATAGTTTTGCCACAGGATTGCTTCAAAATAAATAGCCTCAAAAAATCAAACACCGCAACCAACTCAGCCAGTCAGCTGGGCAAAAATACCCCTTACTAATCAAATAAATCAAATCATGGCAAAATCCCCCGTCTATAGATGGAATTTTCCCATTGAAATGCGAAAATCCGTTGCAGTATGTTACAGGGATCCCCGCCGCCCAGTCATCTTACCGGAGGGGATTTTTTTGCATCGCCAGCCTTCGGTATTTCGATGGAGACCCGACCTGGGAACTGCAGGTCTCCAAGTTTGTCAGCTCAAAAAGTTACAGCTTTCTGTTCGCCGTTTATTTGAAACAAATACCCTCTGGTGAACATACAAAAAGCTATGGAAAATGGCCATTGAAATAGTGGATTTACCCAGCTATAAAATGGTGGATCTTTCCATTGCTATGTGGCTGTTCACCAGAGGGTAAACCAAATTATTTTTCAGATGAGTTTTTGTGGTTCGGAGTGCTTCGTGAAGACTGTCCGCAGTACCAACCATTCAATTATCTTCACGAGTCAGGGTCCGCTGAAAACATGAAGGAAAGGAATCCAGGTGAAGGGATCGTTCATCAATGGATTTTTTCAGGGAAAATCTATAGGGAAACCATGGTTTTTACCATGGAAATCCATGGAATATGTGTTTGTGTCGTGCAGATTTCCCCTCCAATCCAAGCTACACACCTGAGCCAAAGGGGCCCCCTTGCACCGTGTAAGCTGCTGGATGATTTTGACCCAACATTTGGGGATCGCAAATAACCGAATAAACGTACATCTTTATAAATGTATAAGCTACATTATATGTGTACATAATGTGTATGTATGTATGTATGTATGTATGTATGTATGTATGTATGTATGTATGTATGTATGTATGTATGTATGTATGTATGTATGTATGTATGTATGTATGTATGTATGTATGTATGTATGTATGTATGTATGTATGTATGGTATGGTATTGTATGGTATGGTATGGTATGGTATGGTAAGCTATGGTATGGTGTGGTGTGGTGTGGAGTGGTGTGGTGTGGTGTGGAGTGGTGTGGTGTGGGGTGGGGTGGTGTGGTGTGGTATAGTATGGTATGGTATGGTATGTATGGTATGAAATATAATGTAATGAAATGTAATGAAATGTAATGTAATGAAATGTAATGTAATGAAATGAAATGTGATGAAATGAAATGTAATGTAATGAAAGGTAATGCAATGTAATGAAAGGTAATGTAATGTAATGTAATGTATGTAATGTAATGTAATGCAATGTAATGTGATGTAATGTGATGTAATGTGATGTAATGTGATGTAATGTGATGTAATGTCATGCAATGTACTGTAATGTAATGTAATGTATGTAGTGTAATGTAGTGTAATGTAATGTAATGTAATGTATGCATGCGTGCATGCATGCATGTCTGTATGTAATGTATGTAATGTATCTAATGTATGTAATGTATGTAATGTATGTAATGTGCATAATTGCATAAAGTACAATTGCATAAAGTATTGTTGCATATTTGTACCCTCTGGTGAACGGGCATAGCTATTGAAAATCAATATTTTTTGCTAGGTAAATCGCCTATAAATGGCTATGTTCAGTAGCTTTGTTAAATTACCAGAGGGTAAAAGCAATAAAAGCCAATTAAAGCCCATTAAACCCCATTAAACATCATTAAATCCAATCAAAGCCCATTAAATCCCATTAAATCCCATTCAATTCCATTAAAGCTCATTAAAGCTCCTTAAATCCCATTAAATCCCATTAAATCCCATTAAATCCCATTAAATACCATTAAATACCATTAAATCCCATTAAATCCCATTAAATCCCATTAAATCCCATTGAAGCCCATTAAAGCCCATTAAATCCCATTAAATTCCATTAAATCCCATTAAAGCCCATTAAAGCCCATTAAAGCCCATTATTGCCCATTAAATCCCATTAAATCCCATTAAATCCCATTAAATCCCATTAAATCCCATTAAATCCCATTAAATCCCATTAAATCCCATTAAATCCCATTAAATCCCATTAAATCCCATTGAAGCACATTAAAGCCCATTAAATCCCATTAAATCCCATTAAACCCCATTAAATCCCATTAAATCCCATTAAATCCCATTAAATACCATTAAATACCATTAAATACCATTAAATCCCATTAAATCCCATTAAATCCCATTGAAGCCCATTAAAGCCCATTAAATCCCATTAAATCCCATTAAATCCCATTAAATCCCATTAAAGCCCATTAAAGCCTATTAAACCCCATTAAATCCCATTAAATCCCATTAAATCCCATTAAAGCTCATTAAAGCCAATTAAACCCCATTAAATCCCATTAAATCCCATTAAATCCCATTAAAGCTCATTAAAGCCAATTAAATCCCATTAAATCCCATTAAACCCCATTAAATCCCATTAAATCCCATTAAATACCATTAAATCCCATTAAATCCCATTAAATCCCATTAAATCCCATTGAAGCACATTAAAGCCCATTAAATCCCATTAAATCCCATTAAATCCCATTGAAGCACATTAAAGCCCATTAAATCCCATTAAATCCCATTAAATCCCATTAAATCCCATTAAATCCCATTAAATACCATTAAACACCATTAAATACCATCAAATCCCATTAAATCCAATTAAATCCCATTAAATCCCATTGAAGCCCATTAAAGCCCATTAAATACCATTAAATACCATTAAATACAATTAAATCCCATTAAATCCCATTAAACCCCATTAAACATCATTAAATCCAATCAAAGCCCATTAAATCCCATTAAATCCCATTCAATTCCATTAAAGCTCATTAAAGCCCATTAAAGCCCATTAAATCCACTTAAGTCCCATTAAAGCCCATTAAATCCCATTAAAGCCCATTAAAGCCCATTAAAGCCCATTAAATCCCATTAAATCCACTTAAGTCCCATTAAATCCTATATGATTTCCCCATCCCAATATGAAACATCTCCCAGAAACCATCGCAAATACACCATCGGGCGCCTCAAAGAGGCGTCCCATTGCGCTCTGTGCTCCTTTGGAAGGTGGCTTTACCATGGGAAAATGGTGACTTTACCATGGGAAAATTGTGGAAAAAACCATGAAAAAAATTGTGGTTTAAGAAAACATGAGGATTTCACAAGGGAAATTCTGGGATAACTTACGTAGGGGAAAACGAGGGGTAAACCCTAGTGAAGCTAGTTCAATGAAGCAAAACGGCGGAAAAATCGGTGATTTAAGGTGATTTGAGTACGGGCAATAGGGTAAATTGAGGAGATCATGGGTATATAATGTGGGTATACTGGAGATACAACACGTAACGCCATGTGATATTTGGATGTGTCTGGAAATGGGTACACCACGCACTTAATGGCCATCAAATCGCAGAATGATGATTCGTGAGTGGATATCCACATGGCAGAAGAAAATCCGGTCCTAGATAGGTTTTACAGGGGAAAATTTGCCTAGGAAATGTCAGTACAATTCGAAGCGATCCGATCGGTGCCATAGCAAAATCTCTAGAAATGGATGTTACATGATGTTACCCTTCAGGCTTTTCAATTGCTGGCTAGATTGCTGGAGGATGTTGGAAGATTGTGGCAGATTGTGCTGCATCATGTTGCATCTACGATTGGTGTGTACCTTGTTTTTTGTTGGTGTTGTTTGGATAAACATGGATAAACCAACCATTCATATACTCCATTCGCTAAAATAATAATAAATATATGTGTGTGTGTTTGTGCGCACTTTCTGAATGATTGAATACTCAAACTGACTAGTATCTAGTATCTATACATTAAAATACAACTGGGTCTAAATTAGAAATTGGTCATTAGTCCAATTCTTCGGTAATCATTGCCGTGGCAAATCGTGGCAACTGAAAACAGGAGTTCATCGAACAGCAAAATTTTCTGGATTTTCTCAATGGCCATTTCAGGATCCGATTTATTGGAGGTACCGATTCCATATGTAAGGCCTATTTTTTAGGCCTATGTTTCAGGGAATATCCCCACAAAATATGGCCAAACATATGGTACGTTTACGTACCTCCATTTTAGGATCCTGGAGATCTCCCATTGATTTTCCGCTACACACCATGTGTGATTTTGCCGGAGGCAAAAAAAACCCTCCGAGCCATGCCCAACTGCTCTGGCTGCTCCAGATTCGAGTAAGAACCAACTTTTATCCATCTATGCCCGGTGATGTAACCCATATTTAACTCACATATATATATATATATGTATATATATATATGTATATATATATGTATATATATATGTATATATATATACATATGTATATACTGCATAGCTTTGGGGGCTGAAGGAAAAATCATCGCGTAACGAGTTTCAAAGTTCTGAGAGTTACTAAGTGCCAGAACTTGATCTTTTTCAGCCCATTGTATCACATTTCCCTCTGGAAATTCAACATAGCTTTTTGGAAAATCACCTATAGCTAAATCATCTAGAAGTTTTTTGCATTTTTCGAAGCGTCAAACTGGAGGACACTGCCAAACCTTTTAGTGGTGAAAATTCACTATTTGGGGGGAGTCTCATCCATGTTCGTCCATGTTTAACTGTTTAACAGTATAACTCAGTATAGTAAAAAAAAATTAATATTATATCCCATGAATCAATTCCTAAGATCTACTAAGCCCTTTTACTTGCTTAAGTCATGCCAGTCCAATGATCCATTCTTGGATGTGCAACCTCAAAACATGTCCCATTCATTCTACCTTTCCCTTTGCTCCAAAAGACGATATTCATCTATAGATTTCCCAAGATTCGTGGATTGCCCGGAATTTTCCAACATCATCATCTTTGGAAATCCACGCGTTTTGGCAGTGCTGTTATGATCCACGGATTTCCCATTCATCCTATCTTTTCCAAACATCGTATGTTAGATCATCAAATGTTCATCCTATCCATAAACATGTTAACATATGGAATTAGTATCATATGAATAGGACATATGATTATATAATAGTATAATAGATAATTAATATAATAGATAATAGTGCATATATGATAGATAGATATTTTATGATCTTTTCACAGGACATATGATTATAATTGATTATATATTATAGATTAATACACTATTAATGTTCATTCATCCTATATATCTTTCTTTCTTATCCTAACATCATCAAATCCCAGCAGTTGGCCATGACCTCAGAGTTGGCGAAGCCAAGAATCACTGGTTCCTACAAGATGCCCCAGTTATAAAGTGGGCCCATGAAAACTCGTTCCATAGCTATTGAAAGTGACCATTTATAGTGGATGTAGCCATTGAAAATTGTGATTTTCCATAGTTATGTTAGTTTACCGGAGGGTATAGCCTCTGGTTATTTAACAAATCGCTTTTGAACATGGCTCATAGAAATAGATGGTTTACCGAACTTCAAAATGGTGGATCTTTCCATGGCGAGCTGTTAAATAACCAGAGTTATTCATTAGCTAGAGATATATCAACTTATACCAACTACAAGCCCAGTATTAACTGTATAAGCCCATCATATAAACCAGAGTGAAATTGGAGTTATGTGAACCCCAACGTAGCGTTCTCGAACGGGACCACCACCTTGTAGATGAAAATTTGATTCGTGTGCTGTTTTGGTCATAGGTGACTGGGGGACTGGCTTCACCCAAGTTCTTTGAACATAGCTATCGAAAATGGCCCAGTCGAAATAGTTGATTTACCCATCAAAAATTGTGATTTTCCATAGTTATGTGGCTGCTTACCAGAAGGTAAATCCCATGAAAATATCCCATTGAATCACTATAAAATTCCATTAAATCATTGTAAATCCCATGGTTTTCATTGATGTTCCATAGTTTTTTGTGAACGTTTACCAGAGGGTAACACCATTGATTGCTGGGCCCAACTCCCGCTTCCGCTGCTTCCTCCATGACCCGCCGCAGGGTCTCGTGCTGTTCTTCCACCAGCTGTCGCCATCCGTCCAGCAAGGATCTGGACACCTGCGAACATTTAACGATGCCCCGTTAAGGGAACCAAACATGGCAGGAAAATGCTGGAAAACACCATCGAAATTGTAGGTTTTAGATGGTTTTAGTATGAAAATACATGAAAATACCAATAGAAATTGAAATTTTAATGATAGTTTTAATGGGAACATCATCGTAAATCATCGTAAATCATGGATTAATATCATCGAAATTGGAGATGTTAGTACTTTTTTAATGGGAAAATCATCCATGAACTTGGAGACTGGGCACCTGGATCCAAGGAGGTCAAAATTCCAGCGGAAACCATGGGGAATTCACATCGGTGGTCCTGAAAAATCGACCCCAAAGACACCTCCCCAGGCCATGCACCCACAATCCCCCACGAATCTACAATGTGGGGCCCACAAACGTGATGTTTATTGGTTTAGATTCACCCCAGTAACTATAGGTATAAGATGTTATAAGTACCATAAATAAACCATAGTGAAAATGGAGTTATGTGAACCCCAACTTAGCTATCGAACGGGGGCCCCACTTTGTACCCTCTGGCAATGACTAACAGTTTGCGAACTGGAAAGATCCACCCATTTTATAGCTGGGTAAATCAACTATTTCGACTGGGCCATTTTCATCCATTTTCTATGTCGCTTTTTGTATGTTTACCAGGCCGGGTAACAGTAGGAACTCAACGAAACACCACTCACCACCATGGTCTCCTGATTTTCGAACCCATGGCTCATGGAAGTCGCATGAAAACTTCGGTTAGAGGAAGATGTTTACCCGATACCCTCTGGTAATTTAACATAACTATGGAAAATCACAATTCTTAATGGGAAAATCCACTATAAATGGTAATTTTCAATAGCTATGTTAGTTTACCAGAGGGTACATCCCTCCGAAAACAAACCTACTGTAGGGTACGTGTGTACGTACCTTTGGGCCTACTGGTTGGTCAATGCTTGCCATGGGCCGCAAGAATCTCCAATTTTCATAGCAGTAACGTACTCGTTACTATCCTCCGCGAATCAAACATGGCCAACATGGCATTTAAAAAACTCCACCATCTACAGAGCTCCATTTATACAGGATTTCCCCGGCAAACATGTTTGAATGCCTATGGGTATAATAAACAATGAGGTCGGTCACTGATCATTCAAATGTGGCAAATGGTGGCAGCAAATTTGAAGCCGGAAGTGGACCAAACTCAACACTCTAGAAAAAATGATTGATCACTATTTTCTCGTGGGATTTCATATGATTTCATGCTACCCCCCAAAAAAAAGGTGGTGCGTTTCAACCCATCTCATCTCAAAATCCTCACCTCCTCCCCGGCTGTGGCGATCTCAAGCACCATCGCGCAAAGAGAAACGTTGGAAACGTTGGAAACGTTGGTGATGATCTGATGGTCTCGTTGAAGAAAAATATGATTTAATAGATTTAATCAGATCTAGTAGGATCTAGTAGGAATTGAATGGGGAATTAATGAATCATTCCAAATCAAAGAACAAATCCACCGGAAACCATAGTTTTTCCGATGAAATATGTGGGTTTCCTGTGGGTTTCCTGTGGGCTTCCTGGCGAAACCAATCCAATGATTGAAGAATGGAGATTACTCAACTAATGTTCCGAAGGAACATGCATATCAAGAATGGATAATTTTTCTGTGAATTGAAGGCAGATATCCACCAGGCAGATACCCTCTGGTAAACGTTCACAAAAAACTATGGAAATCACCTTTCTTAATGGGTAAGTCCACTATTTCTATGTGCCATTTTCTATGTCGCTATGTTGGCTTACCAGGCCGGGGTAATGGTGACCCAAAACCTAGGATGTTCCATCTGAAATCTTTCTCTTCATGTCAGGTATTTACCACTTAAACATTCAAAAAAACTGGAGTAGATGGTAGAAAAAATAGTCAATTTCATCATACATCACTGGGCAACAAACATAACTATGGAAATCACCATTTTCAATAGCTATGTTAAATTACCAGAGGGTACATCACTGGGAATACGAAATCACGAGCCACGAGCCGCTTACGGCAGCTGGCACGGCAGCTGGCACGGGCTCAACCAGCTGGGGATGAAGGATTTGAAAGGAAAGTCGAAGCCGGACACCTTGATCAATTTGAAAACGTGATTCAAATATTCAAAAAAGTGGCTAAAAACCATGGTTTCCCCGTTTCCCCTGTTCAGATGTTCCCTCCAACGGTCCTCCATATCCCCCAAAAAAACATAATCATCAACCAACAACACACCAAGTGTATCCAAGTGTTTCTTGTCATCTCCCCCGTTCATATTAAACACCGGGCAAGAAACTATGTTTTTTTTGGGGGGTGTAGGGATTTACACATATTTGGGACCATCTATGAGGTGTTTTTTTTATTAGGGGGATAGGATTGTGGGAAATTGTGGGAAGGAAATGCCAAAACACGTAAGGCAACAACCTCCATCTTTTTAAATCTTTTTAACGCCGTCTTGCGAGCGGTGTTCAGCCATCCTAATAGATCACAAAGGCTGCGGAGGCGGTTTCTGAATCCATCCCATTCCAAAGTATGTGCTATTTGGGTATGGTTTTCTTGCTTGGAATATCCGCATTGTTGGCTGTTCACTTGGAATATCAATTGACCATCTGGATTCATGGTCCTCCGTTCTCGTGCTTGTCTTGACCACCAGGCCGTACAGAAAGGTGGTAACCATGAAGCCACTGAGCTTTCTTTCCCCCACAGGACAGTGTAAATCCTGGATAAATCGTATGTGTATATATATATATATATGTGTGTGTAGAGAGAGAGAGAGAGAGAGTTTACCCTCTGGTAATTTAACATAGCTATGGAAAATGGTTCATGTGTAAATGATTTACCTATTGATACCTATTGATACCTATACCCATTGATACCTATTGAGCATGACGTGATTTTCCACTTTGCTATGGCAAAAATCACCAGTTACCCAGTTCAACTTCACCTAGATTCACCCTTTTTCAGAGCCAGTCAAATGCTGTCGTTGGTTTCCAGCTCCCCTGCTATTTTAGTTGAACTTCTAGTATACCATCTGGCTATGACTAACAGTTAGCCATGGTAAAGATGGCCCATTGAAATAGATGGTTTACCAAACTTAAAAATGGTGATGTTCCATGGCCATGTTAAATAGCCAGAGGGTAGATTATTATAAATTATAGGTTTATGAATTCCAATTCATTCCTCAAAAATAAAAGCTGAAAGTGTAAGAGAATGGCTGCGCCCAGCATTCATTTGTCACAAGGCCCGCCCCTCCACAGCGGACATCCGGGCGACCTGCACGGCTAGCTAACACATCTATACCTTAAGAATCTGATACACCCTGCATCTATCTACAGTATCTATCTATCTATCTATCTAGCTATCTATCTATCTATCTATCTTAAGATGATCCCCTATTGTTGCACCTGCCCAAAGGCGATGGGAAGTAAGTCCCGACTCTCGCAGGACTTGCCAAATACAACTCACGTAGCAAGAGGAAACCCACGAGGGTAACATAGGAATGACATGAGAATAACATGGAATCATAACAGCAAGATAGGAATAATGCTTCATTCCAATGTCAACATATTTCAAAACGGTGCCTCATGTGACCTTATTTGGTTTTATTGATCTCTCGATCTGTCCTTTTATCTTTCTCACTTTCTCCCCAGTGTATGGCATGTATATATATATATAGACATTTGCGTGTATGTATATTGAAATGTACAAAAAATACACTGTACACACTATTTTCCCTGTTAGTACTTACACCTGGTACAGGGCCATAACTGTAGAATGATGATCTAGATGAAATGGGGGTACCTCCAAATCATCTATTTTAATAAGATTTTCCCTTGTAAACCATCCATTTTGGGTATCCCCATTGACGGAAACATCACCGGATTCAACAGAAGTCAGCTTGCAGCTTCCCCCGGCAGCGGCCGTTCCGCGCAGCTTTTCTGGCCGTGCCGTTAACGGAGAGCAGAACCGCCCTCGCCGTTGATCTTCTAGCCTGATTCCTGAAATGACCCATCTCTGCCAGGAAACCCCAGAGTTTTCGAATCTTTTTTGGGAATAAGGTGTGTTTTTTGGTGATTTCTTGGAAAATCACTTGCCTTGTATTTGCAACAGTTTGGAACTAGAACGTGTCATTTTGTATGGTACTTGCTACATTTTGGCATGTTCACCTTCCATTTTGCAATGTATCGGCTACATTTTGGCATGTTCAACTTCCATTTTGCACGGTATTTGCTATATTTTTGGCACTGCAACCTCTCATTTTCAATGGTATATGTTGGTACTTCAAACATTCATGTGGGCTTAATCAGGTTGTCTTTCATTTAGGGTTTCTTTAGGCTTTCCTTTGAGTTTCATTTAGGGTTTCTTTGGGGTTTCATTTAGAGTTTCTTTAGGGTTTCATTTTGGAATTGTTGGGGTTTCTTTAGGGTTTCATTTAGGGGTTTCATTTAGGGGTTTCATTTAGGGTTTCATTTGAGGTTTCTTTAGGGTTTCATTTAGGGTTTCCTTTAGCGTTTCCTTTAAGGTTTCTTTAGGGATTCATTTAGAGTTTCTTTAGGGTTTCATTTAGGGTGTCCTTAGGGTTTCTTTTGAGTATCTTTAGGGTTTCTTCAGGGTTTCTTGAGGGTTTCATTTTGGAATTTGTGGGGTTTCTTTAGGGTTTCATTTGGAGTTTCTTGAGGGTGTCATTTGAGGTATCTTTTGGGTTTCATTTAGGGTTAGTGTTTCTTCTTAGGTTTTCTTAGTGGTTCATTTAAAGTTTCTTTAGGGCTTCTCTCTTAGGGTTTCTCTAGGATTTCATTTGGGATACAAACAGGAGAGAACAAAGCAGAAGAAAAGAAAAGCAAAGAGACAGTAAAGAAAGGAAGCAAAGAAGCAGGAAAAGTACAAAGCGGAAAAGCAGAGAAGCAGAAAAGCAGAAGCAGGAAAAGGAAAAAAAAAACGGAAAAGCAGGGAAAGCAAAAAAGCGGAGAAGCAGAGAAGCAGGAAACGCAAAAAAAATGGAAAAGCAGGGAAAGCAAAGAAATCAGAAAAGCAGAGAAGCAGGAAACGCAAAAAAGCGTTTCAAAACAGAAAAACGGAGAAGCAGAAAAGCAGAGTTTTGCCAAAAAAAAACTAAACCTCATCTAAACAACTCTAAAATAAATAGCCCTCCGTTTTACAATGGGGGAAACCCCCCAAAAAATGCCATGACCACCATGACTGGGGATGGTGGGGATCTAAAATAAAGCCATGGTGATGACATGCGGATGGTTTATGACATTGGCTTCACCACATTAGTCACCAGCCACAAGGTGGTGCCCCATAGTTAGCTAAGTTGGTTTACAACTCCAATAACTATGGTTTATGGTACTTATAACTATAGTTACTGGGGCTTATAAACCAACTTATAACTATGGGGCACCAGCCAGGTGCGTTTGAATTCAGGATTCATCCAGCCAAACTTTTTTTCTCCGACCCAGACCACCAGAATGACCAGAATGTAAACATTCCACTATATTACCCTCTGGTTATGACTAACATAGCTATTGAAAATCACCATTTATAGTGAGTTTTCCCATGAAAAATGGTGATTTTCCATAGTTTTTTGTATGTTTACCAGAGGGTAGTTGGTTTTCATGGTTCAGTTCGCTGTTGACATTGACCCATCCCCAAGAGTTGCCGTGGTCCGGGCTGGCGGTCCCAGACTGGTCCTGAGACACGCCGCGGAACTTCCCGAATTCTGCGGTGAGTTCGATGGAGCGAAGCGGTGGGGCGACCCCTGCCCTAAACAACGGCCTCCTGGTGAAGATGACCCCAAAAAGGCCAAAAGGGACATGGTGAAACATGGTGAAACTTATTGAAACTTAAGGGACATAAGTTTAACCATGATGAAGCATGAAAACTTCTCATTTGCCTGGTAAAAAGTCATTTAAAATCGGGATGAGGCCTCTGTCAATGGGAAAAGGACAAACCCGGATGGAAACATCGTAGTGGCTGGTCGCAGTCGGCAGCGACGACCAAGGTCGCTTCAATGGAGTGGATGATGGGAAATCAAGCATCACAACATCTCAGATCACTGCTCAGTTGAAAATATGACCATTATATGTGTCAGTTTCTCCGGCAAATGTGGCTAGCTGGGAAATCCCCGAGATGGAAATTTTGAATGGAGAAATCATCGATAAATGGTGAGTTGGTTTCAATTCTCTTGGATGACCGGAGGGAGAATGGTTCAAAGATGTTTGATTTACCGATTGCTGTATAAATGGTGATTAATGGTGATTATCTATGTCGCAAACTGTTAGTTGTTACCAGAGGGTATCCCATATCCCATAGGATCCATGTATGCTATATATGGTAACATTTACCATCAATATACCCCCAATGTTAGCATATATGCCATACATGGATCCTATGGGTATGGGATGATCCTCCAGGTCTCCAAGTGCTTCGAAAAAATCTACCCGAGCTGGATTCCACCATGAGTAGGGACCCACTTGATAACGCCATAGCCTTGGGTAACGTACCCGTTAACCGTACCATCAAAAGTCATGGGAATATTCCCAATAAAATTATTTATATATTTAAAAATATTATATTTATATATATTTATATATATATATATATTGTTACATAATGTTACATAGCTATATCAATGACGTAGCTATTGGTAGCTATATCTAATAAACCATCAATAGCTACGTCACCATTTCGAATAGGTAAATCATTGACGTATAGCTGGGCCATCGAACTAAAGCCAATGACTTTGATGGTTGGGGATGGGATGCTTCACCACATGGCGACTCCAAAAAAACATAGGAGTTGGTAACTATTAATGTTGGTAACTATTCAACACACGTACTAGTTTCCAAAAAAAAACATTAGTTGGTAACTACTTCAAAATCCCATTCGCATCATAGGAGTTGGTAACTATTGCTAACTATGAAACATTAATGATGCGAATGGGATTTTTCAAATCTACTGGTTTTTAGGATTTCGCAACCATAGTAGGGACTCACTTCCCCAGGGAGGCTGCAGGCGCCACTCGTCCTCCGTCTCGCGAGTCGCGTCCGAGATGATCTCTGGGCACCAGCTCTCCGAGCCGGGCGGACGCGGCGGACGCGTGCAAGTGCTGCGGCTTGCGCGCTGATGTTTTCGATGTGATTTGGATTTAATGATCCCAACTCACAGGGTGAAACCGAAAAGGCTGAAACTTAGGGGACTTAACACAGGGTTTTAGATGTGATTTGGATGTAATTGGAATTTCATAAACTTAAGGTTGAAACTTAAGGCTAAAACTTCACCACCAACCATGATTGATGAAGCATAAAAAAAACATGTGGTGAAAAATGATTTAAAATGGGGATGAGACCTCTAATTACTAATCAACCAACCAATGGGAAAAGGACATCTATCTAAAGATTCAATCATCATCAATCATCAGGTTTCCATATGATGTTCCCATGTCAATTATGGTCACTAGGTGCTTCACCCCGTCTTTAGTAAGTCAGAAACGGACTAGCGAGTAGGATGAACTGCCCAAGTAAGTATGGGATGTGAGGTTGGGTCAAAAGATGTCATGTCAACTGTCAACCCCGGAGTAATTAATAATCTGGTTGGTGGTTTCAATCCCTCTGAAAAAATATTTTGGTCAATTGGGATTATTATTCCCAACATATGGAAAAATAACACATGTTCCAAACCACCAACCAGTAAACCATGGTTTCTTAAACTATGGGGGAACCCTCCAAATGGTAAAAATCTGCTACTTGATGGATAGCCCCACAATGATCAACAGCCGATTGATTGCGCGGATTCAACTGTGGAAAATCCATTACTTCTAGCTGATTTTCATTGGGAAACCGGTGGTTTCTACACATCTATGTAAACGTTTACCCTAGCGTACCGAAATTTGCCCTGTGACGCCCAGTTGAAACCAGACTTGAAGATGATCTGGACTCTGGACGAGAAATAAGGTCCTTTTGGGAATGTTACTGTACCCATCTGTACCCTTACTGGGCATCATTCTGATGTCATTGTGCTTCTCATGTATCCGAAAATAGAATCCAAAAATCGGGTAAGTGGCCGTTTCGGTTGATCACCTGAGATGCAAATGGCCCACTTGGAATCACCAGCGCTGCAAGAACCCCTGACCACAAAGACCAAAAAGAGGAGTATCGCAAGAAATTGTTCTTGGAACCTTCCGAAGAAAGTCTAAACAAATCTAAACGATTTTTCACACTTCACTCTCCAAAAAATTGGCATCGAATCCCTTTCAACTTGATCATTGGTCGAAGATCTGTGTTTCAGATATCAGCCGACCTTCTACCACCGGCTACCACAACACAAGAAAACATCATAGCGGCAAGCGAGCACGACAAAATCTTCAGAAATTTGCTGACCCTCCAGGTCATTGCGTACGAGATATGCCAAGGCTCGGTCTTGGAAATTTTGCATGCCTTCTGCTCCTTCCAAGTAATACCATACCATCACCCTGCAAACAAAGAACAGACTTTTGTTCATAGGTAAAACATGGTAAAACATCTATAGATGGCCTATTTCCATCTATTTCCCATAGCTATATGTTACTTTACTGGAGGGTAAAGCATGGTTGTTTCAATCCTTCGATCTTGTTGCACTATGTTGCACTCATTTTTCCGGTCCCACCAAGTCTTGACACTGGGGAATGCTCGGCTGCATATTGGAGAAACAAAAACTCAACATCCTCAGTTTGAAACATTTTTGTATAGCGTGTGTGTGTGTGTAAACAAAGATCACAGACAAACTTATATATACAATTAATTATATATATATGTATATTATATACGCATATCAATATCATATTATCTACTGTAATTATATATAATTATGGTGGTTGTTCAAAATTATGGTTCCTCAAAACTGCCCTTTCGCCAAGCTTTTGCGAACATTTCGCGCCCTTTCGCGCCCCAGCAGAATCGGGACAGGGAAGTGTCATCATGTTTTGAGGTGTAAATTTCGTACTGAAGGTTTACATGAGGATTGCATTGGAAACATCAATTGTAATTAATTCTACAGTAACCAGGAAGTGGAAGCATTCGCCTAAGTCGTCTTACAGATTGCCCGAGAATGGAAACACAAGTTGAAAAGACTTTGAAGGGTTTTTCCACTTCAGACAAACTAGACCATTTTGGGCCAAGGTGGGATCCTGGCAGACTCGCCTTTTGCCAACCTTTCGTGAACCTTCCGGGGATTTCTCGCCTACAAAAACGAGTTTTCAAACTCATGTTTCATGAGAGGCGGGTGTTTCAGTTCCATTACTAAAACCCATTCCTTGAATTTCCTTGACAACGGACTCCTGTTCCTAGAGACAACTGCTCGCTACTCGGTTCAACTCCTTGCTCGCATCGCGAGATTGCGAAATGCTCGCGCCCTTGGCGACATTGTTTCTGTTTTTGAATGTGGCAAAGCCCGCAGTAAAGAATCCCAAATTGGGGATGATTATAAGTTGTTGGGTATACCCAATAATGATCAGGATCATTTAAGAACTCATAGACATAACCCCCAGTCATGGCTGGTTAATTGGATGGTGTATGGATATCAATAGAATTTGAGCAGCTCTCCAGATTGTTCCTCATATTCCCCGAGCCTGGCTTGCGACCATTTCCGAAGCGGCCCAGGCAGACTGTCAGACTCCAGTCAACGCAGTCAATGCTTTTGTTGTGGGAAAATTCGGCAACTGGTCCGACCGATTCCTTGGAACTTTCGGTTTCTATAGGGTTTCTATGGGTTTCTGATCTTTGCCCCCGAAAGTGAGATCAAAAAAAATAGTGACAAGCGGCAAATAAGCGCTGAGAATGGTGCCGTGTCTTTTCTCTTAAAGCTTGAGTGAGCACAACCAAGAGCGCCAATGATTAATCTATATATAATGTGTAGTGTATTAATTTGTTGCAGGATGTTGCATGGAATTGCCGATTTTTCACACTGCAAAGGCTGCAAATGAGCAAAAGATGAACTGCAAATGAGCTGCTAACGCCTTTGGATCCTTTGAAACCTCGGGGCTTTTTTTCGGCAGCCCAGTCTCAGACAAAACTGTAGAGTCTGTAGCCCTTCCGAATTATCTTTACAGCCACCGCTGGTGGGCTGGGTCATGCGGATGTTCCTGGTGTCTGCTAAGAAAGTGTTCTTCCCAAGCTCGGCAACATGCTCACTCATAGCAACAAATAGTCTCATGATTCGTCCATCTACCCGCCATCGGTTCAGAGTTTGATCCGTAAAAGTGGCATCACTGAGACTCGCACATCTCAATTCCTCCCAAGTGGGCCCATAATGTTACATGATCTCATGCATGTATCAAAAAAAATGGGGGATGCCACAACCTCTAGTACTCTAGTCTTACCCGGATCCCTTCGGTTGTCTTTGATGCTCG
Organism: Cladocopium goreaui; assembly: GCA_947184155.2. Lineage (NCBI taxonomy): Eukaryota > Dinophyceae > Suessiales > Symbiodiniaceae > Cladocopium > Cladocopium goreaui. The sequence goes on from CAMXCT020006802.1 coordinate 331,767, forward strand.
CGACGTCATATGAGACGCCCCGTGGTTCCGTGGTTTTCCATGCTTCACACAGTGTGCCGTATGCACCGCACTCCCAACCACACCGGCCAACGACAGCAAGAGAGCTACTTCCCTACAGTCGCAAACTCCGGGGCCATATGGGGCCATATGGGGCCCAATTTCGTCCAAAGTCTCATTACCAGGAAGGCTACTTCAAAAGATCTGGTACATCATCATGTTGGATGATTTTGAAAATGAACTTAGCAATGGTTCCTTATTCTGAATGAATTAGTTCATTAGTTATTCTTTTTTGAATGAATTTATTGTGTTAAAACATGTCAATGCTTTATCAATATCACCATTATGAAGATTGCTACGGCTATTATAACTTTTGTGATTAATTATGATAATTGATGTTTTGACTTTTACTATTACATATTATCAATTCAAGAGCAATAAATTCAATATGTTCAATCGGGCCAGCGCGATTGGGTACAGATATACTTATTTTACACGCTGCAGTGGAATGGGCACAGTACGGGAAGGGTGGTGCGGTATGGGCATGCTACGGGCACGATGATAATTTGTGTGCACCTGGTGACCGCAGCCTCTTTTAGAGGACCCGTAGCTTCACACAAAGCATTGCTCTTCAGAACAGTTAAATCAAGTAATATATATATAATTTTATATATATACATGCAATGTCAGGGCCCACCACTTTGAAACCTCCAAACCGGTCTTTTTTTGGGCCCAGAAATGAGCTCTCCTTGATGTTGCATATTGTTGCATAAAGCGGCATGAACGGCATCTTGCCTACCACATGCGCAGGGCTCAGGCAAAATGATGCGCATATCCCAACATATTTGGCATCTTGCGTGGCAGGTGCAACAGTTGGTTTCCCGCTACTAGCCTTTTCCGTGGCAGGCGTCTATAATACTTTCTTCACTTCTTGTCCCCTTTTACTTGACAGGCGCAATGTTTGGTCTACCTCTAATGTCATTTACATGGCAGGCACGTCTCTTTGCATTTTCGTGGCAGGCACAATATTTGGTGAACGTCCACATTGCAAGCGCAGGACGTGGTCAACGTCTAGTTCCCAGTCTCCTAGCAAAGGAATTTGAAGCCCCGGCAGCAACCCCTGCAACAGCGGCAAACTGGGCGGTTTCAGCCCAGCTCTGGCATGCAGTTGCGCCTGTCACCTCCTGATATATAATTCAGCCAGCCGCAAAAGAATGCATCCTATTAGTGGTAGGAACATGCGACTGCTGCAAGGCAACAGTTGTAATTCTCCAGCACTTTATATATAGACTGACGTCTACAGTATAAACATATATAAATATAATTATTATATATATATGTATATATATATATGTATGTAATTATATATGTATGTCCATATAATATGTATAGATATGGTTCGCAAATTGCTAAAGAAAAAACTGGTTGAAAACGATGTTGCATGGCCATGGCCCCATCTGCCCATGTGGCTGTGGAGCCAATCCTTCTACAATGCCCGCCTCGAGGCAGGACTTTGTGACGCACTGGTTCGCTCATGACGAGATTTTTGATGATGGAAATGGCACCAATGAGAAACCCATATGCTCCATGTATGGTGTATTTACCTACATTTGCCCTAAAAATCAACCAAATGTAGGTGAATATACCATACATGGAGCATATGGGAAATGGGAAATTGGTGAGTCATGTGATTTAATTAATGGGATTTGATCAAGGTGGTGTTTGAGTTTGCTACCTAAGTTGGGGTTGAAACAAATAGGTTAAGTGTTGGAGTATGGTAGATATGTCAACAGTTCACCGGGGTTGTATGGGGTACCACCTTGTACCAGAGGCATGTGAACTACCTGCTATGACGTGCATAAGGACCTAAGGAACCCCATTCTGGGTCTCGTTGTTTCAACAAAAAATCATAGTCAGCAAACTCCCGTTGTAACCAACGGGTTGTACGGCATTTGGTGTCACATGCTCACCAGGGCTATGAAGCAAGATGAAGCAAGTACCCTCCGTAGAAAGGATTTATGAATGTTCATCCCCTGAAAAACAGCTATTTACTCTCCAATGTCCAAGCGAATTCTTTACCACTGAGTTGACAGGGCATCTACGATTAGCAATGTCTAGGTGAATGTTTGTGAAATGTTAAAGACTGCCAATGTCATAGTCACAGTCCAAAATGGTCGCTAAGTGAAACCCAACATGACCTCATTTGGGGTTGATGAGCCATTGTTATAACTTATTCAGACTATGCATGTCAACATCCTTCTCATACATGAAGACTTGATGGGTGGTTTACATTAATATATTCCAAAGCCTGAGTAGGTGAGGCGTACCATCTGGTTCTTTAACATAGCCATGGAAAATCATCATTTTCAATAGGTAAATCATCTATTTCTATGGGCCATATTTTTAATAGGGTATAACCAGAGTTATAATATATTACAATAGTTATATAGTCTGGTTGGTGGTTTTAACCATCTTGAAAAATATGATTTCGTCAATGGAACTATCCAGTACTTGGAACTGTCCAGAAAGAACTTCAGAGATTTTATGGGTGCAGTCCGTCTCTGCTGGAGTCCAACTCGATGTGTAGAAGCTCCAGCAGTTGACGGATTAGGCGATTAGGCCTAGCGGCGATGCTGGACCCCGGGCGGCAAGCCATAAATTTGGGGATCCCCAATTTATGCCGTGGTTTACAATCAAAAATCCGAAAATCAAATGGATGATTTAGGGGTACCCCCATTTCAGGAAACCTCCATATGAGTTGGGTAAGTTGATTTCCATGCCCCAACTTGACGACGCCATTTGTGGGGCTTTGGAAGGCTGCTTTCCGACTTTCCACTCAACATTGGCTATTTTCAGGGTCCAACTGTTGCTTTGGGGGATGGCAATTGTACCAAGTGGAATAATATGGAATAATTATAGCGGATAAATGCTGTTGTACACCAACCAATATCACTGAGGGGACCGTGTGCTTTTGGGTCTCCTGTACCATTTTTCGTTGGGCCATTCCCCATGATGCCATGTCTTCATCATTTTTTTGATGAATGCATGGTAAACACATATATATATATACATAAATATAAAGATACATAGTAAACATGTATATATAAACATATATAAAAATACAGAATATAAACGATAAACATGTATATGTATATATATATATACAGGTACAAACAGAACTAAAAAATGGATGTGAACATGAACAGTTCATATCGATCTTCACCCAGAATCTCAAGGCATTTAGAAGTCACCACGTCACCACGTCTTGGGCCCACGGTCACCACGTATTGAGTTGGTCATCTGCATCCCATGTCATGATATACCCTTTGGTAAACTAACTGTTTGCTATTGAAAATGGTCATTTATAGTGAGTTTTCCCATTAAAAATGGTGATTTTCCATAGTTATGTTAAATTACCAGAGGGTAAATACCCGGCCTGGTTATGTCAAAATAGCTATTGAAAATGGCCCAGTCGAAAGTTCGTGAGTTTTCCCAACTACAAAATGGTGGATCTTTCCATAGTTATGTGACAGTTTACCAGAGGGTATCGTCCATTTTTTGTAATGTGGATAACTCCATTGTTGCATTCCATTCTATTACCAGGATCCGTATATTAGGCATATATGGTAACATTTGGGGTATATTGATGGTAAATGTTCCCATATATAAATATAGCATACATGGATCCTATGAGTCGTGAGATATTATATCTGGTTGGTGGTTGCTGCTAACCCTTCTGAAAATATGAGTTCGTCAGTTGGGATGAAATCCCAATATATGGCAAAATGAAAAATGTTCCAAACCACCAACCAGATATAAATTATATCGATATCATCATTAGATACGTTCTTCAATGAATCATGCTCGTGTGGACGGCTTGAGGCGCCTCATGAATTGCATCTCAATCTTCCGTGGAAATATCCAAATGCACAGCACGATTGCCTAAGGTTGCCATGGGGGTTAAGGCAGTGCCCCATAGGTGGCGCTTTCAATCAACAAAATTCAGCAGCTTTCAATGGGATTTAACTGATTGAACCAGCAAAAAGAGTATATAAAAGTGAGCTCACGGAAACTTCATGGGAGAAGCATCAGTGCTTAATCAACATAGTTGGAAAAATTGGTGTATCTTCAGGTTGAATTTTCATTCGGGTTTATAATGACAATTAGATGTGTTAGGAATAAGCAACTTGTAATTAGCACCTGGCCGTTTCAAAATCATCGACCCTCTGGTCATCAGCTCCAGGGCGGATTTTTCTATCCGCCAACCTCGATGATTTTCCCTTGAAAATATTTGAAAATCATCAAGACCTCGATTTACTTTCAGGACTTCCGATCGTTTATAGTTTCCTATGATTTCCCGATGATTTTACCATAAAAACCAGGAACCAAACCCACAAAATTTACGGATTTCCCAGTCATGAAGCTGACACTAAAAACCGGGTCGGCCGTGCACTGGCGTGACTTCGAACGTTTCCACAGGGCTCCGAAAAACATGATTTCGCTCTTCGGGGATCCAATCGTCATGGGTTTAAGGATG